>CM057337.1:434317514-434917514 GCA_030015575.1 Agapanthus africanus | reverse complement strand
CACTTAGGCGGAGTACCGTATTGCAAGTATGCCGCGGACATACGCACGCTACGTTACCCTGCTTAAGTCACTTACTCCATCTACCAAGGTCATCCTACACTCAGAAAGGTAAAACCTATCGCTCTGATACCAACTTTGTCACGACCCGCAGGGTACGGAACGTGACTGGCACTTAAATTACGAACGTCTCAAGGCGGACGTAATCTAAGTAAGCCAAAGCCCAGAAATCAAAACCAAATAAGCAGTAGAGTGAAGGAAAAACCAATCAATTGAAAACGAATTTATCAAATAAGTCATATCAAGCCTTTTTAAAAGCAATGTCCATTTTTCCGAAAATTTCGGCAGAGTCTCCTTTGTAAATACTGGCCCCCAAAATGGGTACAACAAGAATATATATGAATACAAAAAATAAGGCATCCCCAAGCGGGAGCTAGCTCTTCACCACAAGGCGGTCACAAATCCCACGCAATGTAAATCAGCAATGTGCATAATAAACATAAGAAGCACAAATAAAATATCATGTCGACTCAAGTGAGCTCGACCCCAAAATACAGCATAAAAAGTCCACGAATCTCACAGTCTCGTCTCTAGATCAATATACAACAATATAAATAACATGTACAGCTGATACAGTAGATGGAGTACTCTAGATACCATAAATATACAAGGTGGTACAAAATGATAACACAACCCACCTATGAGCAAAAGCCTCGAATCCAGGCAAAGGAGGCAAAAGAAGCTAGTGCGCCCACCGCTACTGTGCTGACGGAGCGGACCTGCAAAAAGGCTGTGGCACAACGGGGGTGAGTTTCCAACTCGTGAGTAATAATAACATCTATAGAGGCTATCGCAAGCATGCACACAAGCATCCTAGCGTCTACAAGACAAGTATGGCAGAATATACTGGCAGGTATGTATGCAACATGAATATACTAGCAGGTATGAATGCAATATGAATCAACTCGTGATCTGAATATATAGGTACAAGAAGTCATATTTTTCTTTTAGGAATCTCTTTTTTTTTTGAAATATCAGCACAATACCAATAGAATCAACAAGAATCCGTGTCCAGCATCGACACCTCAAAACTGTCTCAATCTCATGTATCCATATCATAGTATCTCTGGCCTCAGCCGTCCGGCTGACCTATCTCAAATGTCAATATCTCATCATCTCGCGGACACGGTCGGTATCCTCTGGATATCCGCCGTACTAAAAAAAGTCACCGGTAGGTAGTCCATCCCCTGCCAGGCTCATCGTCTACTACTCGAACTTCTTGCCCCGGGGTACCTTACCGGGCCCACCATGTACCCGAGACGGTTCATCCAACTCCTCGAAACGGGTCTCGAAAACCACAGCAAACTCATGGTGGACGACACTTACATCACTAGAAAACCGCAATTTTTCATATCTTAAAAAGGGTAATAAGTTTTAGAAATTTTACGGCTTTCCCCCGAAATCCAAAAATATCATAAATCTCAAGAAATCCTTATAAGTGCATATGCCAATGATAATGAATGCATATGGTATCACTAATCAAATTGCAATGTATGATTAATAGACTAGGCATGAACAAATGATGTAATGAGATACATGCATATGAATAGCAATTCTACAATTTTATTTTAAGGATTTAATGCAATAGCACAGGTTTACGCATCAATATGGTGACAATGTTCTAGATTATAAGTTACATAGTGTCGTGGCATGGCAATTACCAGGGCGTGTGTGTACACATGAATAGTGCTCGTGCTGCATATAAAAACCCTGGCAATAGTGCAGGTGTCCTATGGAACGAGTTCACATATGTAGGTAAAACATAGATCATGAATGTAGCAGATAACATGCAAGTATTATACCCCTAATTACTAACATCACTAAGAATCTTTTAAAATTACTAAAACTATCGGGCGACTTATGCCATCCAAACGATAGTCCCCTGTAGATGTTACATCTACTCACCAGAAATTCCCAGCTAGCTATGTCCAATCACCGCTTTTCCTTTTCGTGCCGCGTCTGAAGTCTCCGCGACCGATCCTGGAATTTTCACAACACAAAACATAAGATGACATATCCTGAAATGACGTCAAGTCACAAAACGAAAATATCAACGTTCACAAGTTAGGTACAACGTGCACAAGGTGCGCGGAACACACATGAAAATCACAAAACCCTAACTAGAATCGTCGTTTTGGGGCGCCCGGCAAAACTAAAACCCGATCAAACTAAATTCCGCATTCACATAACCTACAAGTCGTAGGAGATACTAAAAATATCATCAAGGTATCACAAATAATTCACCACTTAATTTTTATAAAAACCTAGCAAGCACAAAGGATTTCCAAATTCGTGCAAACTTCGCGGATTTGCGATAAAGTGCTCACATTATCACACAACATCCAAGTTAAACCATTAGCAAGCCACTACAATTAAATTAACCCCTTTACCATGCATCAAAACCCATTTTCCATACACAAACCCTTTTCTTGATTTTTATAACTAACAATTTAAATCCAATTTCACACTTGAAAAACCTAAATTAACACAAATCGAAGCCCACTTAAGAAAAGTAACCTCTTAAATTTGGTTTGTATAATAACTAGATAACAAAATAACTTAATTAACCTAATAATGGTTTTCCAAACCCTAATTCAACTCAAGCCATAAACTTTAAAAAAACTAGTATGCAAATAGCACTCAAATTAACACTAAAACAACTAAATTAAAGGAATTTAACCATAAGAATTTAAATGGGTAGAAATTATACCTCAAAATCTAGAGATCTAGCAAGAAGACTTTGCCTCCAATGATGGCTTCATAGCACCATGATCCATGCAAGAAAAGCTAAGGAGAATGGGATGAAGGATGGAGATTAATTTGTGAGGTTTAATTTGGATTTTTGGAGCAATTTTGATGAAATTTTGATGATGAAAAGAGATGGGACAAGGAGGGGGAGGGGGTTGCTGTTTCGGCCAGAGGAGGGAGGGGAAAATGGTGTGGGTGGTGGGAAAAGTCAAGCTCAAAGCCCATACCAATCAACCAAAACCCATACTCAAATTACTATATTTTATTCCAATTCAAAATAATTCATACACAAGAGTTAAAGTCAAAAGAGGGGGGGGGGAGAAATAGGCTGCTGCCCTTGTGGGGCCAGCCAACATGGAGTGAGGATGAGTGTGAGTGAATACAAAAAAGGTTCTATGCAAAAAGACCCCCCACTAGTTCATATTTGCAAGTTTTAGTTCAAATTAATTATATTTTTGTTTTCCATAAAAAAACCCAATTAGAACTTGAAATAAAATACTAAAAATTTATATTACAAACTAGATTTTAGTTGACACGATTCTAAAGATTAAAATTAGCCCATTTAAATTTGTATTTATCGCTAATTTAATGTATTTTTAACAGCTTAAAATAATATTAAAAATAGTAAAATTGGGAAAAATTTTAAATGACCCGAAATTTATAAGTAACTCATTAGCTACTAAAAACTAGCAATTACCTATCAAAATTAGGTATAATTAGGCCTATACTGCAAAATAACAATAATGACGATTTACGGAAAAATACCAAATTTTCACCGATTTTCGGGAAAACAACAAAACGACTTTTCAAGGCGTTACAAAAAGAAACTCCCTTCCGGGTCAACCAGGTCAACGTTGTAGCTATATGAGAAAAATCCCGTACGAACGTCGATAGTATCCGTCCACACCCAAAATGCTGCGTACCTCCGTCATTGATACAGGTCTAGGCCTGTGCTGAACGACCTTGATCTTCTTCGGTTCCATACTTACCATCTCTCGTAACTACGTGTCCCAAGAAGTCAACACCATCCAATCAGAAAATACACTTGGATAATTTAGCGAATAGCTGGCGCTCCCTTAAAGTCTTCAACAAAATCCTCAATTACTGCCCAGGCCCCACTTGGCTCCAAAAGTGTACTAAATTGTCATCAATGAACATGATAATAACTGATCAGGAAACGGCCTGAATATGCGGTTCATCAAATTCATAAATGCTGCTGGGGCATTGGTGAGTCCGAACGATATCACCAAAAACTCATAGTGCCCGTAACGTGTGCAAAAAGCAGTCTTCGGAATATCATCCTCTCGAACCCGCAACTAATGGTAACCTTATCGCAAGTCAATTTCCGAGAAATGTCCCGCACCCTGGAGCTGGTCGAACAAATCATCAATACGAGGTAAGGGATAATTGTTCCGCACAGTAACCCGATTCAACTAGCGATAATCGATGCACCAACTCAAACATATGCCAAGAATCCCTGACATCCTTTCCTCAAACGCTGACTAGCGCGAAGAGAAGAAATCAAACCGGGATGGGTGGCGCTACAGTCTTCCAAAATAACAAGAACTGGCTCACCCGGAAAGCTAAATCTGACTGCCTCCTCACGGCAGTCCACGGACGCATAACACGTAGCTAACCAATCCATGCAAAGAAGAACTTCGAAGTCAAACATATCGAGAAGAATCAAATTGACAGAAGTATCCCTATCTCCGATACGAACAAAACAAACACGAATGAAAAACACATAGATCTACAAAAGACTAGCATGTGGAAGAAATCATAATAAGCGGCTGATTTAGCAAGGACTACTATCGGTTAGACTTCGATACAAATTATATGGATACCATTTTAAACGACACCAGAAAGAAATACGCATCGGAAGAAAACACCGAAAGAATACCTGTCACAACGGCGTCTATCTAACCGCCTGTGAGCTGGCATACCGGTACGAATCCGCTTCGGTCTAGAAATGACTGAAGTCTCAAAAATGCACTCCTCTAGCAGTAAGGCTGCATCCATCGCGGCTGCATAAGTATCAAAATGCTGGGTGCCGATGGCAAGAAATAACTGCATGTCCAATCCCCACACGAACCTCTTTATCCGTTTCTCTATAGTGTCCACCAGGTAAGGAGCATATCGGACCGCTGAGTAAACTAAATGTCGTACTCGGACACTGCCATCTCTGGAGTCTTGCGCAAAGACTCAAAACTACAAGCTCGAGCATCTCAAACGCTCTCCGAAAGGAAACGAGCAAGAATATAGCTGTGAACTTATCCCAAGTCATAGGAAGTAGATCTGCAGCTCGGCCACTCTCAATTGACTCGCACCACGTCTGAGCAAGACCGTCTAGATGAAAACTCGCAAGCTCAACCCATATTTCGTCATAACATCTCTGTGAACGACAAATCCTATCCATCCTATCAAGGATTGTGTACGGATCCTTCACTGCATCTGTGCCTGTAAAAACTGGAGGCTTCAGCCTCAAAATCTCCTGTAAGGATATGGAAATAATCTCGGTAACAACAGAAACAGCTGTCTGAGCAGCAGGTACAATCACAGTCCCCGCAGTATGAGGGACATCATCAGCTCTCGGAACTCGGCTAGCCTCAACTAACAATCCAGCCATCTATCACAAGTCCTGAATACTCGACTCTAGCCTAGCTATCCATCCTGGAGAAGGCGGATCATTCTGTCCCTGAGGGGTAGGCATACCGCCCTGATTGGTCCTCGTATCAAACGAGCCTACTCTAATCTCATCTCTGGCGGCAGCCCTCTGGCCCTCATAGTCTTCGGCAGTATAGTGGCTGGAACAAGAAACATGATTGATAGGAACATTGCGATCGAAACAAAATGATATATGGAATCAAGGAAGGTAGTACAAGAAATCATACATCCTAAGGTCACTTAGGCGGAGTACCGTGTCGTAAGTATACCGCAGAACATACACACGCTGTGTCACTCTGCTTAATTCACCTACTCCATCTACCAAGGGTCATTCAACACTCAGAAAGGTAAAACCTAACGCTCTGATACCAACTTTGTCATAACCCGAAGGTACGGAATGTGACTGGCACTTAAATTACGAAACATCCAAAGGCGTACGTAATCTAAGTAAGCCAAAGTCCAGAAATCTAAACCATTTAAAGAAATAGAGTAAAGGAAAACTTAGCTTAAAAAGGAGATGTAATAAAATAAAGTCACATTAAAGCATTTCAAAACATCCAATTTTTCCTGAAAATTTTGGCAGAGTATCCTTTGTAAATACTGGCCCCCAAACGGGTACAACACATGAAAATACATATAAATGATGAATAAAGGCATTCCCAAGCGGGAGCTAGCTCTTCGTCAAGACGGAATCACAACCACAAGCAATAAATATATATCATAAAGTGCACAATAAACAACTAAAATCAAGAAATAAGAAAACACCACGTCGGCTCAAGTGGGTATCGACACCAAACATCACAAATACAAGTCTCATGTGTCTCACCGTCTAGTCCAATATATAAGGGTAGATGGAGTATACTAGATACAAATAATAATACAAGATGGAACAAAAGTATCCTCACAACCCACCTATAAGCAAAACTGCAAATCGATGCAATGAAGCAAAACGAGGAAGTACGCCCGCCGCTACTGCGCTGACAGATCGAACCTGCAAGATACTGTGTCACAACGGGGGTGTGTTGCTAACTCGTGAGTAGTAAATAACATCTAATAAGGTTATCGTAAACATGCATGCAAATGCGTCTCAACCTATGCATATCGATATGATAGATGTACTAACATGAATGCAACATGAATGCATAATCAAACATGAAACCTGAACAAGTTTGGTATGAGAAAATCTTTGTTCTTATCTTAGAAAAACCTCTGTGCAATAAACTGAAGTATCATCAATGAAATCAACAGAAAATCCATGTCATGCATCGACACAATATATATATATATCCCAATATCTCAATATCTCAATATCCTAATATCTCAATGTCTCAATATCTCAATATCTCGGGCTCCGTCAGTCCGGATCGACCCATATCATCAAATCTCACGACTACATCAGTATCCCCCGGATATCCGCTGCGTCAAAAATAATCGGTCGGTAGTGCTCCCCTGCCGGGCTCAACGCCATCTATACGATCTTCTTGCCCCGAGGTACTGCACCGGGTCCACCATGTACCCGCAGACGGTGCATCCCCCTCCTCAAATCGGGTATATGATACCGCTCAAGAACCGAGAAAACACATGGTGGACGCCACACACATCATATCACAAGAAAGCCGTAAATTTCTAATTTAAAATGATAATAGGTTTATAAAATCCTTGCGGTTTTCCCCAAAATCCATAAATCTTATAAATACTGAAATCCTCGAGAAGAATCACAATATGTAAACATGTCGGTGATGATGGATGTCTATGATACGATAGTATATACCATGCGAAGTACGGCCAGAAGCTATGCATGAATCATGATGCAATGAGGTATGTATATATGACTAACAATCCTACGTATCCATCCTGATGAAATGACTATACAGGTACAAGTCTACAGATCATATATGATGCAATGCTCAGATACCAATTCTAAGCAAATTCTATAGTGTTCGTGACATAGCAATTACCAAAGGCGTGTGTGTTCGCATGAATAGTGCATGTGCGGCATGAACTAATGGTAATGGTGCAAGTGTCCTATGAGATAATATCATATATATCCATGATGATGCAATGCAATGATATTAATGGCTAGGAGACTATGCATATAAATACAAGCACTACTAGTAATCCTGACTATCGGGCGCCTCGCGCCATCCAGACGATCCTCCGTAGATGTGTACATATACTCACCGGGACGCCTCGACTAATCTGATCCGATCTCAGCCTTGCTTTTTCCGTGCCACGTCCGACGCCTCTGCACCCGATCCTAGAATCACACACAAGCAAATAAGAGGATAGATATAAATAGTCGCGGACACAAACGATGCATGACAACCAACGCGCACTAACTGGACGCGCGCGCACTTGGTGCACAAAATGCGCTCGCGACAACGCCACAAACCACAACTAGGGTCGCTATATGTGGCAACTATCAAGCCTAGAACCCGATTGCATCAATCGCGCATTCACAACATACTAAATACATTAGGAAATATGTTGTATATCGTCAAAACCTCAAACTTAATCGATTTATTCCAAAAAGATAATAAGCATCAATTTACCATTTTAGTTCAAATCTAGATGTTTTAACAAAACCAGTGGCCACAATATTCATTTAATCTCTTAATTAGGCTACACAATTATTTACTAGATTTTAATCTCATCTATTTACATTAATCATAAAAATTTAGTTTGCAAGATTCTTTAATTAAGACAATTTAAAGGTAACAATTAGCAAATTAACAACTAGTTTAGATTTTGCAAGTCTTGAGATATTTAACTTCACATTGCCACCATAATTAGATGATAAAACCTTGATTTAAACCAAACCCTTCTCTTATGCATGCAAATCTTGAAATTAAACTATACTAACACCTAATTAAAAATTAGATTAAAGTCATAACTAACAAGATAACAATTTGAGTAAGATTTATATCTCACAAATTTTGAGATCAAACATGCAACTTAGCCTCCCAAAAGCCATCTTGTTCCAAGATCCATGTTAGATTCGAACAAAGAATAATGGGTAAAGGTTAAATGAAGAATTAGTGAGGTTTTTGTGTGGATTTTTGAAGGAAATTTGAAGAGTTTTGATGTGAAAATGAGATGGGGAAATGAGGGTTGTTGCAGGAATTGGCTAGGCCAGTGAGGAAAGAGGAGGGGTGAGTGAGTGTGGGTGTGTGTGTAAAAAGTTCCAACTCAAGAAAATACCCCCATACCTCATTTATTACACCCCATGCCTTCTTTTTTTATTCCTTTCATTTTATTTTATTTTTTTGTTTTCTAATTAAGCTTTCCTTATATTTCTAGAACCATCTTAACAATATTGAAAGAAAAAGAATATGTTACAAGATTGGTTTAAGTTGTTATGGTGCAATGCAACTTGTAGTTAACCCAAACTAATTTGTAATTAGCACTAATTAGTGTATAAGTGTATGATTAAAATAATAATTAAAAATAATTAATTAAGGGAAATATTTTGGTAACCTAGAAATTTATAAGTGACTAATTAAATACCAATACTAGCAATTTCATAGCTAAAATGGGTATAAGTCTATGTGGAAAAATAATTATATCTTAGTTTTACGGAAAACACGTATTATCAATAATTAATACACAATTAACCTAATCGAATTTTCAGAACGTTACACTACTGATCCTAGATCAATAATTCTCGACTGCCTTGGCTAAGGTTTTCTGGTGATGGCCACCCATGTACAACTCGACATCAACCCCCAATACCGGGAGAGACGAATCCCCGACGATCCGCTCACTACCTCCTTGTGGCTCGGGACTGTACCCAACTAAAACCTTTTTGCATGACTCTTTTGAGCCGTGGTAGGATAGTAATCAAAGCACAGTGGGAACTCACACGACACAAATGACGATCTCAGGTCGACAGACTAATCTATGCTCATGTCACCTGGGAACTGCTATCTGACAATAGGTATAATACCGACTAGTATGTTCCTGGCGAATCCGTCCAATGTACTCATAACCCAATGAGCACCTGTATACTATCTTAGGTGACTAACTGACACCAATGGCTTGTAAGGCCGGCCACTGCCCCTCGTCGGGGTCTCGATAAGCATACACTAGTCTACTCTGGAGTACTGATGCCCAGTCTCAATACTCCCACGACTAGGGACATTTAAGGATGTGCTTATAGACCACCCAGCTCCCACGTATATGATCGCCATCATACTGCTGGTAGTCAAGAAAGAATCCTATGGACTCTATCAACATGTAATAGTGATCTGTAATACCATATGAAGCATATACATGATGATAAAGACAAACCAGATAGCATACTATCATCTCGAGTAAGACTGTTCCACCGGTATAGGTCCTCACTCAATCATCGCAATCGCGTGCCTGCGGTCCGATAATTGACTTGAGGGCACTATATGTAAGTGCACGGCGGCGCCCCGGCCGTCAATCCGACGGCCAAATGCGGAAACGGTGATAAACTTTAATTTTGCGAACTTAGCAAACCGGCACCACCGCGCACTAAACCCCGGATCGGGCCATTAAACTAGTTCTAGCTAACTACAAGATGGGAAGAGATATACCGAGTGATCCGAGTCCTCCGGTCTTCTCGTCGTCATCCCGATCTCTCGCGGAAACTCCGGTCGTCGCCTCCTCGCCGGAAGGGCACCACATCGCCTGCATCTTTTACGGGCTCCCGCCTCTATACCGAGGCAACTCGGGTGCGAAGTTGGCTGGCCGACGCGTCCAAGAAATGCTGTGGAGTAGTGTAGTAGCCATGTCTCTTTGGGGTTTATGAGGAGTTGCCATGATGGAGAAATTTGTGCACAAGGATTTTCAATTGATGCTTGCTGGAAAGGAGAAGTAGCCTGCAATATTGAGCTCGGCCAAATTTTGGAGCTCTCTGGAAAATGAATGATTGATGAGCTCGGCCAAATAAAAACATCAGCACTCACTCTGCACTCAATGCAACCAAATGTGTATATAAATTAATTCATCAATCCCACAAAAACCATTCCAGCACACTCATTTATAATTCATTCCTTACCAAGGAAATAAATCCACTATACAAATTAAAACCTCACTCCAATCCCCAACAGTGGCCGGCCCATACCTCATGAGTGAGTGGAGAGGGAGAGCATGGTCAAGGTATGGAGCAACCACTAGGATAAAACAATAAAGCAAAAAAACCCCTCCCACAAATGCTTAATGCAAATAAGCCTTCCTCCACCAATCTTCGGCCAATGAACGGAACAAAGGAAATCGGCCGAAACGAAAAGCAAACTGGCAACTCCAGAAAACTGGTCCCATAATAAATCACAGGAAAACCCCGATGCTGTGCATACACACCCGCATCTGTATTCCGTCCGGATACAAATGCAAAGAGACAAAACTACACTATCAAATACCAAGATCCGGCTTAAGCCAAAGCCGGCTAGTAAAAACTGTCCGATCACGATCTGTGCAATACCGCACGTATCTGATCGAACCCTGCCATATCTCCATACGGCCTCTACAGCGTTTCGCCCGAAAGCTGAGTAACTGAATGTGTGGTGGACTCTAAAGACTCGTCAATACTATGGCTGTGGATTCAACCACTAGCACGTCAGAGGTATAAGCCAATACGTAACGGGCCACCAGCTATTGACCAAAAGGGACGTCGATGAGCGAACTCATCCTGACACCCTACTGAGCCTGTCAGTGACAATATCCGTACAGTCCGGTCCGTTCGTCTACGAGCATCGCATGTCGGGCCTAGGGGGTGGGTAAAAGTCAGACCCCCAAAAGCGGTACAAGTCGTGTCGGAGTGTAGCCTAGAACACCCTGAGATACTACTGGAATACCTACCAGTAAATCTCCTGCCTTGGCCAAGGACTTTGTGTAATGGCTCTCCTAGACACAGCGCGACCTCACCCCCAATACCGGGAGAGACGAACCCCTGAAGATCCGCTCACTGCCTCCATGTGGCTCGGGACTGTACCCAACTAAAACCTGTTTGCACGACTCCTTTGAGCCGTGGTAGGGTAGTAATCAAAGCACAGTGGGAACTCACACGAGACAAATGACGATCCCCAGGTCGATGAACTAACCTGTACACATGTCACCTGGGAACTGCTATCTGACGTCAGGTATAAGACCAACTAGCAGGTTCCCGGCGAGTCCTGTCCGGTGTACTCATAACCCAATGAGCACCTGTATACATCTTAGGTGAACCAACTGACACCAGTGGCTTGTGAGACCGGCCACCGCCCCTCGTCGGGGTCTCGACTGTATACACTAGTCTACTCTGGAGAATCGATGCCCTGTCTCGAAACTCCCACGACTAGGGACCTTTTAAGGATGTGCTTATAGACTACCAGCTCCCACGTATATGATCACCCTCATACTGCTGGCAGTCAAGCAAGAATCCTAGGGGCTCTATCAACGTGTAATAGCGACCTATAAGGTCACCTGAAGCAGTACACGATGATAAAGGTAAACCAGATAGCATACTATCATCTCGAGTAAGACTGTCCTACCGGGATAGGTCCTCCCTCAATCATTGCAATCACGTGCCTGTGATCCAATAATTGACTCTGAGGGCACTATCTCCAACAATCTCCCACTTGCACTCAAGGCTAATTATTGCGATGTCGCATACTCACAGCCCGTGTGACACCGAACACCCAACTCCTCTACTAGTCAGTCGCACAAAGCCTGTTTGCGAAACTATTGTGTTCGAGGAAAAGCCTCAGTGAGTGGATCCGCCCTGATGTTTCTTTCTATGTCTCTCTATATCTCAAGTTCGCGGAGAAAGCCATCTCCCGAAATGAGCAATACCTGTCTTAGACTGTCTGGATGTCTGATGGGACCGAGCTCATAAATGAACTCCAAATCCAAACTTCTTAGACTGTATCGTCAACTGAACTTAATCAGTATCCTGCGCCATGCCACCCTCAGTATTTCCTTGGACCACCTGTCCAAAATACTGCCCCTCGTCAGAAGGAAAACTATAACTCTGACAACCTCCTTGTCGTCCATGTCACCTTGGAAGCCTGGAATGATAACTGTCTCCCAAATGAGGCTGTCGTTATCATATCCCTAGAACATCCACTTATGTTCTAAAACTGCTTCCGACTGTTTCTCCAGGATTGGATCAATGTCAACTTATTGCATCTTGTGCAAGAATAACATCTGGTGTGGTACTTGACATCACATGATTGACTCAATTGCCTAAGTAAGTGATCTGCCAATCATGCACATCCCTCTCTACTTTAGTCTATAAGACACCTTTAGAGAGGGTGACTCCATCACCTGCAGGTACACTACCGTGCCAGGAGTCGTCCATTCTAAATACTCTTAGAATGCTGTCAAAGTACCCTGATTGGGAAACCACCCAAATCTAGATCTAAAACCATAGATCTAGTAACCAGTATGTCTGATATAATGTCCAAGTCCCATGTGGAAAAACCACTGTGTGACGACCAAAGTATAACCGATCGTAGTATAGGAATATCACTTCCTACTTTGTGTATGTCATCCAAAACCCGGATATCACACCCTACTACCTTCTCAACAGATCCATCCCCTATTCTGATGAAGTCAAACCTATGACTGTCACGTCAGAAATAGATGATCTATCTCCGCTACATCTTCTTTAGTTTATAAATAGACATAAGCCTGATGTCCACCAATGCTTCCGCTGCTCCCACTGACTACGACAACCCTCTGGCAGAGTCATATAGACGTGCACTTCTAAAGCTAGTTTAGAACGACGCTATACTCATCCTCCCACCGGGTCTCGCAGCCTGGAACAACAGCAATGGCAAGTGTGGGTAAACAAGAACTTCCCTGTCACCGTCCTTGAGGCTACCGGAGTACCTCTCGGGTGCCTGAAGTTACCCACCTCATCTGCGGAGTGGCCAATGGAATGTCAAAACAGATTGAATCTTTAGGTTCCTTATCAAATCTTCAGTAATCGTTTGCGGTTCTGGAATCATTTCCAGTTCTACCATACTCCCACTACTGTTTTTGAAAAAATCCATTTTTATTAAAACTGTGGCGAGTCAAGAACAATATCACTATTGATCTTTCTTATGGTAGAAAGTTAACCCTCGTCATAGCCTGGGTCAACCCACAAACAGCCATTACAGAAACGTGCCTTGAGTTATCCAGAGTCTGGTTTTAATCATAAGCCGGACAACTCCCCGTACCTTAACAATGTTAAGATATGAACTGTACTATATCCAATATAGAACCAGAGGCACTGATTTAATTGAACCAGATTCAAATCATGCAGCTATCTCCAGTGCATGTCAACTAAATGGAGAGAGGCCTATCAGCGTTACTCAACTTAGGAATGCTTCCAATTATGAGTAACCTGAAAAAGAAGCAAGTTCTCTTTATCATTACTATCAACTGAATACCATACACAAGTATCTACATCTTCGATCACTTTGAAGAATCCCGATACTTGCTACACCTGGTTCTCTACTCTATTCAAATACCTATAACTCCTCTAAACTCAGACCCTGTGTTTCTACGAAACACATGTCTAAGAACTAGAGAAGTTAAAAGTAAACAGAATATAGTATGAGGACCAACCCCTCTGTCCTAATGGACACTGGACAACATACAATACTCTGTATAAGTCCACTGAGTTTAACAACTCTTTCACTGTGTGTCGTAGGTTGAAAACTGTACTTATGGTTAAGAAGAATTACACCGCTGTTTAATGCTCCTTACCTAACCATCCACTGATATAGGTAAATGTCATCGACATAATATCAAAAGGTATATCTCACTCTATGAAAATAGACGTACAGATATATCAATTTGAAATTGGTGCATAAAAGCGGATGTTCAAAACCAAATATTTGCCGACCGGCAAACAGCCCAGATGATCTCCTCAAATATCACCGATTACAACGAATCCCGATATAATGAGGATGATTACTCTATTCCCAATAACTTACTCCCACTCACCATCTGTAAAACCATACAGATGTGAGAATCAAACCTGGTAAATACATACCCTGGAGCAAGTGTCCAATCGGGAAATCAGTTTTCTTTTAACAGTACACAGTTGAACTGAAACATTGAAATGTTTCGATGGGGTATCCTGGTATTCCTATTAATGCCTCTACCATTATCCAGATTCACAACTATAACCGTATAATTCTTTGCCACCTCTCCAAATCCCTTTATATGTCTTTAGTCGTTACCTTCTGCACACCCGTTAGGCCAAATGGTTTTCTTCCTTCCCTACCGTTCGGCACCAGCCTATGGTTTGGAAGAAGACTATCCAATAAGCATAATGGGTGTACTGTCCTAATCCTAGGAGCACTCGCAATGCGAGAGAAGGTGAAGATAAAAGACAACCGAATAAACCTTATTCCTATTTCTCCTGGACCAGAATCCATCCCCGAACTGGAACAAGTTCCTTTCGAGTTCGTATATAACCATACGATGGATTATCCAATAAACTGTGGATCTTCGTACTGATACGGAGTGTCCTGGAGAAATACAAAGGTGATTTAGGATTGGCGAAGTAATACTTGGTTTGGTCATGAATATCAGTCGCAATTTACTTTGCCCTCTTACTAATCCCTTGCTTTGTCTTAATCTTAATACCTTCTGCACACCATCGTTATGCTAATTGGTTTTCTTCATTCCTCACTGTTCGGCACCAGCCTAAAGTTTGGAAGAAGACTATCCAATTTGCGTAATAGGTGTACTAGCTCCTAAACCAAGGAGTACTCACAACTTGAGAGAAGGTAAAAGGGAAAAGACAACTGAATAATCCTATCCGTTTTCTCCAGAACCGGAAACCATCCTCGAATTCCTTCGAGTTCGTATCTAACCATACGATGGCTTTGTCCAATGGAAGTGGACGTTCGTAGTAATACGGGGTGTCCTGAAGAAAAGGGTAAAAGTAAGAGTGGCAATGAGGTCTGCAACTCTGACAATCCAAAAGCCAGTGTTAAGAAGGTTCGGTTAACTTGGTCTCTGAGTCATAGTCTTAGGGTCGGGTCAATGGTCGCTGCCAAAGAGAGAGAGAAAAGAAACACTCAGCATGCACTCTAACCAAAATCAGAATGGTTACCAATTTATCTAATCTGGAAACCTCCCACTGTACCTCAAACTCTCCTCCAAACCTGAAAGAAGAATTAGTCGGGGTCACCCGAGGAGTAAACCAACTCATCAGTGGGAATCGGGATCCAACTGTCATCGCATGATAACGTGACGGAATCCGCTCACGCTATCACACTCCAGAAGGTATGCGCATATCTGGCAAGTTTCAGTTCTTTTGAAACTCCCGATGTGGATTTCTACCCCATGCTCTTATGACCTTGACTTTGGCCAAAATATCATAAGTCACATGTCAAGTTCAACCCGTCATTATCCAGGTTAATTTGAATCCACCCGTACCTACCCTTGACTTTGGCCAAAATGGCAGTACGGCTGTCCCAAACCAACGCATCTATCTATGCTGCATATGAATACCCAATAGCTACCAATCACTGTGCCTTGACTTTGGCCAACATACACAGCTTGAATACTATTGACTACCCATATGAAACGACGGAGGGCTACGAATGGTTTCTGGCGAAAACCTTTAACGTAATGAACTTGATATCGTTGAAGGAACGGATAGCTTTTTAGAAAATATTGTAACGAAAACCTTCGCTAAAGAGGTCACTCCCGGTGAAGGGATCTCGGCTCTTTCCCCGTAGGATGGGGTGCAGGATATTCCAACTGAATACCACGATGCAAAGCAAAAGCAATCGGCTATAGTGAAGTTAATGCCCTGACGCAAACTTCTGTCCAAGGAGTCACTCCCGGTGAAGGGATCTCGGCCCTTGCCTCGTCGACTGAGGAGCAGGATATTCCAAATGAATACCACGATGCAAAACAAAAGTGAACGTCCTTGCAATAACAGCTTTTTGAAAAGTGTTCCAACAACATCAGATTAGGTTTGTTTAACTTGCATTGATCCGAATCAACGCAGTCCCATCAATTGATCACACCACAAAGAACGAAAATATACTGACGTACGTATATGCCATCCGCATTCGCCACTGGGTCCCGTCATCACCCGTTAGGTTAGCTAACTAACGGCAGAGCGGGGACTGGACTAGCGCGGATGAAAAACATATACAACATCTACTAATATATATACCAATATATAGTATTTCGCTCAAGGCGTGAATAAAGTGCAACATCACAGAAATATATAGCATCACAGAACAATACAGATATCTGGGATCCCTGGGTTTCACAGAGCCACTACTGAAACCCGACGTTCCCCTGGTCGTGTGGATAGCCTGTGCAATGAAATCCTAGACCCCTACGGGCGCGGCAAGTCACCCGCCAAAACCTGAAGCGAGGCAGCCCCCTTCAGCGCCGTGAATGGACCACCCAGCACTTCACGGAATCCGGTAACTTGGGCACCCCTCCTGGGTCAACCTGTACCCCCTACGAGTGCGGCGAATAGCCTGCCAATTCCAGACTGAAGCCCCCTCCGTCTCAATGCCCTGAGATGCGGGCCCGTTGCCCTCTAGAACCCGGCTATCCGTGCACCCCTCCGCGGGGTAACCCTAGTACAGAAAGTAAAATATACATACAACGGGTACATCGACCGCAACCAGGTCGTGCCCCAAAAGAATAATACAAACAGGCAGTGACGGCAGTCCACATGTCGGACGCTCGCCCCGCAATATCAAATGTACATAATACAACAACACTGTACTAGCATTGCATCCAGGCTATCCCCCACGACCGATCCGCAACATCACAGCAAAACACAGAACATCATCGTGAAAGTCACGTTCGCAAATTCGTCTAACCGGGCTATAGCAGTTAGACCGGATTTACCGATCGAGTGACATTCACGGTCGCAGATATAATGTAAATACTGTGAAAAATGTGTTTAAAATATCCGATCGATCAGAAATTAACAAGTGGGCCCCCAAGCCTTACTGTAGCACTCACAGAAAATCTGGGCCCAATTTTAACATTCCAAAACCCCTAAAATAAGCCCAGAAGCCCACTGGAAAAATACGACGCAGTGAAGACACCAATGTGCGGCGGAACCGCGGCCCAAGGGGGGGTTTGGCCGCGGTTCCGCGCTTAGGTGGTCGACTGAATGTGTCGAATTTTCCCAGTAGTCTTAGAATTTCCAGTACATTAGTTTTTTACAACCTGAAAAATTTTTAGACACCAAAAAATTTTAACAGAAAACTAATGTGAACTAAAATTGGGTTTTTGGAATTTTGGTCGATCGGAACTGAAAAACACATCAAACGAAGTTAGACGAAGTTAATGGCGAGGCTCTGATACCAATGTAAGTGCACGGCGGCGCCCCGGCCGTCAATCCGAAGGCCAAATGCGGAAACGGTGATAAACTTTAATTTTGCGAACTTAGCAAACCGGCACCACCGCGCACTAAACCCCGGATCGGGCCATTAAACTAGTTCTAGCTAACTACAAGATGGGAAGAGATATACCGAGTGATCCGAGTTCTCCGGTCTTCTCGTCGTCATCCCGATCTCTCGCGGAAACTCCGGTCGTCGCCTCCTCGCCGGAAGGGCACCACATCGCCTGCATCTTTTACGGGCTCCCGCCTCTATACCGAGGCAACTCGGGCGCGAAGTTGGCTGGCCGACGCGTCCAAGAAATGCTGTGGAGTAGTGTAGTAGCCATGTCTCTTTGGGGTTTATGAGGAGTTGCCATGATGGAGAAATTTGTGCACAAGGATTTTCAATTGATGCTTGCTGGAAAGGAGAAGTAGCCTGCAATATTGAGCTTGGCCAAATTTTGGAGCTCTCTGGAAAATGAATGATTGATGAGCTCGGCCAAATAAAAACATCAGCACTCACTCTGCACTCAATGCAACCAAATGTGTATATAAATTAATTCATCAATCCCACAAAAACCATTCCAGCACACTCATTTATAATTCATTCCTTACCAAGGAAATAAATCCACTATACAAATTAAAACCTCACTCCAATCCCCAACAGTGGCTGGCCCATACCTCATGAGTGAGTGGAGAGGGAGAGCATGGTCAAGGTATGGAGCAACCACTAGGATAAAACAATAAAGCAAAAAAAACCCTCCCACAAATGCTTAATGCAAATAAGCCCTCCTCCACCAATCTTCGGCCAATGAACGGAACAAAGGAAATCGGCCGAAACGAAAAGCAAACTGGCAACTCCAGAAAACTGGTCCCATAATAAATCACAGGAAAACCCCGATGCTGTGCATACAAACCCGCATCTGTATTCCGTCCGGATACAAATGCAAAGAGACAAAACTACACTATCAAATACCAAGATCCGGCTTAAGCCAAAGCCGGCTAGTAAAAACTGTCCGATCACGATCTGTGCAATACCGCACGTATCTGATCGAACCCTGCCATATCTCCATACGGCCTCTACAGCGTTTCGCCCGAAAGCTGAGTAACTGAATGTGTGGTGGACTCTAAAGACTCGTCAATACTATGGCTGTGGATTCAACCACTAGCACGTCAGAGGTATAAGCCAATACGTAACGGGCCACCAGCTATTGACCAAAAGGGACGTCGATGAGCGAACTCATCCTGACACCCTACTGAGCCTGTCAGTGACAATATCCGTACAGTCCGGTCCGTTCGTCTACGAGCATCGCATGTCGGGCCTAGGGGGTGGGTAAAAGTCAGACCCCTAAAAGCGGTACAAGTCGTGTCGGAGTGTAGCCTAGAACACCCTGAGATACTACTGGAATACCTACCAGTAAATCTCCTGCCTTGGCCAAGGACTTTGTGTAATGGCTCTCCTAGACACAGCGCGACCTCACCCCCAATACCGGGAGAGATGAACCCCTGAAGATCCGCTCACTGCCTCCATGTGGCTCGGGACTGTACCCAACTAAAACCTGTTTGCACGACTCCTTTGATCCATGGTAGGGTAGTAATCAAAGCACAGTGGGAACTCACACGAGACAAATGACGATCCCCAGGTCGATGAACTAACCTGTACACATGTCACCTGGGAACTGCTATCTGACGTCAGGTATAAGACCAACTAGCAGGTTCCCGGCGAGTCCTGTCCGGTGTACTCATAACCCAATGAGCACCTGTATACATCTTAGGTGAACCAACTGACACCAGTGGCTTGTGAGACCGGCCACCGCCCCTCGTCGGGGTCTCGACTGTATACACTAGTCTACTCTGGAGAATCGATGCCCTGTCTCGAAACTCCCACGACTAGGGACCTTTTAAGGATGTGCTTATAGACTACCAGCTCCCACGTATATGATCGCCCTCATACTGCTGGCAGTCAAGCAAGAATCCTAGGGGCTCTATCAACGTGTAATAGCGACCTATAAGGTCACCTGAAGCAGTACACGATGATAAAGGTAAACCAGATAGCATACTATCATCTCGAGTAAGACTGTCCTACCGGGATAGGTCCTCCCTCAATCATTGCAATCACGTGCCTGTGATCCAATAATTGACTCTGAGGGCACTATCTCCAACACTATAGCCAAGAATCTCCCTCTTGCACTTAGTGCTAATTATTGCGATGTCGCATACTCACAGCCCGTGTGATACCGAACATCCAACTTCTTTACTAATTAGTTTCGCAAAGCTCATTCGCGATACTATTGTATTCGAGAAATAGCCTCAGAGAGTGGATCCATTCCAATGTTTCTTTTTGTATCTCTCTATATCTCAACTTCGCGGAGAAGGACCATCTCCCGAAATGAGCAATACCTGTCCTAAAATTTGTTTGGATATCTGATGGGACCCAGTTCATAAGTGAACTCCAAATCCAACAAACTTCTTAGACTGTAACATGCACTGAATTTAATCAGTATCCTGTGCCATGTCTGCCTTAGTATGCCCTTGGACTACCCGTCCAACATACTGCCCCTCAGAAGAGGGAAAACTATAACTCTGACAGTCATTCTGTCATCAAGGTCACCTTGGAAACCTGAAATGATAACTGTTTCCCGAAGGAGGCTGCCGTTACCATATCCCTAGAATATCCAGTTATGTTCATAACTGCTTCCCAACGTTTCTCCAAGATTGGATTAATATGTATGCTTATAGCAGCTAGTGCAAAAGCAATATCTGGTGTGGTACTTGACATTTCAGGATTGACTCGATTGCCTAAGCAAGTGATACGTCAATTATACAAATCCCTCTCCTCATCAGTCTAGAAGACATCTCTTTAGAGAGGGTGACTCCATCACCTGCGGGTACACCACCACGCCAGGAGTCGTCCATTCTAAAATACTTTAGAATAGTGTCAAAGTACCCAAAATTAGGACACTTCCCAAATCTAGATCTAAAACCATAGATCTAGTGACCAGAAAAACTGATATTTATCCAGATCTTATATGGAGAAACGCCTTGTGACAACCACAGTGTAACTGATCTAGTATAGGAATTTCACTTCCTATCAAGTGCATGTCATCCAAATACCAGGACATCACTCTCTACTACCTTCTTACCTGATCCATCTCCTATTCTGATGAAGTCAAACTCAATGACTGTTACATCAAAAATAGATGATCTATTTCTGCTATACTTGCTTTAGTCTATAAATAGAAATAAGCTACTTGTCCTCTATGCTTTCTCTGCTCCCACTGACTACAACAACCCTCTGGCAGAGTCATATACACGTGCACTTCTAAACCCAGTTTAGAACGATGTTATACTCATCCTCCTGCCAGATCTAATAGTATAGAACAACAGCAATGGCAAGTCTGGGTAAACAAGAACCTCCCTTTCACCGTCTCTGTGAAGACCGAAGTACCTCTCGGGTGCCTGAGGTTACCCATCAAATCTGCGGAGTGGCTAATGGAATGTCGAATCCAATTGAATCTTTTGGTTCTACTAAATTTTCAGTAATCGTTTGTGGTTCTAGAATCACTTCCAGTTCTACCATACTCCTATAATGTTTTCTGAAAAGAATCCATTTTTACTAAAACTGTGGCGAGTCAAGAACAATATAACTATTGATCTTCCGGATGGTAGAATGTTAACCCTCGTCAAAGCCCGGGATAACCCACAAACTGCCATTACTGAAACGTGCCTAGAGTTTATCCAAATTCTGGTTTTAAGCATCAGTCGGACAACTCCATATACCTTAACATCGTTAAGATATGAAGCCATTCTATATACCATATAGAAAAAAGGCACTAATTTAATTGGAACCAGATTCAAAATCATGCAGCTGTCTCCAGTGCATATCAACCAAATGGAAGGAGGCCAAGCATCAATACTCATCAAGGAATGCATCCACGTATGAGTAACCTGAAAAAGAATCAAGTTCTCAAAACTATTACTTACAACGAAATACCTTACACAAGTATCTACATCTTCGATCACTTTGAAGAATCATGTTCTCTACTTTATTCTTATACCTATAACTTCTCAAAATCCGGACCTTGTATTTCAACGAAATATTTGTCTAAAACTAGAGAAGTCATGAGTAAACAGAATATAGTACGAGTACCAACTCCTTTGTCCTAATGGACATTGGACAACATACAATACTTTATATAAGTCCTCTGAGTTCAACAACTCAAACCCTGTGCGTCGTAGGTTAAAAACTGAGCTATGGTTAAGAAGAATTACACCGCTATTGAATGCACCTTACCTAATCACCAACTGATATAGGTAAATATCATAGACATAATTTCAAAAGGTTATATCTCACTTTATAAAATAAACATACAGATATATCAGTTTGAAATTGGTACATAACAATCGGATATTCAAAACCAAATATTTGTCGTCGGGCAAAAACCCAGGTGATTTCCTCAAATATCACCAATTACAACGAATTACGATATAATGAGGATATAATCACCTAATTTTCAATATCTTACTCCCGCTCACCATCTGTAACACTATACAGATGTGAGAATCAAATATGGTAAATACATATCCTGGAGTCAGAATCCAATTGGGAAACAGTTTTTAATTAACATTGCACAGTAAAACTGAAACATGAAAATATTTTGAAGGGGTAATCTGGTATTCCTAGTAATGCCTCTTCCATTATCCTGATTCACGACAGTAACCGTATACTTCCATGCCCTCACTCCAATCCCTTTATTATGTCTTTACTTATTACCTTCTGTACACCACCTTTAGGCTAATTGGTTTTCTTCCTTCTCTACCCTTCGGCACCAGCCTATGGTTTGGAAGAAGACTATCCAATAAGCGTAATAGGTGTACGCAACCTGAGAGAAGGTAAAGGGAAAAGACAACTGAATAATCCTATTCTTTTTCTCCTGAACCGGAAACCATCCTTGAATCTGGAACAAGTTCCTTCGAGTTCGTATATAACTAAACGATGGCGTATCCAAGCATTATGGACGTTAGTAGTGATACGAAGTGTTCTGGAGAAAACCAAAGTGGATGTAGGAGTGGCAGGGGTATACGCGTTTTTTTCGTGAATGATAGTAGTCGCAATATCCTTTTGCCCTTATTCTAATCCCTTTATATGTCTTTACTTATTACTTTCTATACACCACACTTAAGCTAATTGGTTTTCTTCTGTTAGTTATATGTATGCCCTAGAGGCCATTACTATACATAGGATGTATATTGTAGTGGATGCTTGGACATATATAAGGAGGACTTTCTTGCTCGACATGATAGTATGCTATCTGGTTGCTCTTTACCTTAACGTGTGCACTGATTGTCTCTCTGTTATATGTTGGTAAAGCCCTTAGGATGTGTACTTGACTACCCGGACTATTATGCGGATCATACTAGTGGGGACATGGTAGTCCATAAGTACATCCTTCAAGGTCCCTAGTCGTGGGTGTATCGAGACGGGGCATCGATATACCAGAGTAGACTAGCATATACCTTCTCGACCGATATAGATGGGCGATGGATGATCCCATATCCATTGGTGTTTGACATCAGAGATGATATACGGGTGCTCAGTGGAGACTGGGTATACTGGACGGACTCGTCGAGAACTCCCAGATGGTATTATACCTTACGTCAGATGGCAGTTCTCTGGTGACACCGGTACAGGTTAGTCTGTAGACCCGAGATCATTATAGAGTCTTGTGTGATTCCCACTGTGCTTTGATTTCCACCTTACCATGTCTAAGAGGGCGTTCAAAACGGTGGTTTTTGGGTACAGTCCCGAATCACATGGAGGCAATGAGCGATAGGAGGGGATTCGTCTCTCCCGGTATAGGGAGTTGATGTTGCGCTGTGTTCGATTGGCTATAACCGGAAATCCCTGGTCAGGGTTGCTGAGATTTACTGGTAAGTGTTACCGGTAGTTTCTCGAACTGTTATAGACCTCATATCGACACGACTTATCGAGCTATTGGGGTCTGACGTTTACCACCCCTAAGCGAGATATGCGACATATCAGACGACGAGACCGGACTGTACGGTAAGTGTTACTGGTTGGATTCACAGGAGTGTGAGCGGGCTTGCTCGTTGATCTTCTGATCGCTCAATACTCGGGTGGCCGTTACATTTAGCAGACCGCTTGCGGCTTGTGGGTGTTTGATATGATCATCACCTGCTGCCGGCGTATTGACGAGTCTTTAGAATCCTACACAGAGGTTTCCTGGCTCAAGCGAAACGAAATAGGAGCGCATATAAGATATGTGCGGGACCGAGAATAATACCAGTATGTGATACTGTATTCTATTCTCGCGATATATGACATTGATCAGTTATATGCGATATAGCCGGGTTATCGGATCAAGTGTTGATTCGATAAGTTGTTACTATTGATATTAGTCGGTTATATACAATATGACCGGATCATTAAGTCAAGTGTTGATTTAATGATTTAATGATTTAATGTATAATTATATATTTGATATATTACTTTACATTAACTAATATTGGTTCACTTAAGATGTTTTTCTCACTTGATTGTGCACATTGTATATGTGATATATTTTTGTGCACAAGATTGTATCATGTTTGATGATACATGCAAACTTGGGTGTATGTTTACTTTAAACCTTGTTTAAGTGAATGGTTAGGGTTTTGTTATCTTTTCTTAATTATTTATTTTATTTATTTATTTTAGGGCAAGAAACAAAATGGTGGCTTCTTTTGTTTCTACCTTGAAGCTTCATGAAACTTTGACCATTTTTTGTTTCTTTCCTAAACCTAACCATTCACCTAACCCTAGTTTATTCTCTACACTTGTTAAACTAATCCAAGGTTGCATAATGATAACCATCACTTTATTTTCTATTATTCATAATTCTTATGATATTCTTCTTCTTCTTCTTCTTGATGAAGAAAAAGAAAACCTTTTCTTGAAAATGATCAAGTGATGATTTCAAGTGAGAAATCAAAATCCAAAGTGAACCCACTTCCTATTTCTTCATCCTCTACCACTTGCCATGTAGTATAGGGTGTTTTCTTCACAAGTTTCATGACTTGGTGAAGTTGGAGCTTGATCTTGAGTTGCCTCGACGTAGATCATCTTCGGCATCGAAGTCAACGTCCTAGCCCGATCTTTTCTCCGATGAAACCACCGCGAGAGTCTAGGATCCGATGATCGCAGTGAAGGGACATCGTCATGGAGCTATGGAGGTGGAGGACCGGATCTACAAAGGTTGTATTTCCGTTCACTTAGTGTAAATGTGATTTACTTTCATTTCGTTTCGCCTAAACTCTAGTTAACGATCTAGTTTAGGGTTTCTTGGCACCGGAAAATTTTAATTTGGCATGGTTGATGCCTTGTGGAACCACTTGAGTGTGCCTAGGAACCCTACAGTGGTATTAAAGCCTAGCTAGAACCTTAGGCGATGCGTAGACGAAGTTAGAAACCCGATCGAACCCGAAACCCTAATCCATAACCCTTCTCTGTACATTTTCTGAAATTATGGTTTTTTCTGAATTAAAAATACCTGAAAAATTCAGCAGGAAAATATAAGAATTGTGGTGAAAAACGACTGCCTAATGCGTATATTCCACCGCGGAACCGCGGCAATAGCCTGCTTGGGCCGCGGTTCCGCGGCCGTACAGAGGATATAGGCCATCATTTTTCCACCATAATTCCTATCTCTGTGATTTATATTTTATGGGTATTTTTATTTTGACTCAAGAGTTGAGTGTTCTGGGGTTGTATTGGGGACTTGATGATTCGATCGAATTATTTAACTTTGTTTACTTTGTTTTCCGGGTATTTTTTGAACATGTTAAAAAGTTCGACCGGATATAAATACCCACCTTTTCACCTGCCGGGAAATTTCCAATTGTTGGATTTTTCCGTAGTTTAATGACATTCTAAGTAGTGCAAGTAACGCGATGGTCTCTCTAGAAGACAACAAACCTTAACTCGATTATGTGTCCGTCTTGAACTGCCCTTTGAACCTTAGGGTTTGGGGCGGTACGGCGTGCCACATGTGAGGCGTTGGCTTGACCCTTCTACGGCTGGACCGTTGGTACTGAGGCATGAAGTGAATATTTTTAAACTTATTTCATGTGTTGAGCTGTTTCGGGAAAACTTGGGTGTTTGATTGTTCGATCGGAAAGTTTAACATTTTCTATTTATCTGGAATGTGATACAATATTTGGAATCCACAAGTAGTTATGAGATAACTGAATGAATGTTATAAACATAGCAGTTTAGTCTCACTTGATCGGTTGCCACGGAATTTTGATGTGATCAAAAGTCCGTCGCAATCACGTAGCGTACGCGGATACTCACCGGGTAAACTTAATAGACAGCCTCACCCCATAGCCCCGACCAAGTGACTGTAGGAGAACCCCGTCGCCGAAAGCATCCGTTCGGGTGCTCGCGGCAGCGGTGTTCCGCCTTGGTGCACTTCGTCGACGGCATCGGGGGTGCGGCCGCCTACTTAAGTTTCCGACGAGCATTCGATGAAAATGTCAGGAATCTTGTTGAATTGCCCGGCTTGATATTGAAAAGAGTTTTCGATAATGAGACTAAAATGCAGGGTTTATAATTGTTAGGCATGCGATGTCTAAAGAATTCATTTGGTTAGGCATGCGATGTCTAAAGAGGTTGCGGATTCCAACTGTTGTAGTTTTACACTTTCTTTTCTGCGACCGTAAGTGTAATATGTGATATCGCCGGTTTCGTTGCTATATGTCAACGACAATTGGGATGCGCATATTTACTTACGTTGATGACATGTGATGTTATGTGTTGCTGGATATGTTATATTGGATCGTCGTGTTTGAATAGCCGGGGTGTTTTATGTGAGATGAGTGTTTTTCATTTTCATTCATGTAAAAACTTGTATGTAATATTCTTTTATTAGGGCACTTCCAGGTTGCGGAAGATGTCACCTTTGTATATTATTTACTTTTCCGCACTAGGATAGACCCAAGGAGGGGAGCACAAGTAACCGGGTTCTGGAGTCCAGTGGGAGACTAACTCGAGGAGTCGAGTCCGGGTCTCCTAACTCTAGAATTGGTAGGGTTGCTTGCCGCTCTCGTAGGGGTCTAGGGGTGTGGGATTGGCTATTCATCACGACCGTGGAATCCGTGTTTTATACTGGCTTGTATTAAAAACATGGACGTCCTAGTATATCCAATATTTCATATGATATTTTCTGCCGCGTTATCTGTGATGTGATCATGTGATATATTCTGTGATAGATACTGTATATAGTATATATGATATATTATATAGACGTTACTTATGTTTTACACCCGCGCTAGCCCTGCCCCGCTCTGTCGTTAGTTACCTAACCTAACGGTGCACGAGGGTACATCGAGGCGAATGCGGATGGCATAAGTGTACGTCGTATTTATCTGTGATGTTTAGGTACTTAATTGATGGGACTTCATTAATGAGATTAATGAAATAAAAGAAACCTAAAGATGTTGTGGAATCGAATTTCAAAAATATAACAGGTAGCTACAGTTCTTGCTTTGCACAGCGGTATATATGATATATCCTGCACCTTATTCGATGAGGAAAGGGCCGACGATCCCTTCACCGGGAGTGACCCCTTTAGCAATAACTGGCAGATGCTACACACTCGGTTTGTCTTTTGATAGCTTCTATAGTTTCTGCTTTGCACAGTGATATATATGATATATCCCGCACCTTATTCGACGAGAAAAGGGCCGACGATCCCTTCACCGGGAGTGACCCCTTTAGCAAAGCTAGAAAAGCCTAAAAAACACTCTATTTTCAAAATCATTTGATTCTACAACGATATCAAGTTCATTACGCAATAGCTTTTCAGAAAAACCTGTCGTAGCCCTCCGTCATTTCAGATAAGTTGTATATAGTATTCGTGCTACATTTGTTGGCTTTCGTCAAGGTGTAGTGTGCGGTAGCTATATGCTGCTTATCTGCTGCATACGATGCGATTGAATTAGGGTAGTCGTATGGCTTTGTTGGCTTTCGTCAAGGGTCATGCGGGTGGGTTTAATTCAATCAAGAAATGTACGGGTTGAACTTGACTAGCGGGCTATGGTTTGTTGTCTTTCGTCAAGGTCATAGCACGTTAGGGGCAAAATATTATCGGGAATTTCAAGTGTTGAAATTTGCAATGAGATTGCATACCTTCTATGAGATAGTTGGATCCCGATACCCACTGCGAGTAAAAGTTACTCCTGGAAGAGTTTTATACATTACAATTAGCCGATCAAGTAGGTGTCTAGAAAGGTGTTAACGAGGTTACGCCTCTGGGAAAACGAGGTTTACTGTAATTAGGTCCGTGCGAAAGCACGGGGAACCTTCCTCAAAGTACCGACACTGGCCTGGCTGAAAGATTGGCGAACTTGTAGTGTGTAATTAATCCCGACTAGTCTTTCCTTTTAGGGTTTGAAGGAAGATTTGATAAAAATAGTGGGAGCCATCCTGATTAGATAAAATAATAACCAATCTATTCTTGCAAGCGCGCACGCTGAGTGTTTTCTTCTCTCTCTCTCCAGGTAGCGACCATATCACGTCTTAATCAAGATAATAATACGGATTATTGACCGAACCCGCTTGTTATACTGAGCTGGGGAACGTTGGTCCCGCTCCAACTTATAATTGTTATAAGACAGAGCAGGAAATTAGGGAATAACAGAATTCCTGTGCCGCCCAAACGAAGAAAGTGCATAATGATGCATCATCTTCGGGTGTGTTCATTTCAGAGAACTGTTTCTCAGTATCCTTTACGTCCTGGGTATATGATGCCGGATCAGGATCCCGTATATGTAATCAGTTACATAGGGCTAAAGAAAGGTAGAGAACTGAGATCGGGTGATAAGTTTCATGAGACAGAAAATGGTGCAAGTGTTGCAGCCAAGTCTGTTGGTCACTGTCACCCTGTATTCCAAATACATTGATTCTGAACGAATGTTATTAGATACCGAACCTGATATACAAAATTATATCAGTCTCTTTATTAGTAAAGAAATGATAAAATTTTGTATTATTGTAGGATAATGTTTTGAACATTTCCTATATCAAAAGTTGATCGGTTCAGGCACGTTATCTAAAAACATTGATGTTCTAAATCAAACTACAGTTCTTAGTATACGGAACACACACAAGAGGAAGAGTTCAGAAATGAACAAATCCTTCTTGAGGTATTGTAGACTAGGTCATATCAATGCGACCCGACTAGCTGAAGTTACATATAGATGCATATTTAAATTAGTTTGAATTTACATCTTGTGAAACTTGCCAGTCATGTCACAGAGATAAGGTGACCACAGCTCTGTTTATTGGAAACAGAGAATGAGTTAGTAAACTCTTGGGATTGATACATGTTGATGTATGTAAGGTCCCCAGTCTACACATGCCAAGACCGGTTCTTCTTACTTCATTACATTCTCTGATGATCTCTTTAGATTCAGACATATGTTCTTGTTGAAACACAAGTCCGAACCTTTTGAGATATTCACAGAATATAAGTTAGAAGTAGAGAACCAATACAGGTATAAGTATTATGTCCTTTGATGAGATCAAGGAGGAGAGTACTTGTACATAGAATTCCTGGACTATTCTAAAGGAGAATGAGATTTTCTCTCAGCATTACTCCTCCGTATACACCATAGCACGATGGTATATCGGGGCGGAGCAATTGCACCCTATTCGATATGGTGCGCTCTATGATGAGTACTACTGAATTACCTATTTCCTTTTGGGGGTTATGCACTTGAGAAGCTGCATACCTATTGAAATTAGGTTCGAATCAGATCACAGCCTACCACTCCATATGAGATATGGTATGGGAAAAGCCCATGTCTTAAGCTAGTTAAGATTTGGGGTTGACCGGCCTATGTCTAAAAGCAAAATCCGGACAAGCTCAAGGCAAGGTCTGTAACGTAGAACTGGAAAGGTTCTAGCTATACAAACTGTTAGTGTATATGCCCTAGAGGCCATTACTGTATCATACTAGTTTGTATATTACTTAATGGAAGCTTGGGATATTCACAGTTGTATATACAATTTTGCTCGAAATGGTAGTATGCTACTTGGTTTGTCTCTGCTTTAATATGTGCATGTGTTTCTTTTAGCATATTGCTGGTATACATATTAGTAGAGCCCTTAGGATCTTTGCTTGATTACCAGCGTTGTGATGGCGCTCGCACTCATGGGAGCTGGGTAATCTATAAGCACATCCTTATACAGGTCCCTGGTCGTTGGACTATCGAGACAGGGCATCGATACTCCGGAGTAGACTAGCGTATGCGCTTCTCATCCCAGTGTGGGAGACGGTCTGTCCCACAGCCGTTAGTACGTCGTACTTGGGATAGTATGCGGGTGCTCGTTAGGTTACGAGTACACTGGACGGGACTCGTCGGGAACTGTTGGTTGGTAATATACCTATAATCAGTTATCAGTTCCCAGGTGACATAAGTACAGCTTAGTCCGTTGACTTGACACTGCCACTTCGCCTCGAGTGTGTTCCCACTGCACTTTGATTACTACCTTACCACGGCTCAAAGGAGTCGTGCAAACAGATAGTTTTTGGGTGCAGTCCCGAAGCACTTGGAGGCAGTGACGGTTAGACAGGATTCGTCTCTCCCGGTATTGGGGGTTGACATCGCGCTGTGTCCAGGAGAGCCATTACACGAGTAGTCCCTGGCCAGGGCAAGCGAGATATACTGGTAGGTTTCCAGTGTTATCTCAGGGTGTTCTGGGCTACACTCCGACACGACTTGTACCGCTATTAGGGGACTGACGTTCACCGCCCCCCTAGGCCCGCCATGCGATGTATCAGACGAACAGACCGGACTGTACGGAGACTGTCACATACAGGCTCAGTAGGAGTGCAGATGGGGTTCACCTCGTCAGTCTTCTTATCGACATCTACCTGGGGACCGTTACGTACAGCTAGTGCCGCTTGCGGTCTGTGGTTAAACCCACTGCCAGCGTAGTGTCGAGTCTTTAGAGTCCCACACAGAGAGCTATTCGCCTTTAGGCAAAATGAGTAGAGGTCGCATGGTTTTGCGACAGGGTTCGTTCACATTCGCGCACTTGTGCACGTTTGCTGTCCGAACAGTTTATACTAGCGGGCTTTGGTTTAAGCCGGATCCTAGTATATGATTCGAGATTGGTTTTTCTCAGTGTATTCGTGTTCCTCGGATCGCGAATGCGGGTGCGTATGCACAGTTGCTTGAGATTGGGGGAGAGGACCTTGTTTAGGGTTAATGGCTATTGTCATTTTATTAACCCTATTGCTTTTGTGTGTATTATAGTTAATTGATAATTAGCTTAATAGTTGTGCATGGTTGTTGTTGTTGACAATTTGACTTCATTGACTTGTTGACCAAGGTTGACACTTTGACCATCATCATTTCTTTTGGAAGATGCTCTTTGATCTTTGCAAAATTGAAATGATAATGGTCATGTCATGATTTACCATGACAATTTTCAAGCTAATTATTGAATTAAAATAATGCACACATATTAGTGAGAATGGTTCACTAATAATTCATTCTCTCATATCATTTCTCTCTCTTGTTCATCCTCTCCCTCAAGCTCTCTCCCTCTCATGTGTTGAGAAACAAAAAGCTTGAGAAAAACCTTCACTTGATCTTCTCTACTCTCTTCTAGGGTTCAAGTCTTAGCATTTCTTGCACTCTAGTTACTCCTAGCTTGGAGTTGAAGCTAAAGATCGAGGCTTTCGGGTGGATCCTTCTTTGACGGGAGAAGACAAGCAAGGTGACCTCTTTCTACCATTCCAAGGAGCAAGGAGAGAAGGACTTTGAGCTCAAGTATAACCTTTCCATCACTTAGCTACTTTGTAGTTAGCTTTAGCAAGTTTATGTTTAGCAAAGATCCTTAAAGCTTAGTCCATGTTGCCTATAGTTGATAAAACTCCAATTTTTATTATGTTTTCCGCCTCCCCGTAAGCACCGGGGTGGGCAACGTGGACTTACAGTGGTATCAGAGCCTAACTAAACCTAAACTAGCTAAGTAGTTAAGTGTAACGAAGTTTCGAAACCGGAAAATCGAAAAACCAAACTCGCAAAACCCTAAGTTTCTGTTAATTTTTTTTCTGGTCAAAATAAAATTTGTTATACACCAAAAATTATCTCAGGGTTTTGTTAAGAACACCACCAAAAACGAGACAGAGAGTCGACCAAATGGGCGCGGATCCGCGGCGCTAGGAAGCTATTGCGCCGCGCATCCGCGGCCGTCTAGTCTCTTCTCTGCCTCGATTTTGGTGCAGTGTGTTTCTGTGTTGGTTTTGTGATTTTTAGGATATGTTATATGCGCCCAGATTTTCCAGAACTAAAATTTTCTTTTGGGGGCCTATAAATCCGTATTTTTCGGAACTTCACTACACTTTAACTATATCGGTTATATCTGTGATGCTTGTATGTATTGAACGTCGGCTAATCGCTATAAGTCGATTAGTCGGGGTTATACATCTCTGTGATCTGTGATTGTTATTGGTTTGTGGATATGAATGGATTGGATTGTCGCGGGTGAATAGCCGGGGTGGATGTGAGATGAGCGTTATTTTTCTTTCATTCATTTGTAACATGTAAATTGATGTAATAATATTATTTGTATGGCCGCACAACCGGGTCGGGGTTGTAGCCGTCATTGTATAATTCTTTTTACTGTTTTTGCTCCTAGGATAGACCCATGGAGGGGGTGCACAAACTAACGGGTATTTCGAAGTGCCGAGTGGCCTACTCACGGTGGTGAGGGAGGTTGCTTCGCTTCGGGTGCTTGGCGGGTAGTTTGCCGCACCCGTAGGGGTCTTGGGTGGGGTATTGGCTATTCACCGCGACCGTGTAATCCGCTTTACGTTGCAGGCTCGAACGCATTGCGGATTCCTAGTATATCCAATGTATTCATCTGTGATCTGTAATGTCTATCATTGCTATATATTTATATATAATAACTATTTAGGCGTTGCTTATGTTTTACAGCCGCGCTAGCCCAGCCCCCGCTCTGTCGTTAGTTAAGTAACCTAACGGGTGATGACGGGGCCCCGTAACGAATGCGAATGGCATAAGCGTACGTCATATTTTGGTTGTTTTCTGCAATGGTAGGATTAAATGATGGGACGCATTAAAAGAACTAATGCAAGAAATAAACCAAGTAAAAGTCGATTGGAACATTTTGAAAACCACTCGGTTCTTTTCAAAACTAAACTTTTAAACGCGGAGCTTGAACCACTCCTTTTAAAAGCTATCTCGTTCCATCGATTATATCAAGTTCACTACGTTCACGGTTTCGCCAAAACCATCCGTAGCCCTCCATCATTTCGGATAAATATTTGGCAGTATTCAAGCTATGTATTTTGACCTCACGCCAAGGCATAGTGATTGGTAGCTGCCGGATATTTATCCGTTGCATAGATAGAATGCGTTGATTTGAGACAGTCGTACTGCCGTTTTGGCCTACGTCAAGGGTGGGTACGGGTGGGTTCAAATTAACCAGGATAATGATGGGAAGAACTTGACATGTGACTTATGACATTTTGACCTCACGCCAAGGTCATAAGAGCATGGGGCAAAAATCCACATCGGGAGTTTCATAAGTACTGAAACTTGCTAGCGTTGCATACCATTTGGAGTGTGATAATTCTGGTAGGATTCCTTCGGTTTTATCACGCGATGATATTTGGATCCCGATCCTACTGTGAGTATATGCTACTCCTCGGGAAAACTCTCACATAACGATCAATGCTATAAACCTAGTAGGTGCCTAGAAAGGTGTTAGCGGGGCTACGCCCACAGGGAAAAGAGGTTACTTAATTAAGGAACTTCGCGAAAGCGTTGGAAAACCTCCCTCGAAGTACCGACACTGGCCTGGCTGAACGGTTAAGCATGTATTGTACGGTGAGAATGATCCCGGCTAATCCTTTCTTTACGGTTTGAGAAGGGATTCGAGAGACAGTGGGAGCCATCCAGTTTAGACAAACTAAAAACCACTCTAAACTTGCAAGAGCATCATGCTAAAGTGTTTCTTTTCTCTCTCCTAATTGCAGCGACCATTCAAGATGACCGGACTTAAGTTACTATTAGATAAAAATATATTGACAGGGCCAAACTACAAAGATTGGCTCAGGAATGTCAAGATGGCTATCACTTATGACAAGCTGGGGTATATACTTACCACCAAAGCTCCCCCTGTCCCAGGTCCCACCTCCAGCGTCGCGGATGTAGAAATCCGTAAGACATGGGAGATAGATTGCGCGAGGGCCAAATGCCTCGTACTAGCCTCGATGGACAACGACCATCAGAGGAGGCACGAGAATATGGACCTAGAGTCCATATTTCTCCATACAAAAGAACTGTATGGAGAGCAGTCTCGTATCGCAAGATACGAAGTGTCGAAGAAGCTTTTTTCGGCAAGGTTGGCCGTCGGATCATCGGTAGCGGACCACGTGCTTAAGATGATCGGCTACATAGAGGAGCTCGCGGACCTTGGGACCATGTTGGAGAATGAACTCTATACTGATTTAATTCTCCAGTCCCTTCCTTCCACTTACGCCCAGTTCATTCTTAACTTCAACATGCAAGGAAAGGAGGTTGAACTTGCCGAACTTCTGAACATGTTGAGGACTGCTGAGGGCACCCTACAGAAGGGTAGGGAGACATCCACTTTGTTTGTAGGAGGATCTTCCTCTTCTAGGTCCAGGGCGAAAGCCAAGGGCAAGAAGAAGAAAGCCCCCGCCAAACCAAGAGGCGGTGTCGGTAAAGTGGATACGAAGGGAAAGGGTAAAGCAACAAAGGTAGCGGGGAAGCTGGTGGGGAAGGAAGAATGCTTCTATTGTCACAAAAGTGGTCACTGGAAACAAGATTGCAAGGCTTGGAAAGCCAGAACACAGGATTTGAAGCGAGTTGCGGCTTCAGCTTCAGGTGTGTATGTTATTGAAAACTGTCTATCAATAAACTCTACATCCTGGGTATTGGATACCGGATCAGGATCTCATATCTGTAATTCTTTCCAGGCGTTGAGAAAGCGTAGGGTTTTGAAGGCAGGTGACATGACCCTCAGAGTTGCGAACGGTGCTAGCATGGATGCTGAGGCCGTGGGGGACTATCACCTGGGATTATCAGATGGACACTTTTTGGTTTTGCGTAGTTGTTATTATGTACCAAATGCAACCTGTAATATCATTTCTGTATCTTTATTATCTAAAGAAGGTTATGAATTTGCATTTGTAAGTAATGTAGTGAACATTCACCTTAATCAAGTTTTGATTGGGTCAGGTACATTGAACAACGGTATATACGTTTTAAACCAACCACAGGTTTTCAATATCCAGAATACACACAAAAGAAAGTCTCCAGAAATTAATAAAACTTTCTTATGGCATTGTAGACTGGGTCACATCAATGAGAGAAGATTGACTAAGTTACATACTGAAGGATATTTAGATCCGTTCGAATATCAATCGTATGCAACTTGTCAATCCTGTCTTAAAGGAAAGATGACAAAGGCTCCGTTTTCTGGACACGGAGAAAGAGCGAGCGAGCTCTTGGGACTCGTACACAGCGACGTGTGCGGTCCAATGTCTACACATGCGCGAAGCGGTTTTTCTTACTTCATAACTTTTACGGATGATTTCTCAAGATTCGGACATGTCTTCTTAATGAAGCATAAATCCGAAGCTTTTGATAAGTTCCAGGAATATAAGAATGAAGTAGAAAAACAAACAGGCAAAAGTATCAAGATCCTAAGATCGGATCGAGGAGGAGAATACTTAAGCGCCGAATTCCTGAATTACTTAAAAGAGAATGGAATTCTCTCTCAGCTTACTCCTCCATACACTCCGCAACATAACGGTGTATCGGAGAGACGGAACCGAACCCTATTGGATATGGTACGGTCCATGATGAGTAACGCTGAGTTACCGCGATCATTCTGGGGATATGCGCTAGAAACAGCTGCATATCTTTTGAACCGTGTTCCCACTAAGACTGTGCCTACCACACCATATGAGTTATGGAGTGGGAAGAAACCCTATCTTCAATACTTGAAGATTTGGGGATGTCCAGCTTATGTCAAAAAGCAGCATACGGACAAGCTCGTGGCACGCTCAGTACTGTGCAAGTTTGTGGGATACCCAAAGAACTCCAGGGGGTATCTTTTCTATTACGCAGAGGAACAAAAAGTCCTTGTTTCTCGTAATGCCCATTTTCTGGAACATCAGTTTTTAGAAAAAGAAATAAGTGGGAGCGCAATAGAACTGGAAGAAATTCCAGAACCACAAACTATTACTGAAAGCTTAGTGGAACCAGAAGGTTCAAAACAACAGGACATTCCTACGCCACTCCGCAGGAGTAGTAGGCAGTCTCATCCGCCCGAGAGGTACTACGGTTTTCTCATTGACGGGGATAGAGGGGACTGCATCATAGATTGTGATGAGCCTACTAGCTTCCAGCAGGCCATTCAGAGCGTCGACTCGGTAAAATGGCTGGATGCAATGCGGACCGAGATGGAGTCCATGTACACCAACAAAGTATGGACGTTGGACATTGCTCCAGACGGGGTAAAACCCGTAGGATGCAAGTGGATCTTCAAAAGGAAGATTGGTGTAGATGGACAGGTTGAGACCTATAAAGCTAGACTAGTAGCAAAGGGTTTTCGTCAGCGACCTGGTTTGGACTATGACAAAACCTTTTCTCCAGTAGCTATGCTGAAATCCATTCGGATCCTTCTTGCCATCGCTGCTTTCCACGATTATGAGATTTGGCAGATGGACGTAAAGACAGCTTTTCTAAATGGTCATTTAGAGGAGTGTGTCTATATGGACCAGCCAGAGGGTTTCATTCAGGGTGGGAGCAGCGGAAAGGTGTGCAAGTTGCTCAAGTCCATTTATGGACTCAAGCAGGCATCGCGGAGTTGGAACATCTGTTTTGATGAGACGGTCAAAGAATTTGGCTTTATCAAAAATCCAGATGAACCATGCATCTATTGTAGATTTGTAGCGAGAACTGTAGTATTCCTCGTTTTATACGTGGATGACATTCTCTTAATAGGAAATGACATTCCTATGCTACAATCTGTCAAGGGGTTCTTGTCACACAGGTTCTCCATGAAAGACCTGGGTGATGCCTCATACATTCTGGGTATCCGGATCTACCGTGACAGATCCAAGAGGATATTAGGACTCTCGCAGTCCAGGTACATCGACACCATACTAAAGAGATTCAGTATGGAAGATTCCAAGCGCGGTAATCTACCGGCTTGTCACGGGATCACCCTCTCCAAAGAGATGTCTCCCAAGACTGATTTGGAGAGGGATCGCATGTCTATTATACCCTACGCTTCTGCGGTAGGCTCTATAATGTATGCGATGTTGTGTACCAGACCGGATGTGGCTTATGCACTGAGTGTGGTAAGCAGGTATCAGTCAAACCCTGGGGAGAAACATTGGATAGCAGTAAAGAACATTCTCAAGTACCTGAGAAGGACTAAGGAGATGTTCTTGGTGTATGGCGGAAAAGACCTGCAGATTGAGGCCTTTACTGACTCCAGCTTCCAGAGTGACAAGGATGATTCTAAGTCCATGTCGGGTTTTGTCTTTACCCTCAATGGAGGGGCGGTGTGTTGGAAGAGCTCCAAACAGGAAACCGTTGCTGACTCGACTATGGAAGCAGAATACATCGCTGCATCTGATGCCGCAAAAGAAGCTGTCTGGATGAGGAAGTTCTTGAAAGAACTTCAGGTGGTTCCGTCCATTGTTGACCCAATACCTCTGTATTGCGACAACAACGGGGCTATAGCTTTAGCGAAGGAACCCAGGTCCCATCATAAATCCAGACACATCTTAAGGCGGTATCACCTGATCAGGGAGATCGTGGATCGCCAGGAGATCGAGGTCCGGAGAGTTGCATCATAGAATAACACAGCAGATCCATTCACCAAGGCCTTGCCCCAGACTCAGTTCGAGCGGCTGATCAAGATGATAGGTCTTCGATACGCCAGTACATGGCCTTAGTGCAAGTGGGAGATTGTTAGTGTATATGCCCTAGAGGCCATTACTGTATCATACTAGTTTGTATATTACTTAATGGAAGCTTGGGATATTCACAGTTGTATATACAATCTTGCTCGAAATGGTAGTATGCTACTTGGTTTGTCTCTGCTTTAATATGTGCATGTGTTTCTTTTAGCATATTGCTGGTATACATATTAGTAGAGCCCTTAGGATCTTTGCTTGATTACCAGCGTTGTGATGGCGCTCGCACTCGTGGGAGCTGGGTAATCTATAAGCACATCCTTATACAGGTCCCTGGTCGTTGGACTATCGAGACAGGGCATCGATACTCCGGAGTAGACTAGCGTATGCGCTTCTCATCCCAGTGTGGGAGACGGTCTGTCCCACAGTCGTTAGTACGTCGTACTTGGGATAGTATGCGGGTGCTCGTTAGGTTACGAGTACACTGGACAGGACTCGTCGGGAACTGTTGGTTGGTAATATACCTATCGTCAGTTATCAGTTCCGAGGTGACATGAGTACAGCTTAGTCCGTTGACTTGACACTGCCACTTCGCCTCGAGTGTGTTCCCACTGCACTTTGATTACTACCTTACCACAGCTCAAAGGAGTCGTGCAAACAGATAGTTTTTGGGTGCAGTCCCGAAGCACTTGGAGGCAGTGACGGTTAGACAGGATTCGTCTCTCCCGGTATTGGGGGTTGACATCGCGCTGTGTCCAGGAGAGCCATTACACGAGTAGTCCCTGGCCAGGGCAAGCGAGATATACTGGTAGGTTTCCAGTGTTATCTCAGGGTGTTCTGGGCTACACTCCGACACGACTTGTACCGCTATTAGGGGACTGACGTTCACCGCCCCCCTAGACCCGCCATGCGATGTATCAGACGAACAGACCGGACTGTACGGAGACTGTCACATACAGGCTTAGTAGGAGTGCAGATGGGGTTCACCTCGTCAGTCTTCTTATCGACATCTACCTGGGGACCGTTACGTACAGCTAGTGCCGCTTGCGGTCTGTGGTTAAACCCACTTCCAGCGTAGTGTCGAGTCTTTAGAGTCCCACACAGAGAGCTATTCGCCTTTAGGCAAAATGAGTAGAGGTCGCATGGTTTTGCGACAGGGTTCGTTCACATTCGCGCACTTGTGCACGTTTGCTGTCCGAACAGTTTATACTAGCGGGCTTTGGTTTAAGCCGGATCCTAGTATATGATTCGAGATTGGTTTTTCTCAGTGTATTCGTGTTCCTCGGATCGCGAATGCGGGTGCGTATGCACAGTTGCTTGAGATTGGGGGAGAGGACCTTGTTTAGGGTTAATGGCTATTGTCATTTTATTAACCCTATTGCTTTTGTGTGTATTATAGTTAATTGATAATTAGCTTAATAGTTGTGCATGGTTGTTGTTGTTGACAATTTGACTTCATTGACTTGTTGACCAAGGTTGACACTTTGACCATCATCATTTCTTTTGGAAGATGCTCTTTGATCTTTGCAAAATTGAAATGATAATGGTCATGTCATGATTTACCATGACAATTTTCAAGCTAATTATTGAATTAAAATAATGCACACATATTAGTGAGAATGGCTCACTAATAATTCATTCTCTCATATCATTTCTCTCTCTTGTTCATCCTCTCCCTCAAGCTCTCTCCCTCTCATGTGTTGAGAAACAAAAAGCTTGAGAAAAACCTTCACTTGATCTTCTCTACTCTCTTCTAGGGTTCAAGTCTTAGCATTTCTTGCACTCTAGTTACTCCTAGCTTGGAGTTGAAGCTAAAGGTCGAGGCTTTCGGGTGGATCCTTCTTTGACGGGAGAAGACAAGCAAGGTGACCTCTTTCTACCATTCCAAGGAGCAAGGAGAGAAGGACTTTGAGCTCAAGGTATAACCTTTCCATCACTTAGCTACTTTGTAGTTAGCTTTAGCAAGTTTATGTTTAGCAAAGATCCTTAAAGCTTAGTCCATGTTGCCTATAGTTGATAAAAATCCAATTTTTATTATATTTTCCGCCTCCCCGTAAGCACCGGGGTGGGCAACGTGGACTTACAGTGGTATCAGAGCCTAACTAAACCTAAACTAGCTAAGTAGTTAAGTGTAACAAAGTTTCGAAACCGGAAAATCGAAAAACCAAACTCGCAAAACCCTATGTTTCTGTTAATTTTTTTTCTGGTCAAAATAAAATTTGTTATACACCAAAAATTATCTCAGGGTTTTGTTAAGAACACCACAAAAAACGAGACAGAGAGTCGACCAAATGGGCGCGGATCCGCGGCGCTAGGAAGCTATTGCGCCGCGCATCCGCGGCCGTCTAGTCTCTTCTCTGCCTCGATTTTGGTGCAGTGTGTTTCTTTGTTGGTTTTGTGATTTTTAGTATATGTTATATGCGCCCAGATTTTCCAGAACTAAAATTTTCTTTTGGGGGCCTATAAATCCATATTTTTCGGAACTTCACTACACTTTAACTATATCGGTTATATCTGTGATGCTTGTATGTATTGAACGTCGGCTAATCGCTATAAGTCGATTAGTCGGGGTTATACATCTCTGTGATCTGTGATTGTTATTGGTTTGTGGATATGAATGGATTGGATTGTCGCGGGTGAATAGCCGGGGTGGATGTGAGATGAGCGTTATTTTTCTTTCATTCATTTGTAACATGTAAATTGATGTAATAATATTATTTGTATGGCCGCACAACCGGGTCGGGGTTGTAGCCGTCATTGTATAATTCTTTTTACTGTTTTTGCTCCTAGGATAGACCCATGGAGGGGGTGCACAAACTAACGGGTATCTCGAAGTGCCGAGTGGCCTACTCACGGTGGTGAGGGAGGTTGCTTCGCTTCGGGTGCTTGGCGGGTAGTTTGCCGCACCCGTAGGGGTCTTGGGTGGGGTATTGGCTATTCACCGCGACCGTGTAATCCGCTTTACGTTGCAGGCTCATTAAGTCAAGTGTTGATTTAATGATTTAATGTATAATTATATATTTGATATATTACTTTACATTAACTAATATTGGTTCACTTAAGATGTTTTTCTCACTTGATTGTGCACATTGTATATATGATATATTTTTGAGCACAAGATTGGATCATGTTTGATGATACATGCAAACTTGGGTGTATATTTACTTTAAACCTTGTTTAAGTGAATGGTTAGGGTTTTGTTATCTTTTCTTAATTATTTATTTTATTTATTTATTTTAGGGCAAGAAACAAAATGGTAGCTTCTTTTGTTTCTACTATGAAGTTTCATGAAGCTTTGACCATTTTTTGTTTCTTTCCTAAACCTAACCATTCACCTAACTCTAGTTTATTCTTTACACTTGTTAAACTAACCCAAGGTTGCATAATGATAACCATCACTTTATTTTCTATTATTCATAATTCTTATGATATTCTTCTTCTTCTTCTTCTTGATGAAGAAAAAGAAAACCTTTTCTTGAAAATGATCAAGTGATGATTTCAAGTGAGAAATCAAAATCCAAAGTGAACCCACTTCCTATTTCTTCATCCTCTACCACTTGCCATGTAGTATAGGGTGTTTTCTTCACAAGTTTCATGACTTGGTGAAGTTGGAGCTTGATCTTGAGTTGCCTCGACGTAGATCATCTTCGGCATCGAAGTCAACGACCTAGCCCGATCTTTTCTCCGATGAAACCACCGCGAGAGTCTAGGATCCAATGATCGCAGCGAAGGGACATCGTCATGGAGCTATGGAGGTGGAGGACCGGATCTACAAAGGTTGTATTTCCGTTCACTTAGTGTAAATGTGATTTACTTTTCATTTCGTTTCGCCTAAACTCTAGTTAACGATCTAGTTTAGGGTTTCTTGGCACCGGAAAATTTTAATTTGGCATGGTTGATGCCTTGTGGAACCACTTGAGTGTGCCTAAGAACCTACATCTTCTTTCCCCACCTTTTGGCACATGCCTATGGTTTGGAAGAAGACTATCCAATAAGCGCAATAGGTGTACTCTCCTAATTCGAGGAGCCCTCGCTGTTAGTTATATGTATGCCCTGGAGGCCATTATTATACATGTGATGTATATTATAGTGGATGCTTGGACATATATAGGGAGGACTTTCTTGCTCGACATGATAGTATGCTATCTGGTTGCTTTTTATCTTAACATGTACACTTATTATCTCTCTATTACATGTTGATAAAGCCCTTAGGATGAGTACTTGACCACCAGGATTATGATGCAGATCATACTAGTGGGGCAGAGGTAGTCGGTAAGTAAATTCTTCAAATGTTCCTAGTCGTAGGAGTATCGAGATGGGGCATCGATATTCCAGAGTAGACTAGTGTATACGCTTCTTGACCGAATGATGGGCGATTGATGATCTACATCCATTGGTGTTTGACATCAGAGAAGGTATACGGGTGCCCAGTGGAGACTCGGTACACTGGACGGACTCGTCGAGAACTCCTAGATGGTATTATACCTATCATCAGATAGCAGTTCTCTAGTGACACTGTTACAGGTTAGTCTGTCGACCCGAGATCGTCATAGTGTCTTGTGTGATTCCCACTATACTTTGATTTCCACCTTACCACGTTCAAGAGATCGTGCAAAATGGTGGTTTTTGGGTACAGTCCCGAGTCACAAGGAGGCAATAAGCGATAGGAGGGGATTCGTCTCTCCCGGTATTGGGGGTTGATGTTGCGCTATGCTCGATTGGCCATAAAAGGAAATCCCTGGCTAGGGTTGCTGAGATTTACTGGTAAGTGTTATCAGTAGTTTTTCGAACCGTTATGGGCCTTACATCAACATGACTTATCAGGCTATTGGGGTCTGACGTTTTACCACCCCCAGGCTGAGATATGCGACATATCAGACGAAGAGACCGGACTGTACGGTAGTGTTACTGATTGGATTCATAGGAGTATGAGTAGGCTTGCTTGTTGATCTTCTGATCGCTCAATACCCGGGTGGCCGTTACATTTAGCAGACCGCTTGCGGCTTGTGGGTGACTGATATGATCACAACCTACTGCCGGCGTATAGACGGGTCTTTAGAGTCCTACAGAGCTTTCCTGGCTCAAGCGAAACAAAGTAGGAGCACATATGTGATATGTGCGGGACCGATATTAATACGAGTATGTGATACCGTATTCTATTCTCACGATATGTGATATCGGTCGGTTATATGTGATATAACCGAGCTGTCGAATCAAGTGTTGATTCGACAAGTTGATATATTTGATATTAGTCGATTGTACGTGATATAGCCGGATTATTAAACCAAGTGTTGATTTAATAATTTAATGTATAATTATATATTTGATATATTATCTTACATTAACTAATATTAGCTCACTTAAGATTTCTTTTTCTCATTAGTGTACACTTAATATATATGTGATATATATTAATGTACATCTTTTGTGTCATGCTTGATGCTACATGCTACATGGGTGTATGAGACTCACACCATGCTTGTAATAATGACGGGTTTTATTTATTTAAAGTAAATCAAATTAGTTGGAAATTAGTCACATGGTTGAAGCTTGTAGAAGCTTGTGGAACCATTAACCAAGTCCACTAATTTTGTTTTACTTGAAGATATTTATTAACCTAACCATTATTGTTTAGCCATGGTTTATTCTCTACAAGAGTTAGTATATGATATTAACTCACCCATGGTTGCTATTCTCTTCACTTGATTCATTTCTTCACTTGCTTCATTCCATGAGAGCTTTCTTCATCTCCATCTTCAAGTTCTCTAGCTTTTTCGGAGGTGAAGAAAATTAGTGAGAAAATTATTTCTAAAGTGAGCAAAATTCCTATTTCATCAACCTCTTCTCTACTAGCCATTTAGATTGGGTTATTTTTTCACTAGTTCATCACTTAGTGAAGAGATAGCTTGAGTTAGTGTCTTCTCGACGTAGATCATTTTCGGCCTCGAAGACTTCAAGCAAGCCTGTTCATTTCACCTTGTGGAGCCTCACTAGAGTCCGGGAGATCACTACTTAGAGCGAAGGGACTACTATACGGAGCTATGGAAGTGAAGGACCAGTCTACAAAGGTTGTATTTCTTGTTCACTTAGATGTAATGATATTTACATTCTTATTCGTCTAATTCTCTAGTTAAAAATTCCAAGTTAGGGTTCTTTAGCGCGCCAAAATTTTGAAAACGGCATGGTCGATGCCTCCCAAAACCCAGCGGCGACACTAGGGAACCCTGTAGTGGTATCATAGCCATGCTAGAGAATTAGAAGATGTTTGTAGGATTACGAAACAACTCTGAAACACTCGAAACAAAAACCAAGTTTCTGTCGAAATTTTTAAGGCGTCTAAAAATTTTTTAAGCAATTGCAGAATGTTATATGAGATGTAACATGAACACCACAGAAATTTAAGCCCCCGTCACCGGATTTTGGCCGGCGACATGAAGGGAAAATTCGTCCTGGCCGGCCCTGTTCATGTGTCTTGGCTTCGAATTTTTGTGGTGTTCCAGGCTCTGGGTTTTGGTGTTTCAAGTGTTTCTTGTTTTTACAGAAAGTGCATGTGATGTTATCTTTAAGTAAAGGCAATTCATAGTGTTTCGTAGTCGTAATTCTAACATCGTTTCGGGTTATTTAGACGATGTTAAAATGTTCGAACGGATATCAATAATCCAATTTTTCCCTCGCTGGAAATTTTCCAAGAGTTGGATTTTTCCGTGTTTAAAATCTTCTGAAAATCATGCAGGTGTTTTTTATAGACCCTCTAGAAGAACAAAACCCTAACTCAATTCTATGACTGTCGGAACTGCCACTAAACCCTACGGTTTGTAGTAGTTCCGCGGCGCCATAGGTGAGGCAAGGGTTGACCCTTCTACAGTTGGTCCATAGGTGCTGTGGCATGTTCTGGGTATTTTTTAAACTCCGCTCAAGTGTTGAGCTCTTTGGGAAATTTTTGGTGTTTGTTGATTCGATCGAAAAGTTTAACATCATCTAGCTATTTGTGATTGTGATACAATACTTGGAATCTACAAAATTTAGTTTTATGGAAACTAATTTGAATTTTATGAATCTAGCAAGTTAGTCTCATTTGATCAATTGCCACGGGATTTTCATGTGGATCAAAAGTCCGTCGCAATTACGTAGCGTACGCGGATACTCGTCAGGTAACCTTACTAGATAGCCACACCCCATAGCCCCAACCAAGTGACTGTAGGAGAACCCCGTTGCCAAAAGTATCCGTTCGGGTGCTCGCGGCCGCGGTGTTCCGCCTAAGTGCACTTCGTCGACGGTATCGGGGTGCGGCCGTCTACTAAAGTGTCCGACGAGCATTCGATCAAGTTGTCGGGAATCTTGTTGAATTACCCGACTGGTTATCGAAAAGTGTTTTCAATATCGAGACTAAAATGCGGGGCTTATAATTGTTAGGCATGCGATGTCTAAGGAATTCATTTGGTTAGGCATGAAATCCAAAGTATGTGATACATTGGGTTTATGATATCTAAGCTGGTTGCGGATTCCAATTGTTGTAGTTTTTCACTTTCTTTTCTGCGAATGTAAGTGTAATATGTGGTGTATCGCCGGTTTCATTGTTATATTTCAACGACAATTGGGATACGCATATTTACTTATGTTGATGACATGTGATGTTATGTGTTGCTGAGATAAGTTATCTTGGATCGCCGTGTTTGAATAGACGGGGGATTTTATGTGAGATGAGAGTTTTTTATTTTCATTCATGTAAAAACTTATATGTAATATTCTTTTATTAGGACACTTCTGGGTTGAGGGTGATGTCACCATTGATGTATATTATTTACTTTTCCACATTAGGATAGACCCAAGGAGGAGAGCATAAGTAACCAGGTTCTAGGGTCTAGTGGGAGACCATCTCGAGGAGTCGAGTCCGGGTCTCCTAACTCTAGAATTAGTAGGGTTGCTTGCCGCTCTCGTAGAGGTCTAGGGATGTGGGTTTGGCTATTCATCGCGACCGTGGAATCCGTGTTTTTTACTGGCTTAATTTAAAACACGAAATTCCTAGTATATCTAATATTTCATATGTGTATCCTCTGCTGCTGCTGATATTCTGTGATGTGATCACTTGATATGTTGAGACGAATGCTTATATTATATATATGATATATAGTAAATATTGCTGCTTTCGTTTCTTCTGTGATGCTTAGGAAGCATAATTGATGGGACTTCATTAATGAGATTAATTAAAGAAAAGAAATCTAAAGATGTTGTAGAATCTTGTTATAAAAACTGGTAGCTCTAGTTCTTGCTTTGCATTGCGGTATTCCTTGTAAAATATCCAACACCTTATTCGATAAGAAAAGAGCCGAGATCCTTTCACCGGGAGTGACCTCTTTAGCGAAACTAGCAGATGCTACAACCCACTCGGTTTTGTCTTTTGATTGCTTTTTTAGTTCATACTTTGCATAGTGGTATTTGTGAAATATCCAGCACCTCATTCGATGAGGAAAGAGCCGAGATCCCTACACCGGGAGTGACCTCTTTAGAAAAATTAGTAAAAGCCTCAAAAACACTCCTTTTCAAAATCACTCGTTTCTACAACGATATCAAGTTCATTACGCAAAAGGTTTTCTTATAAACCTGTCATAACCCTCCGTCATTTTAGGAAGTAGAGTGCTTAGTATTCATGCTACGTTTGTTGACCATAGTTAAGGCGTAGTGTGCGGTAGCTAAGTGATGTCTTCCTACACAACATATGATGCGATTAATTAGGACAGTCATGTGACTTTATTTACCATAGTTAAGGGTCATGTGGGTGGGTCTAATTAATCACAAAATGACGGGTAGAACTTGACCAGTGCTTATAATTTGTTGACCATAGTTAAGGTCATAAGTCACTAGGGGTAAAATATTATCGGAAATTTCAAGTGTTGAAATTTGCAATGAGATTGCATACCTTCTATGAGATAGTTGGATCCCGATACCCACTGCGAGTAAGAGATACTCCTGGGAAAGTTTTACACATTACAATTAGCCGATCAAGTAGGTGTCTAGAAAGGTGTTAACAGGGTTACGCCCCTGAGAAAATGAGATTTATTTTAATTAGGTCCGTGTGAAAGCACGGGGAACCTCCCTCAAAGTACCGACACTAGCCTGGCCGAAAGATTGGCAAACTTATAAGGTGTAATTAATCCCGGCTAGTCTTACCTTTTAGGATTTGAAAGAAGATTTGATAAAAAACAGTGGGAGCCATCCTGATTAGATAAAATAATAACCAATCTGATCTTGCAAGAGCATACGCTGAGTGTTTTCTTTTCTCTCTCTCTCCTAGTAGTGATCATGTCACACCTTAATCAAGATAATAATATGGATGTATTGAATGAACCTGCTTATTATACTAAGCTGGGGAACGTTATTTCCGCTCTATCTTATAATTTTTATAAGTCCGAGCAGGAAATAGGGCCATATGCGGATTTCCACGCAACCCAAACGAGGAATGGACATGTTGATGCATATTCTTCGGGCGTGTTTATCACCAAGAACTATTTCTCAGTATTCTCTACGTCCTAGGTATGAGATACCGGATCAGGATCTCACATATGTAATCTATTACATGGGCTATTGAGAGGTAGAGAACTGGGATTGGGTGATATGTTTCTAAGTGTTAGAGAATGGTGCAATTGTTGCAGCCAAATCAGTTGGCAGATATCACCCTGTATTACCAAATGGTAAATACATTGATTCTGAACAAATGTTATTACATGTCGAACCTGATATACAACATTACATCAGTTTTCTTTATTAAGTTAAAGAAAGATATAATTTTGTATTGCAGGATGATATTGTGAACATTTTCCTTAATCAAGAGTTGATTGGATCAGGCACGTTATGTAATGGAATATACGTTCTAAATCAAACCATAGTTCAAAGTAATTAGAACACACACAAGAGGAGTAGTTCAGAAATGAACGAATCCTTCTTGTGGTATTGTAGACTAGGTCATATCAATGAGACACGACTAGCTAAGTTACATAAGGATGAATATTTGAATATGTTCGAATTTTCATCTTATGATACTTGCCAGTCTTGTCTCAAAGGTAAAATGGCCAATACTCCGTTTATTGGAAATGGAGAAAGAGTTGTTGAACTCTTGAGACGGATACATGATGATGTATACAGTCTTATGTCTACACATGCCAGGCTTGGTTCTTTGTACTTCATTACATTCATCGACGATCTCTCAAGATTCTGACATGTGCTCCTGTTGAAACATGAGTCTGAAACTTTTGAGAAATTCAAGGAATATAAGCCGAAGTTGAGAACCAGACGGGTAGAAGTATTAAAGTTCTTCGATGTGATCGAGGAGGCGAATACTTAGGCATGGATTTCCTGGATTTTCTAAAAAGAGAATGTGATTCTCTCTCAGATTACTCCATGTACACCACAGCACAACAGTGTATCGGGAGGGAGGTATCGCACCCTATGAGATATGATGCGCTCTATGATGAGTACTGCTGAGTTACCTGTTTCCTTTTGGTGTTATGCACTTGAGAAGTTGCATACCTATTGAATGGGGTTCCATCCAAATCTGTGCCTACCACTCCATATAAGATATAGAATGGGAAGAGACCATGTCTTAAACGAGTTAAGATATGGGGTTGTCCGGCCTATGTTGAAAAGCAAAATCCGGACAAACTCGAGGCAAGGTCAGTTCTGTAAGTTTGCTGGATATCCCAAACATTTGCGAGGGTATATCTTCTACCTAACTGAGGAGCAAAAGGTGTTTTTTTCTCAGCATGCCACCTTTTTTAGAAAAGGAATTTATTGTGAAGAAATTTGTGGTCATGAGGTAGAACTGGAAGGTGTTCCAGCTGGACAAACTAAGAGCTGATGATTTGGTGAAACCATAGGATTCAATAGTCTCCAACGAACCTCGGCCTCTTCGCGAATCTGATAGGGTTCCTCATCCACCTAAGAGATACTACGGTTTCCTCGGTGACGGTGGGAGCGAGGATTGCATCATGGTAGAGATGACCCAACTAGGTTCAGGTAGGCTATCATGAGTGAGGACTCTGTGAAAAGGCTAGATGCTATACGATCAAAGATGGAATCCATGTACACCAACAAAGTATGATTTTGCATGTTGCACCTGAAGGGGTAAAACCCATCGGGAGCAAGTGGATCTTGAGAAGATTCTTGGTGTAAATGGAAAAGTTGAGACTTTCAAAGCTAAACTTGTAGTAAAAGGTTTTCGTCAATAACCAGGTGTGGTTTATGATGAAACCTTTTCTCCAGTAGCTATGCTTAAGTCCATCAGGATTAAAGCATGCATCGCGGAGTTGGAACATCTGTTTTGATGTGACAGTCAAAGAGTTTGACTTCATCAAAAAGGTAGATGAACCTTATATATACAAGAAGGTTGTAGAGAGTAAGGCTGTCTTTCTCGTATTATACGTAGATGACATACTCTTGATAGGAAATGGTTTCCTATGCTACATTCGGTCAAGCTCCACTTATCACGAAGATTCTCTATGAAAGATCTAAATGATACCTACTACATCTTATGGATTATGATCTATGATGATAGATCTAAGTGGATGTTGGGAGTGTCCCAAATCCAGGTACATTAACACCGTACTAAAGGGGTTTAGTATGAAAGATTCTAAGCATGGTGGTTCGCCCACTTACTCAGGAATCACTCTCTCCAAAATGATGTCTTCCAAGACTGATTTGGAGAAAGGTCGCGTGCAAAGGATACCCTATACTTCGGCAGTAGGCTCTATCATGTATGCGATGTTATGTACCAGACCAGATGTAGCTGACTCACTAAGAGTAGTGATCAGGAATCAATCGGATCTTGGGAGAATCACTGGACAGCTATGAAGGACATTCTTAAGTACTTGAGAAGCACTAAAGAGATGTTCTTGGGTTTTGGTAACGGTGAACTCCAGTGGGAGTCCTTTACCAATTCAAGCTTCCAGAGTGATAAGGTCGACTGAAAGTCAGTCACAGGCTTTGTCTTTACCCTCAGTGGAGGGACGGTATGTTGGAAGAGTTCCAAGCTATATACCGTGGCAAACTAGATGATAAAGGCTGAATACATCGCTACCAACGATGTTACTAAGGTGGATGTCTGGATAATTCTTGTTCATGAGATGAACACGGTTCCTACAATTGAGCGTCCAATAACTGTTATTATGACGACAATGGAGTTGTGGCTTTGGCCTAGGAACACCGGTCCCATCAGCGATCTAGACATATTCTGAGGACAGTATCACCTGATCAGGGAGATGGTTGATCTCCAAGGGATCGAGGTCAGGAAAGTTTACGCGAAGGATAACACGGCGGATCCACTCACAGAGGCCTTACCCTAGAGAGACTTTTATCGGGGCGTTGGGTATGAGATACTAAAATAAATGGCCTTAGTGCAAGTGGGAGATTGTTAGTTATATGTATGCCCTAGAGGTCATTATTATACATGTGATGTATATTATAGTGGAAGCTTGGACATATATAGGGATAACTTTCTTACTCGACATGACAGTATGCAATCTGGTTGCTCTTTATCTTAACATGTATGCTTATTGTCTCTCTATTACATATTGATAAAGCCTTTAGGATGAGTATTTGACTACCAGGATTATGATGCAGATCATACTAGTGGGGCAGAGGTAGTCGGTAAGTACATCCTTCAAATGTTCCTAGTCGTGGGAGTATCGAGACGGGGTATCGATATTCCATAGTAGACTAGCGTATATGCTTCTTGACACATATGATAGACGATGGATGATCCCACATCCATTGGTGTTTGACATCAGAGAAGGTATACGGGTGCTCAGTGGAGACTGGGTATACTGGACAGACTCGCTGAGAACTCCTAGATGGTATTATACCTATCATCAGATAGCGGTTCTCTGGTGACACCGGTACAGGTTAGTCTGTCGACCCGAGATCGTCATAGAGTCTTGTGTGATTCCCACTGTGCTTTGATTTCCACCTTACCACATTCAAGAGATCATGCAAAACGGTGGTTTTTGGGTACAGTCCCGAGTCATATGAAGGCAATGAGCGATAGGAGGGGATTCGTCTCTCCCGGTATTGGGGGTTGATGTTGCGCTATGCTCGATTGGCCATAACAGGAAATCCCTAGCCAGGGTTGCTGAGATTTACTGGTAAGTGTTATTAGTAGTTTCTCGAACCGTTATGGGCCTCACATCGGCATGACTTATCAGGCTATTGGGTTCTGACGTTTTACCATGCCCAGGCTGAGATATGCGACATATCAGACGAAGAGACTGGACTGTACGGTAGTGTTACTGATTGGATTCGCAGGAGTATGAGCAGGCTTTCTTGTTGATCTTCTGATCACTCAGCCTGTGGGTGACTGATATGATCACCACCTACTGCCGGCGTATTGACAGGTCTTTACAGTCCTACACAGAGGTTTCCTGGCTCAAGCGAAACGAAGTAGGAGCACATATGTGATATGTGCGAGACCGAGATTAATATAAGTATGTGATACCGTATTCTATTCTCACGATATGTGATATCGGTCGGTTATATGTGATATAACCGGGCTGTCGAATCAAGTGTTGATTCGATAAGTTGATACATTTGATATTAGTCGGTTGTATGTGATATAGCCGGATTATTAAATCAAGTGTTGATTTAATAATTTAATGTATAATTATATATTTGATATATTATCTTATATTAACTAATATTAGCTCATTTAAGATTTCTTTTTCTCACTAGTGTACACTTAGTATATATGTGATATATATTAATGTACATCTTTTGTGTCATGCTTGATGCCACATGCTACATGGGTGTATGAGACTCACACCATGCTTGTAATAATGATGGGTTTTATTTATTTAATGTAAATCAAATTAGTTGGAAATTAGTCATATGGTTGAAGCTTGTGGAACCATTGACCAAGTCCACTAATTTTGTTTTACTTGAAGATATTTATTAACCTAACCATTATTGTTTAGCCATGGTTTATTCTCTACAAGAGTTAGTATATGGTATTAACCCACCCATGGTTGCTATTCTCTTCACTTGATTCATTTCTTCACTTGCCTCATTCCATGAGAGCTTTCTTCATCTCCATCCTCAAGCTCTCTAGCTTTTTAGGAGGTGAAGAAAATTAGTGAGAAAATTATTTCTAAAGTGAGCAAAATTCCTACTTCATCAACCTCTTCTTTACTAGCCATTTAGATTGGGTTATTTCTTCACTAGTTCATCACTTAGTGAAGAGATAGCTTGAGTTAGTGTCTTTTCGACGTAGATCATCTTCGTCCTCGAAGACTTCAAGCAAGCTTGTTCATTTCACCTTGTGGAGCCTCATTAGAGTCCGGGAGATCACTACTTGGAGCGAAGGGACTACTACACGGTGCTATTGAAGTGAAGGACCAGTCTATAAAGGTTGTATTTCTTGTTCACATAGATGTAAAGATGTTTACATGCTTGTTCGTCTAATTCTCTAGTTAAAGATTCTACGTTACGGTTCTTTAGCCTGCCAAATTTTTGAAAACGGCATGATCGATGCCTCCCGAAACCCAACGGCGACACTAGGGAACCCTGCACTCGCAACCTGAGAGAAGGTAAAAGGAAAAGACAACCGAATAATTCTATTCAATTTCTCCATAACCAGATTCCATCCTCGAACTGGAACAAGTTCTTTCGAGTTCGTATGTAACTATACGATGGATTATCCAATAAATATGGATCTTCGTAGTGATACGGGGTGTTATGGAGAAACACAAAGGTCATATAAAAGTAGCAATGATATATGCGACACCGTGATATTCCAAAAGCCAAAGTGTTTTAAGAAGGTTCGGTTAACTTGGTTCATGAGTTTTAGTTTAGGGTCAGATCATGGTCGCTGCCAAAGAGAGAGAGAAAAGAAACACTCAGCGTGCACTCTAACATAGATCAGAATGGTTAATCACTTTATCTAATCAGGATGTCTCCCACTGTTTCCTCGAATTCTTCTCCAAACCCAAAAAGAGAATTAGTCGGGATCATCTAAAATCACCCGAGGAGTAACACATACTCATCAGTAGGAATCGAGATCCAACTATCATCGCATGATAACTTGATGGCAGCCACTCAAGTCACCACACTCCAGAAGGTATGCGCATACCTGGCAAGTTTCCTGTTTGTTTGAAACTCCCGATGTGATTTTTTACCCCAAGTGGTTCATGACCTTGACAAAGGCCAACAAATCATAAACTATAAGTCAAGTTCAACCCGTTATTATCCAAGATTTATCTATACCCACCCGTACAAACCTTTGATAAAGGCCAATAAGGTTATACGACTGTCCTAGATAATCACAACACTATGCAACAGACAAGCAATATCCAGCTACCGTACACTACGCCTTGACAAAGGCCAACAAACGCAGCACGAATACTAGGTACTACTCGAAAGAAATGACGGAGGGCTACGGCTGGTTTTTGGTGAAAAACCTTTAACGTAATGAACTTGATATCATTGAAGGAATCCAAGTGGTTTTACAAATATATAGTGGCGAAAACTTTTGCTAAAGAGGTCACTCCCTGTGAAGGGATCTCGGCTCTTTCCTCATCGAATGAGATGCATGATATTCCCAAACGAATACCACGATGCAAAGCAAAAGGAAATGACTATAGTAAAGTTATTACGCTGATGCAAACTATTGCCCAAGGGGTCACTCCCGATGAAGGGATCTCGGCCCTTGCCTTGTCGAATGAGGTACAGGATATTCATAATCGAATATCACTGTGCAAAGCCAAATGAAATGTCTGTAATGTCTGTTTTTAAAAACTTGGTTCCAACAACATCAAATAGGTTTGTTTTCATTGCATTGACCAGAATCAACGCAGTCCCATTAATTAATCACACCAGAAAAGAACGAAAATATAATGTACGTATATACCATCCGCATTCGCCACTGGGCCCCGTCATCACCCGTTAGGTTACTTAACTAACAACAAAGCGGGGGCTGGACTAGCGCGAGTGCAAAACATATACAATATCTACTAGTATATATATAAATATATATAAAAATCGTCCCAGGCATGATATAAGAAACAGCACAGAATAGCGATAAGCATCACAGAACAAATGGATAATCTGGGAGCCCCGGGTTTCCTTTGAGCCGCAAGTAAAACCCGACGTTCCCCTGGTCGTATGGATAGCCTGTGTAATGAAAACCTAGAGCCCTACGAGCATGGCAAGTTACTCGCCAATCCCAGAAGTGAGGCAGCTCCAATCATCAAAGTGAGTGGGTCACCCAGCACTTCACGGAATCCGGTAACTTGAGCACTCCTCCGCGGGTCAACCTATACCCCCTACGAGTGCGGCAAATAACCCGCCAATTCTAGAGTAAGGCCCCCTCCGTCTCAACGCCATGAGATACGGGCCCGTTTCCCTCTAGAACCCGGCTATTCGTGCACTCCACCGCGGGGTAATCTTAGTACAGAAAAGAAAATAATATGTACAATGGTGACATCGACCTCAACCCGGTCGTGCCCCAAACAAATAATATACAAGTTGGCAGTGATGGCAGTCCATATGTCGGACGCTCGCCCCACAATATCAAATGTACAAATGAGTATAAACAGTACTAACATTGCACCAAAGGCTATCCATCACGACTATCCACACAAACCATAACAAGATATATATCCACAGAAACAAGTAACTGAAACAAGTGTTTAACCCCGTCTAATTGAGTATATAGAAATTAGACAACATTACCAACACATTCACGCATGCAAACGAAGTCACGACATTAGAATTCCAAAACACAATTAGCACACATCCCAAATATACTAAGGATCAAAAAACCAAGTGCACTAAACATCCAAAAAATTCGAGTTTTGAGCCAATTCGGAGGTTCGAATCAAAACGAAACACGCTCGAACCTTCGCAGGGAGTTAGAGCACGAAATTAACTTCGAGTCGAGGGGACTAGAGGGGGTACCCCACCCTTGAGGCCACCACAAGGAGGTCATAGGGTGAGGCAAACCCGGAACTGCCCATGGAGGGACAGTTTCGGGTCCCCACCCCCAAGACCACCTTGTGGTGGTCTTGGGGAGTGGGCCCAGACGTTCGGTCCCCCCTCGGGTCTCTCCGGGGTGCCCACGCACCACCCCGCGGCTTTTCGGTTCAAACCGAGAGCCCGCAGGATGTGCAAACATCTCAAAACTCAAAAATTCGGGACTGTTTTTTCGACAGTTTTCGATGCCCAAAAAAACATGAATTCTAGTGTCGTAACAAGCTAGTTTAAGGTGTTTGGGTGGCTCTGATGCCACTTCTGGGTTATGGCAGCGCCCCGGCCATCAAACCGTGGCTAAATACGGAACAAAATTTTTCTAAACTGGCACTACCACAACCCGATGCCCGAATCTACCCTCAACCTATACTAGCAAACATATAAAGAGGAGTTAGATGGTTATACCGAATGAACCAAGTCCTTCGGGTCATCAACCATCATCCTAAGTTTCTAGTGGTCGCAGATCAAATTTGGTTTCCGGTCTTCCTCCATCTACGATGATCCACCCGAGGGAAACGACGCAAGCTTCAGCCTTGCCTAGCAAGGCAACCGACGCTCCAAGGTTGCTAGCAATGGAGAGTGCAGGTGTAGGATTATCTCACTATAATTTTTCTCTCATCACAAATTCTCAAAAAGTAACTCAAGAAGATGAAGAGGATGTGAGGAAAACAGTGGCATGAGCCACCATGGAAAAAATGGCTAAGTCTCTCTAGTGAGAAAGAATGATCAAGTGTAGAAAGAATACTTGGATGGCATGTGAATAGAATGGCTAAGTGATTTGGAACCATGCATACAAAATATCTCATCTTAATTTACAATAAACAAATGCATGCCATAGCTCTCTACATGCCATACAATGTTCATGCCGCCTCACCCCTTCCACCTCATTTCCCAAAAATGATTTTCTAAAATGAAAATCAAATAATGAGGTGACCATCTTCTAGAAGCTATTCCGTATAAATACGGAATGCAACCCGGTACACGTATCGAAATACATATACGCGTATTCGTACAAAAATACGAATAGCCAAGAGAGAAAATGAAAACTGAACAATAATACTAAAATACATATATATATATAAATACATATATAAATTATTAAATCAAAACCTGATTTAATAATCCAGCTCAGTCCTAAGCTGCTAGTATTATCAACCATCCGAATAAAGTCTATGCAGCCTGTACACATATTTAATCAGACGCCTGTATGTACCAACATACCTCATCTACTGTTGGAGATAGTGCCCTCAGAGTCAATTATTGGATCATAAGCACGTGATTGCAATGATTGAGGGAGGACCTGTCCCAGTAGGACAGTCTTACTCGAGATGATAGTATGCTATCTGGTTTACCTTTATCATCGTGTACTGCTTCAGGTGACCTTACAGGTCGCTATTACACGTTGATAGAGCCCCTAGGATTCTTGCTTGACTGCCAGCAGTATGAGGGCGATCAAATACGTGGGAGCTGGTAGTCTATATAAGCACATCCTTAAAAGGTCCCTAGTCGTGGGAGTTTCGAGACAGGGCATCGATTCTCCAGAGTAGACTAGTGTATACAGTCGAGACCCCGACGAGGGGCGGTGGCCGGTCTCACAAGCCACTGGTGTCAGTTGGTTCACCTAAGATGTATACAGGTGCTCATTGGGTTATGAGTACACCGGACAGGACTCGCCGGGAACATGCTAGTTGGTCTTATACCTGACGTCAGATAGCAGTTCCCTGGTGACATGTGTACAGGTTAGTTCTGTAAGTGCACGGCGGCGCCCCGGCCGTCAATCCGACGGCCAAATGCGGAAGCGGTGATAAACTTTAATTTTGCAAACTAGCAAACCGGCACCACCGCGCACTAAAACCCGGATCGAACCATTAACTAGTCCTAGCTAACTACAAGATAGGGAATAGAGATATACCGACTGATCCGAGTCCTCCGGTCTTCTCGTCGTCGTCCCGATCTCCTGCGGAAACTCCGGTCGTCGCCTCCTTGCTGGAAGGGCACCACATCGTCTGCATCTTTTACGGGCTCCCACCTCAATACCGGGGCAACTCGGGTATGAAGCTGGCTAGTCGACGTGCCCAAGATTTGCTGTAGAATATAGTGTAGTGCTCATGTCTCATTTGGGGTTATGGAGTTTCCATTTGGTGGAGGTATGAACCATGGAGTTTTTCTTGGGAATTTTTGGTGAGGAAAATTGATATGATATCAACAAAGAACCACACCCAAAAATTGGACAGCCCCCTCCCTTACTTGGCCGGCCATGTATATAGAATGGAGAGAATGAGAGAGCGAGGGAGAAAAGAGAGTGGGGGTGAGTGAATAATGCAAGAGAGAGGGAAAAAGAAATCAAGTGTAGAAATGATCACCCATCAAAAACAACACTCTTCCAACCTCATCATAACCCATCACCATCAACAATCATGACTTTTAAAAGTCAAGCCATGATGGAACAATCAAGTCAAAGTATGGTGCACCCATCATGACACACCAATAAGCAAAGACCCCCTTCCACAAATACTTATTTGCATAAATGCAAATAAGCCCTCCTCCACCAATCTTCGGCCAATGAACGATACAAAGGAAATCGGCCGAAACGGAAAGCAAACTGGCAACTCCAGAAAACGGGTCCCATAATAAATTACAGGAAAACCCCAATACTGTGTATACACACCCGCATTTGTATTCCGACCGAAATACAAATGCAATGAGACAAAATCTACACTGTACTATACTAGGATCCGGCTTAAACCAAAACCGGCTAGTAAAATCCGTTCGATCCTGATCCGTGCAATACCGCACGTATCTGATCGAACCCTGCCATATATCCATACGGCCTCTAGTACAAACTGTCCGATCCTGATCCGTGCAATACCGCACGTATCTGATCGGACCTTGCCATATCTCCATACGGCCTCTAGTACAAACTGTCCGATCCTGATCCGTGCAATACCGCACGTATCTGATCGGACCTTGCCATATCTCCATACGGCCTCTACAGCTTTTCGCCCGAAAGCTTGAGTAACTGAATGTGGGGGACTCTAAAGACTCATCAACACCTTGGTTGTGGATTTAACCACTAGCACGTTAGAGGTATAAGCCAATACATAACGGGCTACCAGGTGTTGACCAAAAGGGACGTCTGTGAGCGAACTCAGCCTGACACCCTACTGAGCCTGTCAGTGACAATATCCGTACAGTCCGGTCCGTTCGTCTATGAGCATCGCATGGCGGGCCTAGGGAGTTGGTAAAAGTCAGACCCCCAAAAGCGGTACAAGTCGTGTCGGAGTGTAGCCCAGAACACCCTGAGATACTACTGGAATACCTACCAGTAAATCTCCTGCCTCGGCCGAGGGCTTTGTGTAATGGCTCTCCTAGACACAGGGCGACCTCACCCCCAATACCGGGAGAGACGAACCCCTGAAGATACGCTCACTGCCTCCATGTGGCTCGGGACTGTACCCAACTAAAACCTGTTTGCATGTCTCCTTTGAGCGTGGTAGGGTAGTAATCAAAGTGCAGTGGGAACTCACACGAGACAAATGACGATCCCCAGGTCGATGAACTAACCTGTACACATGTCACCAGGGAACTGCCATCTGACGTCTGGTATATGACCAACTAGCATGTTCCCGGCGAGTCCTGTCCGGTGTACTCATAACCCAATGAGCACCTGTATACATCTTAGGTGATCTAACTGACACCAATGGCTTGTGAGACCGGCCACCGCCCCTCGTCGGGGTCTCCACTGTATACACTAGTCTACTCTGGAGAAACGATGCCCTGTCTCGAATCTCCCACGACTAGGGACCTTTTAAGGGTGTGCTTATAGACCCCCAGCTCCCACTTATATGATCGCCCTCATACTGCTGGTGGTCAAGCAAGAATCCTAGGGGCTCTATCAACGTGTAATAGCGACCTCTAGTACACGATGATAAAGGTAAACCAGATAGCATACTATCATCTCGAGTAAGACTGTCCTACCGGGATAGGTCCTCCCTCAATCATTGCAATCACGTGCCTGTGATCCAATAATTGACTCTGAGGGCACTATCTCCAACAATCTCCCACTTGCACTCAAGGCTAATTATTGCGATGTCGCATACTCACAGCCCGTGTGATACCGAACACCCAACTCCTCTACCAGTCAGTCTCACAAAACTCGTTTGCGAAACTATTGCGTTCGAGGAATAGCCTCAGTGAGTGGATCCGCCTTGATGTTTCTTTCTATGTCTCTCTATATCTCAAGTTCGCGGAGAAAGCCATCTCCCGAAATGAGCAATACCTGTCTTAGAATATGTCTGGATGTCTGATGGGACTTAGCTCATAAATGAACTCCAAATCCAAACTTCTTAGACTGTATCGTCAACTGAACTTAATTAGTATCCTGCGCCATGCCTCCCTCAGTATTGCCTTGGACCACCTGTCCAAAATATTGCCCCTCGTCAGAAGGAAAACTATAACTCTGACAACCTCCATGTCGTCCAAGTCACCTTGGAAGCCTGGAATGATAACTGTCTCCCGAATGAGGCTGTCGTTATCATATCCCTAGAACATCCACTTATGTTCTAAAACTGCTTCCGACTGTTTCTCCAGGATTGGATCAATATCAACTTATTGCATCTACTGCAAGAACAACATCTGGTGTGGTACTTGACATCTCATGATTGACTCAATTGCCAAAGCAAGTGATCTGCCAATCATGCACATCCCTCTCCCCTTTAGTCTGTAAGACACCTTTAGAGAGGGTGACTCCATCACCTGCAGGTACACTACCGTGCCAGGAGTCGTTCATTCTAAATACTCTTAGAATGCTGTCTAAGTACCCAGATTGGGAAACCACCCAAATCTAGATCTAAAACCATAGATTTAGTAACCAGTATGTCTGATATAATCTCCAAGTCCCATATGGAGAAACCACTGTGTGACGACCAAAGTATAACCGATCGTAGTATAGGAATATCTCTTCCTACTCTGAGTATGTCATCCAAATACCATGACATCACACCCTACTACCTTCTTAACAGATCCATCCCCTATTCTGATGAGTCAAACCTATGACTGTCACATCAGAAATGGATGATCTATCTCCGCTATATCTGCTTTAGTCTATAAATAGACATAAGCCACCTGTCCACCAATGCTTCCGCTGCTCCCACTGACTACGACAACCCTCTGGCAGAGTCATATAGACGTACACTTCTAAAGCTAGTTCAGAACGACGCTATACTCATCCTCCTGCCGGGTCTCACAGCCTGGAACAACAGCAATGGCAAGTGTGGGTAAACAAGAACTTCCCTGTCACTGTCCTTGAGGCTACCGGAGTACCTCTCGGGTGCCTGAAGTTACCCACCTGTCTGCGGAGTGGCCAATGGAATGTCAAACCAGATTGAATCTTTAGGTCCCTATCAAATCTTCAGTAATCGTTTGCGGTTCTGGAATCACTTCCAGTTCTACCATACTCCCACTACTGTTTTCTGAAAAAATCCATTTTTATTAAAATTGTGGCGAGTTCAGAACAATATCACTATTGATCTTCCAGATGGTAGAAAGTCAACCCTCGTCATAGCCTGGGTCAACCCACAAACAGCCATTACAGAAAACGTGTCTTGAGTTATCCAGAGTCTAGTTTTAAGCATAATCCGGACAAATCCCCGTACTTTAACATCGTTAAGATACGAACTGTTCTATATCTAATATAGAAACAGAGGCACTAATTTAATTGAACCAGATTCAAATCATGCAGCTGTCCCCAATGCATGTCAACTAAATGGAAGGAGGCCTACCAGCGTTACTCAACTTAGGAATGCTTCCAATTATGAGTAACCTGAAAGAGAAGCAAGTTCTCTTAATCACTACTATCAACTGAATACCATTGACAAGTATCTACATCTTCGATCACTTTGAAGAATCCCGATACTCGCTACACCTGGTTCTCTACTCTATTCAAATACCTATAACTTCTCAAAATTCGGACCGTGTGTTTCCTACGAAACACCTGTCTAAAAACTAGAGAAGTCATAAGTAAACCGAATATAGTACGAGGACCAACCCCTCTGTCCTTATGGACCCTGGACAACATACAATACTCTGTATAAGTCCCTTGAGTCTGATAACTCATTCACTGTGTGTCGTAGGTTGAAAAATGTACTTATGGTTAAGAAGAATTACACCGCTGTTTAATGCTCCTTACCTAACCATCCACTGATATAGGTAAATGTTATCGACTTAATTTCAAAAAGATATATCTCACTCTATGAAAATAGACGTACAGATATATCAATTTGAAATTGGTGCATGACAGCGGATATTCAAAACCAAATACTTACCGACTGGCAAACAACCCAGGTGACTTTCTCAAATATCACCGATTACAACGAATCCCGATATAATGAGGATGATCACCCAATTCCCAATAACTTACTCCCACTCATCATCTATAAAACCATACAGATGTGAGAATCATACCTGGTAAATACATACCCTGGAGCAAGTGTCTTAATTGGGAAATCAGTTTTCTTTTAACAGTACACAGTGAAACTGAAACATTGAAATGTTTCGATGGGGTATCCCGGTATTCCTAGTAATGCCTCTTCCAGATTCACAACTGTAACCGTGTAATTCTTTGCCACCTCTCCAAATCCCTTTATATGTCTTTAGTCATTACCTTCTGCACACCCCTTAGGCCAAATGGTTTTCTTCCTTCCCTACCGTTCGGCACCAGCCTATGGTTTGGAAGAAGACTATCCAATAAGCATAATGGGTGTACTGTCCTAATCCCAGGAGCACTCGCAATGCGAGAGAAGGTGAAGATAAAAGACAACCGAATAAACCTTATTCCTATTTCTCCTGAACCAGAATCCATCCCCGAACTGGAACAAGTTCCTTTCGAGTTCGTATATAACCATACGATGGAGTATCCAATAGTCGGTGGATCTTCGTAGTGATACGGAGTGTCCTGGAGAAATACAAAGGTGAAGTGGGAGTGGTAATGAAATACCTGGTTTGGTCGTGAATATCAGTCGCAATTTACTTTGCCCTCCTTCTAATCCCTTTCTTTGTCTTTACATAATACCTTCTGTACACCGTTTAGGCTAATTGGTTTTCCTCATTCCCTACCGTTCGGCACCAGCCTAAGTTTCGGAAGAAGACTATCCAATTTGCGTAATAGGTGTACTATCTCCTAATCTAAGGGTACTCACAACCTGAGAGAAGGTAAAAGGAAAAGACAACTGAATAATCCTATCCGTTTTCTCCAGAATCGGAAACCATCCTCGAATAAATCCCTTCGAGTTCGTATATAACCATACGATGGTTTTGTCCAATGGAAATGGACGTTCGTAGTAATACGGGGGGTCCTGGAGAAATAGGTAAAAGTAGGAGTGGCAATGAGGTTCGCAACTCTGACAATCCAAAAGCCAGTGTTTAAGAAGGTTCGGTCAACTTGGTCACTGAGTCATAGTCTTAGGGTCGGGTCAATGGTCGCTGCCAAAGAGAGAGAGAAAAGAAACACTCAGCGTGCACTCTAACCTAGATCAGAATGGTTACCAATTTATCTAATCTGGAAACTGTTAGTTATATGAATGCCCTAGAGGCCATTACTGTACATTGGATGTATATTGTAGTGGATGCTGGGACATATATAGGTAGGACTTTCTTGCTCGACATGATAGTACGCTATCTGGTTGCTCTTTATCTTAACATGTATACTTTCTGTCTCTCGGATTACATGTTGATAAAGCCCTTAGGATGTGTACTCGACTTCCAGGACTATGATGCAGATCATACTAGTGGGGCCTGGATAGTCCATGAGTACATCCTTCAATGTTCCTAGTCGAGGGAATATCGAGACGGGGCATCGATATTCCAGAATAGACTAGCGTATATCTTCTTGACCCATGTGATGGGCGATGGATGATCCCATATCCATTGGTGTTTGACATCAGAGATGGTATGCGGGTGCTCAGTGGAGACTGGGTACACTGAACGGACTCGCCGAGAACTCCCAGATGGTATTATACCTCACGTCAGATGGCAGTTCTCTGGTGACACTGGTACAGCTTAGTCTGTTGACCCGAGATCGTCATAGAGTCTTGTGTGTCTCCCACTGTGCTTTGATTTCCACCCTACCACGGCTCTACTGAGTCATGCAAACAGGTGGTTTTTGGGCACAGTCCCGATTCACATGGAGGCAATGAGCGATAGGAGGGGATTCGTCTCTCCCGGTATTGGGGGTTGATGTTGCGCTATGCTAGACTGGCCATAACAGGAAATTCCTGTCCAGGGTTGCAATGACCTACTGGTAAGTGTTATCAGTAAATTCACACATGTCATGGACTTCACGTCGGCATGACTTATCGAGCTACTGGGGTCTGACGTTTACCAACCCTAGGCGAGATATGCGACATATCAGACGAACAGACCGGACTGTACGGTAAGTGTTACTGGTTGGATTCACAGGAGTGTGAGCGGGCTTGCTCGTCGATCTTCTGATCGCTCAATACCCGGGTGGCCGTTACGTTTAGCAGACCGCTTGCGGCTTATGGGTGCTTGATATGATCATCATCTGCTACCGGCGTATTGACGAGTCTTTAAAGTCCTACACAGAGGTTTCCTGGCTCAAGCGAAACGAAATAGGAGCGCATATGAGATATGTGCGGGACCGAGAATAATGCGTGTATGTGATACCGTATTCCATTCTCGCGATGAATGTGTCGAAAGGTTGTATGCGATATAACCTAGTTATCGAATCAAGGATTGTTTCGATAAGATGATACATTAGATATTAGTCGGTTATATGCGATATGACCGGATCGTTAAATCAAGTATTGATTTAATGATTTAATGCATAATTATATATTTGATATATTATTTTGCATTAACTAGTATTGGTTCACTTTAAAAGGATTTTCTCACTTGAAGTGCACATTGTGTATATGATATATTTTTGTGCACAAGAATGTATCATGTTTGATGATACTTGCTCATTTGGGTTTGTGTAAAGATTAAACCATGTTTAGTGAATGGTTAGGGTTTCTTTTCTCTTATTTATTTATCCATTTATTATTGTTTTGGAAAAGATAAAGAGAAAAAGAAATGGTGGCTTAGTTTGTTTTTTGTTGAAGCTTCTTGAAGCTTTGAACAAGTCCACCATTCTTGTCTCATGTCTAACCCTAACCATTCATCTAACCTTAGTTAAATCTCTACACTAAACCATGGTTGAATTATGATAAGTATCATATTGTTTTCCTTTTTTAAATATACTTATCATATTTTCTAATATATTATCTTCTTCTTCTTCTTCATCTTCAACAAATGAAGAAGCCTGTCTTCATCAATGGCAAGTTGAGCATATGAGTGAGAAATCCAATTCTAAAGTGAACCCACCTCCTATTTCTTCATCCTCTACCTCTTGCCAAGTAGTATAGGGTATTTCCTTCATAAGTTTTCATGGCATTGTGAAGGTGGAGCTTGATCTAGTGATGCCTCGACGTAGATCATCTTCGGCATCGAAGCCGACGACCAAGCCCGCCCATTTCTTCGATGAAGCCGATGCTTGAGTCCGGAATCCGATTTGGACAGCGAGGGGACTTCATCGCGGAGCCTAGGAGGTGGAGGACCGGATCTACAAAGGTTGTAGCCCCTTCCCTTTAGCTATATTTCCGTTTACTTGCTTGCATCGCCTAGTTTTTCTAGTTAACGATCCGTATTAGGGTTTGTAGGCACAAGGAAATTCTTGAAGTAGCCATGGTTGATGCCTTGTGAGACCTAATTAGTGTGCCTAGGAACCCTACAGTGGTATCAGAGCCTAGCTAGAGCCTTAGGCGATGCGTAGGCGGAGTTAGAAATCCGATCGAACCGAAACCCCATTGCAAAATCGCTCTCTGTACATTTTTCAAAACTGTTGAATTTTGTTAATTAAAAATATGCAGAAAAGTAAGCAGGAAAAACTAAGAATTACTGTGAAGTTTGGGCCCCTAATTCCATAATTCGACCGCGGAACCGCGGCCAAATCAGGGGTTTGGCGGCTCTTCCGCGGCCCAAATTTGACTTAGTCCCTCAAATTTCATATATTTATTCTTAGGTCCTTTCTTGGCAATTTTTTATGTGAATTTTTTAATTCCACTCAAGTGTTGAGTTTTCTAGGGTTTTATTGGGGATTCGTTAATTTGATCGGATAATTTAACTTCGTTTATGTTTTTCCGGATATTTTAGAAACTGTTAAAAAGTTCGACCGGATATAAATACCCACTTTTTCCCCTGCCGGGAAATTTCCAAGTGTTGGATTTTTCCGTGGTTTAAAGACGTTCTAAGTAGTGCAAGTAACGCGATGGACCCTCTAAAAGACAACAAACCTTAACTCGATTATGTGACCGTCTTGAACTGCCCTTTGAACCTTCGGGTTTGGGGCAGTACGGCGTGCCACATGTGAGGCGTTGGCTTGACCCTTCTACGGCTGGACCGTTGGTACTGAGGCACGAAGTGAATGTCTTTGAACTTATTTCATGAGTTGAGCTGTTTCGGGAAAACTTGGGTGTTCGACTGTTCGATCGGAAAGTTTAACATTTTCTGTTTATCTGGAATGCGATACAACAATTGGAATTCACAAGAAGTTATGAAATAACTAAATGAATGTTATAAACATAGCAGTTTAGTCTCACTTGATCGGTTGCCATGGAATTTTGATGTGATCAAAAGCCCGTCGCAATCACGTAGCGTACGCGGATACTCGCCGGGTAAACTTAATAGACAGGCTCGCTCCATAGCCCCGACCAAGTGACTGTAGGAGAACCCCGTCGCCGAAAGCATCCGTTCGGGTGCTCGCGGCAGCGGTGTTCCGCCTTGGTGCACTTCGTCGACGGCGTCAGGGGTGCGGCTGCCTACTGAAGTTTGCGACGAGCATTCGATCAGGATGTCGGGAATCTTGTTGAATTGCCCGACTTGATATTGAAAAGTGTTTTCAATGATGAGACTAAAATGCGGGGTTTATAATCGTTAGGCATGCGATGTCTAAGGAATTCATTTGATTGGGCATGTGATGTCTAAAGAGATTGCGGATTCCAACTGTTGTAGTTTTACACTTTCTTTTCTGTGACCGTAAGTGTAATATGTGATATCACCGGTTTCGTTGCTATATGTCAACCACAATTGGGATGCGCATATTTACTTACGTTGATGACATGTGATGTTATGTGTTGCTGGATATGTTATATTGGGTCGTCGTGTTTGAATAGCCGGGGGGTTTTTATATGAGAAGAGTGTTTTTCATTTTTCATTCATGTAAAAACTTGTATGTAATATTCTTTTATTGGGGTACTTCCAGGTTGCGGATGATGTCACCATTTGTATATTATTTACTTTTCCGCATTAGGATAGACCCAAAGAGGGGAGCACAAGTAACCGGGTTCTGGGGTCCAGTGGGAGACCAACTCGAGGAGTCGAGTCTGGGTCTCCTGACCCTAGAATTGGTAGGGTTGCTTGCCGCTCTCGTAGGGGTCTAGGGGTGTGGGATTGGCTATTCATCACGACCGTGGAATCCGTGTTTTATACTGGCTCGTATTGAAAACACGGACGTCCTAGTATATCCAATATTTCATATGATATTTTTTGCTGCGTTATCTGTGATGTGATCATGTGATGTTCTGTGACAGATATTATATATAGTATATATGATATATTATATAAACGTTGCTTATGTTTTACACCCGCGCTAGCCCTGACCCGCTCTGCCGTTAGTTACCTAACCTAACGGTGCAGACGGGACGTTGAGGCGAATGCGGATGGCATAAGCGTACGTTATATTTATCTGTGATGTTTAGGTGGACTTAAATGATGGGACATTCATTAATGAGATTAATGAAAGAAAATAAACCTAATTGATGTTGTGGAATCGAATTTCAAAATAAAAACAGGTAGCTACAGTTCTTGCTTTGCATCGCGGTGTTCATTATAGAACATCCTGCACCTTATTCGATGAGGAAAGGACCGAGATCCCTTCACCGGGAGTGACTCCTTTAGCAATAACTGGCAGATGCTACAACCCTCAGTTTGTCTTTGATCGCTTCTATGGTTTCCGCTTTGCACAGTGATATATATGATATATCCCGCACCTCATTCGACGAGGAAAGGGCCGACGATCCTTTCACCGGGAGTGACCCCTTTAGCAAAACTAGAAAAGCCTCGAAAACATTCCATTTAAAAACCATTTGATTCCGCAACGAGATCAAGTTCAAAGCGTTAAAGGTTTTCATAAAAACCATTCGCAACCCTCCGTCATTTTAGGAAGTAGAGTACTTAGTATTTGTGCTACGTTTGTCGACCATAGCCGAGGCGTAGTGTGCAGTAGCTAAGTGATGTCTTCCTGCACAGCATATGATGCGATTAGTTAGGACAGTCATGTGGCTTTGTTGACCTTAGTCAAGGGTCATGTGGGTGGGTCTAATTAATCACGAAATGATGGGTAGAACTTGACTAGTACCTATGATTTGTTGACCTTAGCCAAGGTCATAGGTGCTAGGGGTAAAAACCATTATCGGAAGTTGCAAGTGTTGAAATTTGCAATGAGATTGCATACCTTCTATGTGATAGTTGGATCCCGATACCCACTGCGAGTAATTGTTACTCCTGGGAGAGTTTTGCACTTTGCAATTAGCCGATCAAGTAGGTGTCTAGAAAGGTGTCAACGGGGTTACGCCTCTGGGAAAACGAGGATTACTGTAATTAGGTCCGTGCGAAAGCACGGGGAACCTCCCTCAAAGTACCGACACTGGCCTGGCTGAAAGATTGGCGAACTTGTAGAGTGTAATTAATCCCGGCTAGTCTTTCCTTTTAAGGTTTGAAGGAAGATTTGATAAAAACAGTGGGAGCCATCCTGATTAGATAAAATAAATAACCAATCTGATCTTGCAAGAGCGCACGCAGAGTGTTTTCTTCTCTCTCTCTCCTGGTAGCGACCATATCACGCCTTAATCAAGATAATAATACGGAATATTGACCGAACCCGCTTGTTATACTGAGCTGGGGAACGTTGGTCCCGCTCCAACTTATAATTGTTATAAGACAGAGCAGGAAATTGGGGAATACCTGAATTCCCGTGCCGCCCAAACGAAGAGAGTGCATGCTGATGCGTCATCTTCGGGTGTGTTTGTTACAAAGAACTGTTTCTCTGTATCCTCTACGTCCTGGGTATGTGATACCAGATCAGGATCCCAGATATGTAATCTGTTACACAGGGCTACAGAAAGGTAGAGAACTGAGAACGGGTGATAAGTTTCATGAGGCAGAAAACGGGGCAAGTGTTGCAACCAAGTCTGTTGGTCACTGTCACCCTGTATTCCAAATACATTGATTCTGAACAAATGCTATTAGATACCGAACCTGATATACAAAATCATATCAGTCTCTTTATGAGTAAAGAAATGATAAAATTTTGTATTGTTGGATAATGTTTTGAACATTTCCTATATCAAAAGTTGATCGGTTCAGGCACGTTATCTAAAAGCATTGACGTTCTAAATCAAACTACAGTTCTTAGTATACGGAACACACACAAGTGGAAGAGTTCAGAAATGAACGATTCCTTCTTGAGGTATTATAGACTAGGTCATATCAATGCGACCCGACTAGCTGAAGTTACATTTTAGATGCATATTTAAATCAGTTTGAATTTACATCTTGTGAAACTTGTCAGTCATGTCACAAAGATTAGATGACCATAGCTCTGTTTATTGGAAGCAGAGAAAGAGTTAGTAAACTCTTGGGACTGATACACGATGATGTATGTAAGGTCCCCTGTCTACACATGCCAGGACCGGTTCCTTGTACTTCATTACATTCTCTGATGATCTTTCAAGATTCAGACCTATGTTCCTGTTGAAACACAAGTCCGAACCTTTTGAGATATTCACAGAATATAAGTTAGAAATAGAGAACCAAAACGGGTATAAGTATTATGTCCTTTGATGTGATCAAGGAGGAGAATACTTGAGCACGGAATTCCTGGACTATTCTAAAGGAGAACGAGATTCTCTCTCAGCATTACTCCTCCGTATACACCATAGCACGATGGTATATCGGGGCGGAGCAATCACACCCTATATGATAAGGTGTGCTCTATGATGAGTATTACTGAGTTGCCTATTTCCTTTTTGGAAGTTATGCACTTGAGAAGCTGCATACCTATTGAATTAGGTTCGAATCAAATCAGTTGCCTACCACTTCATATGTGATATGGAAAGGGAAGAGCCCATATCTTAAGTTAGTTAAGATTTGGGGTTGTCCGGCCTATGTCTAAAAGCAAAAATCCGGACAAGATCAAGGCAAGGTCTGTTGTATAGAACTGGAAAGGTTTCAGCTATACTAACTACAGCAGGTGATTTGGTAGAACCGAAGGATTTAGTAGATTCCAACGAACCTCAGCCTCTCCGCCGATCTAGTAGGGTTCCTCATCCACCTGAGAGATACTTCGGTTTCTCGATGATAGTGGGAGCGAGGATTGCATCATGAGATGATGACCCAACTAGTTTCGAGCAGGTCATCAAGAGTAGGGACTCTGTAAGAATGGCTGGATGCTTAGCGGTCTGAGATGGAATCCTAATACACCAACAAAGTATGGACTTTGGTTGCTATATCTGAAGGGTTAAATCCCCATCAGGAGCAAGTATATCTTGAGAAGATTACTCGGTGTAGATGGAAAAGTTGAGACTTTCAAAGCTAGACTTGTTAAAGGTTTTAGTCATCAACCAGGCATGGATAATGATGATACCTTTTCCAGTGGCTATGCTTAAGTCCATCCGGATCCTACTTGCCACGGCTACATACCATGACTACGATATCTGGCGGTTGGGTGCCATGACTGCTTTTCTAAATGATGTTTTAGAAAAGAACGTCTATAAGTACACAGCCAGAGGGCTTCGTAAATAGTGGGAGCAGCGGAAACGTGTGCAAGTTGCTTTATAAAATAAAGCAGGCATCGCGGAGTTGGAACGTCTGTTTTGATGTGATGGTCAAAGTGTTTGACTTCATCAAAATGGTAGATGAACCTTGTATATACAAAAAGGTAGTAGAGAGTAAGGTGGTCATCCTCGTATTGTACGTGGACAACATACTCTTGATAGGAAAAGAGTTTCCTATACTACGCTCGGTCAATCTCCGCTTATCACAAGGATTCTCCAAATAGGATAAAGGTGATACCTCCTCGATCCTGGGGAGAATCACTGGAAAGGTTCCAGGGTGATAAGGACGACTGAATGTCAGTCGCAGGCATTGTCTTTACCCTCGGTAAAGGGATGGTATGTTGGAAGAGTTCCAAGCTAGATACCGTGGCAAACTAGACGATAAAGGCTGGTAATATCGCTATTAAAGATACTACCAAAGAGGCAGTTTGGGTGTATATTGGTTCATAAGATGAACTAGGTTCCTACCATTGTATGACAATAGAACTGTAGCTTTGGCCAAGGAACCCTGGTCCCATCAGTGACCCAGACCTATTCTGAGGTAGCATCACCTGATCATGGAGATAGATGATCTCTAGGATGATCGAGGTTAGGAGAGTAGACTCAGAGGACAACACAGCGGATCCACTCACAAAGGCTTTTTCCCAGAGAGAGACTTATATGGGATGGTTGAGTATGTGATACTGCAACCACTGCTACAGATGGCCCTAGTGCAAGTTGGAGATTGTTAGTTATATGTATGCCCTAGAGGCCATTACTGTACATTGGATGTATATTGTAGTGGATGCTGGGACATATATGTAAGTGCACGGCGGCGCCCCGGCCGTCAATCCGACGGCCAAATGCGGAAGCGGTGATAAACTTTAATTTTGCGGACTTAGAAAACCGGCACCACCGCGCACTAAACCCCGGATCGGGCCATTAAACTTGTCCTAGCTAACTAACAAGATAAGGAAGAGATATACCGAATGATCCGAGTCCTTCGGTCTTCGTCTCCACTCCGATCTCCCGCGGATGCTTCGTCCGTCATCTCTTCGTTGTCGCCTCTTCGCCGGAAGGGCACCACATCGCCTGCATCTTTTACGGGCTCCCACCTCAATACCGAGGCAACTCGGGCGCGAAGCTGGCGAGTCGACGCGTCCAAGATTTGCTATAGAAAGTGTAGTGTAGAGCTTATGTCTCATTTGGGGTTTGTTGCCTTTGTATATGATGGAGGAATCAAGATAATAAAAATGGTGCTTGCATTTTTCTAGCATGAAAAGAGATGAACAAATTTTCCCTCTTGAAAATGATCCTCTCTTCTTCTTCTCTCAAGTATGAAAAACTTCTCATCTTAGAAAATGGTGGAGGAAAGAATATGAAGCATGAAGGGAGGTGATGGTAGGAGCACAAGTGGTGACCACATCCAAAACATCATCATAACAAATTCACATCAACCTCTAATCACCTCAAATCACCAAAAAGCAAGTGATGATGATAGAAAAGAATGGTATCAAAAGATGCTTTCATAATTAATACATTTGCAAGAAACCCCTCCACAATGTGTTATTTGCAAACTTGCAAATAACACCCTCCATCGGAAAAGTCCGGCCGGGAAAGAACAAAGGAAAACCGGCCGGAACGGAATGCAAACTGGCAACTCCAGAAAACTGGTCCCGTAATAAATTACAGGAAAACCCCGATACTGTGCATACACACCCGCATCTGTATTCCGACCGGATACAAAGGCAATGAGACAAAATCTACACTGTACTAAACTAGGATCCGGCTTAAACCAAAGCCGGCTAGTAATACCCGTTTGATCCTGATCCGTGCAATACCGCACGTATCCGATCGAACCTTACCATATAATCATACGGCCACTAGTACAAACTGTCCGATCCTGACCCGTGCAATACCGCACGTATCTGATCGGACCCTGCCATATCTCCATACGGCCTCTACAGCGTTTCGCCCGAAAGCTGAGTAACTGAAAGTGCGGTGGACTCTAAAGACTCGTCAATACAATGGCTGTGGATTTAACCACTAGCACGTCAGAGGTATAAGCCAATACATAACGGGCCACCAGCTATTGACCAAAAGGGACGTCGATGAGCTAGCTCATCCTGACACCCTACTGAGCCTGTCAGTGACAATATCCGTACAGTCCGGTCCGTTCGTCTATCAGCATCGCATGTCGGGCCTAGGGGGTGGGTAAAAGTCAGACCCCCAAAAGCGGTACAAGTCGTGTCGGAGTGTAGCCCAGAACACCCTGAGATACTACTGGAATACCTACCAGTAAATCTCCTGCCTTGGCCAAGGACTTTGTGTAATGGCTCTCCTAGACACAGCGCGACCTCACCCCCAATACCGGGAGAGACGAACCCCCGAAGATCCGCTCACTGCCTCCATGTGGCTCGGGACTGTACCCAACTAAAACCTGTTTGCACGACTCCTTTGAGCCGTGGTAGGGTAGTAATCAAAGTACAGTGGGAACTCACACGAGACAAATGACGATCCCCAGGTCGATGAACTAACCTGTACACATGTCACCTGGGAACTGCTATCTGACGTCAGGTATAAGACCAACTAGCATGTTCCCGGCGAGTCCTGTCCGGTGTACTCATAACCCAATGAGCACCTGTATACATCTTAGGTGAACCAACTGACACCAGTGGCCTGTGAGACCGGCCACCGCCCCTCGTCGGGGTCTCGACTGTATACACTAGTCTACCCTGGAGAATCGATGCCCTGTCTCGAAACTCCCACGACTAGGGACCATTTAAGGATGTGCTTGTAGACTCCAGCTCTCACTTATATGATCGCCCTCATACTGCTGGCAGTCAAGCAAGAATCCTAGGGGCTCTATCAACGTGCAATAGCGACATGTCAGGTCACCTAAAGCAGTACACGATGATAAAGGTAAACCAGATAGCATACTATCATTTCGAGTAAGACTGTCCTACCGGGATAGGTCCTCCCTCAATCATTGCAATCACGTGCCTGTGATCCAATAATCGACTCTGAGGGCACTATCTCCAACAATCTCCCACTTGCACTCAAGGCTAATTATTGCGATGTCGCATACTCATAGCCCGTGTGATACCGAACACCCAACTCCTCTACTAGTCAGTCTCACAAAGCTCGTTTGCGAGACTATTGCGTTCGAGGAATAGCCTCAGCGAGTGGATCCGCCTAGAAGTTTCTTTCTATGTCTCTCTATATCTCAAGTTCGCGGAGAAAACCATCTCCCGAAATGAGCAATACCTGTCTTAGAATGTCTGGATGCCTGATGGGACCTAGCTCATAAATGAACTCCAAATCCAAACTTCTTAGACTGTATCGTCAACTGAACTTAATCAGTATCCTGCGCCATGCCACCCTCAGTATTGCTTTGGATCACCTGTCCAAAACACTGCCCCTTGTCAGAAGGAAAAATATAACTCTGACAACCTCCTTGTCGTCCATGTCACCTTGGAAGCCTGGAATGATAACTGTCTCCCAAATGGGGCTGTCGTTATCATATCCCTAGAACATCCACTTATGTTCTAAAACTGCTTCCGACTGTTTCTCCAGGATTGGATCAATATCAACTTATTGCATCTAGTGCAAGAACAACATCTGGTGTGGTACTTGACATTTCATGATTGACTCAATTGCCTAAGAAAGTGATCTGCCAATCATGCACATCCCTCTCTACTTTAGTCTATAAGACACCTTTAGAGAGGGTGACTCCATCACCTGCAGGTACACTACCGTGCCAGGAGTCGTCCATTCTAAATACTCTTAGAATGCTGTCAAAGTACCCTGATTGGGAAACCACCCAAATCTAGATCTAAAACCATAGATCTAGTAACCAGTATGTCAGATATAATGTCCAAGTCCCATGTGGAGAAACCACTGTGTGACGACCAAAATATAACCGATCGTAGTATAGGAGTTTCCTTTCCTACTCTGTGTATGTCATCCAAAACCAGGACATCACACCCTACTACCTTCTTAACAGATCCATCCCCTATTCTGTTGACGTCAAACCTATGACTGTCACATCAGAAATAGATGATCTATCTCCGCTATATCTGCTTTAGTCTATAAATAGACATAAGCCTGATGTCCACCAATGCTTCCGCTGCTCCCACTGACTACGACAACCCTCTGGCAGAGTCATATAGACGCGCACTTCTAAAGCTAGTTTAGAACGACGCTATACTCATCCTCCTGCCGGGTCTCGCAGCCTGGAACAACAACAATGGCAAGTGTGGGTAAACAAGAACTTCCCTGTCACCGTCCTTGAGGCTACCGGAGTGCCTCTCGGGTGCCTGAAGTTACCCACCTTATCTGCGGAGTGGCCAATGGAATGTCAAATCAGATTGAATCTTTAGGTTCCTTATCAAATCTTCAGTAATCGTTTGCGGTTCTGGAATCACTTCCAGTTCTACCATACTCCCACTACTGTTTTTGAAAAAATCCATTTTTAATAAAACTGTGGCGAGTCCAGAACAATATTTCTATTGATCTGCCAGATGGTAGAAAATCAACCCTCATCATAGCCTGGGTCAACCCACAAACAGCCATTACAGAAACGTGCCTTGAGTTATCCAGAGTCTGGTTTTAATCATAAGCCGGACAACTCCCCGTACCTTAACAATGTTAAGATATGAACTGTACTATATCCAATATAGAACCAGAGGCACTGATTTAATTGAACCAGATTCAAATCATGCAGCTGTGTCCAGTGCATGTCAACTAAATGGAGAGAGGCCGATCAGCGTTACTCAACTTAGGAATGCTTCCAATTATAAGTAACCTGAAAGAGAAGCAATTTCTCTTTATCATTACTATCAACTGAATACCATACACAAGTATCTACATCTTCGATCACTTTGAAGAATCCCGATACTTGCTACACCTGGTTCTCTACTCTATTCAAATACCTATAACTCCTCAAAACTTAGACCCTGTGTTTCTACGAAACACATGTCTAAGAACTAGAGAAGTTAAAAGTAAACAGAATATAGTATGAGGACCAACCCCTCTGTCCTAATGGACACTGGACAACATACAATACTCTGTATAAGTCCGCCGAGTCTAACAACTCTTTTACTGTGTGTCGTAGGTTGAAAACTGTACTTATGGTTAAGAAGAATTATACCGCTGTTTAATGCTCCTTACCTATCCATCCACTGATATAGGTAAATGTCAACGACATAATATCAAAATGTATATCTCACTCTATGAAAATAGACGTACAGATATATCAATTTGAAATTGGTGCACAACAGCGGATATTCAAAACCAAATATTTGCCGACCGGCAAACAGCCCAGGTGATTTCCTCAAATATCACCGATTACAACGAATCCCGATATAATGAGGATGATCACCCTATTCCCAATAACTTACTCCCACTCATCATCTGTAAAGCCATACAGATGTGAGAATCAAACCTGGTAAATACATACCCTGGAGCAAGTGTCTAATCGGGAAATCAGTTTTCCTTTAACAGTACACAGTGAAATTGAAACATTGAAATGTTTCGATGGGGTATCCTGGTATTCCTAGTAATGCCTCTTCCATTATCCAGATTCACAACTATAACCGTATAATTCTTTGCCACCTCTCCAAATCCCTTTATATGTCTTTAGTCATTACCTTCTGCACACCCCTTTAGGCCAATTGGTTTTCTTCCTTCCCTACCGTTCGGCACCAGCCTATGGTTTGGAAGAAGACTATCCAATAAGCATAATGGGTGTACTGTCCTATTCCTAGGAACACTCGCAATGCGAGAGAAGGTGAAGATAAAAGACAACCGAATAAACCTTATTCCTATTTCTCCTGGACCAGAATCCATCCCCGAACTGGAACAAGTTCCTTTCGAGTTCGTATATAACCATACGATGGAGTATCCAATAAACTGTGGATCTTCGTAGTGATACGGAGTGTCCTGGAGAAATACAAAGGTGATTTAGGATTGGCGAAGAAATACTTGGTTTGGTCGTGAATATCAGTCGCAATTTACTTTGCCCTCTTACTAATCTCTTGCTTTGTCTTAATCTTAATACCTTCTGCACACCGTTTAGGTTAATTGGTTTTCTTCATTCCCTACCGGTCGGCACCAGCCTAAGGTTTGGAAGAAGACTATCCAATTTGCATAATAGGTGTACTATCTCCTAAACCAAGGAGTACTCACAACTTGAGAGAAGGTAAAAGGGAAAAGAAAACTGAATAATCCTATTCGTTTTCTCCAGAACCGGAAACCATCCTCGAATTCCTTCGAGTTCGTATCTAACCATACGATGGCTTTGTCCAATGGAAGTGGACGTTCGCAGTAATACGGGGTGTCTTGGAGAAAAGGGTAAAAGTAGGAGTGGCAATGAGGTCTGCAACTCTGACAATCCAAAAGCCAGTGTTAAGAAGGTTCGGTCAACTTGGTCTCTGAGTCATAGTCTTAGGGTCGGGTCAATGGTCGCTGCCAAGAGAGAGAGAAAAGAAACACTCAGCATGCACTCTAACCAAGATCAGAATGGTTACCAATTTATCTAATCTGGAAACCTCCCACTGTACCTCAAATTCTCCTCCAAACCTGAAAGAAGAATTAGTCGGGGTCACCCGAGGAGTAAACCAACTCATCAGTGGGAATCGGGATCCAACTATCATCGCATGATAACGTGACGGAATCCGCTCACGGTATCACACTCCAGAAGGTATGCTCATATCTGGCAAGTTTCAGTTCTTTTGAAACTCCCGATGTGATTTTTACCCCATGCTCTTATGACCTTGACTTTGGCCAACAAATCATAAGTCACATGTCAAGTTCTACCCGTCATTCTCCAGGTTGATTTGAATCCACCCGTACATACCCTTGACTTTGGCCAACAAGGCAGTACGACTGTTCCAAACCAACGCATCTATCTATGCTGCATATGTATAACCAACAGCTACCAAACACTGTGCCTTGACTTTGGCCAACAAACACAGCTTGAATACTATTGACTACCCATATGAAACGACGGAGGGCTACGAATGGTTTCTGGCGAAAACCGTTAACGTAATGAACTTGATATCGTTGAAGGAACGGATAGCTTTTTAGAAAATATAGTGACGAAAACCTTTACTAAAGAGGTCACTCCCGGTGAAGGGATCTCGGCTCTTTCCCCGTAGAATGAGGTGCAGGATATTCCAACTAAATACCACGGTGCAAAGCAAAAGTAATCGGCTATAGTGAAGTTAATGCCCTGACGCAAACTTCTGTCCAAGGGGTCACTCCCGGTGAAGGGATCTCGGCCCTTGCCTCGTCGACTGAGGAGCAGGATATTCCAAATGAATACCACGATGCAAAACAAAAGTGAACGTTCTTGCAATAACAGCTTTTTGAAAAGTGTTCCAACAACATCAGAATAGGTTTGTTTTAACTTGCATTGATCCGAATCAATGCAGTCCCATCAATTGATCACACCACAAAGAACGAAAATATACTGACGTACGTATATGCCATCCGCATTCGCCACTGGGTCCCGTCATCACCCGTTAGGTTAGCTTACTAACGGCAGAGCGGGGACTGGACTAGCGCGGATGAAAAACATATACAACATCTACTAATATATATACCAATATATAGTATTTCGCTCAAGGCGTGAATAAAATGCAACATCACAGAAATGTACAGCATCACAGAACAATACAGATATCTGGGATCCCCGGGTTTCACAGAGCCACTACTGAAACCCGACGTTCCCCTGGTCGTGTGGATAGCCTGTGCAATGAAATCCTAGACCCCTACGGGCGCGGCAAGTCACCCGCCAAAACCTGAAGCGAGGCAGCCCCCTTCAGCGCCGTGAATGGACCACCCAGCACTTCACGGAATCCGGTAACTTGGGCACCCCTCCTGGTCAACCTGTACCCCCTACGAGTGCGGCGAATAGCCCGCCAATTCTAGAGTGAAGCTCCCTCCGTCCCAATGCCATGAGATGCGGGCTTGTTGCCCTCCAGAACCCGGCTATCCGTGCACCCCACCGCGGGGTAAACCTAGTACAGAAAGTAAAATATACATACAACGGGTACATCGACCGCAACCAGGTCGTGCCCCAAAATAATAATACAATCAAGCAGTGACGGCAGTCCACATGTCGGACGCTCGCCCCGCAATATCAAATGTACATAATACAACAAAACTGTACTAGCATTGCTGAAAGTGCACGGCGGCGTCCCGGCCGTCAAGCCGACGGCCAAATGCGGAAACGGTGATATACTTAAATTTTGCGGACTTAGCAAACCGGCACCACCGCGCACTAAACACCCGGATCGTGCCATTAAACTAGATCTAGCCAACTAAAAGACGGGTTAGAGATATACCGAGTGATCCGAGTCCTCCGGTCTTCTCGTCGTCGTCCCGATCTCCCGCGGAATGTCCGGTCTCCACCTCGTCGCCGGAAGGGCACCACATCGCCTACTTCTTTTACGGGCTCCCACCTCAATGCCGAGGCAACTCGGGCACGAAGCTGGCTAGTCGACGTGCCCAAGATTTGCTGTAGAATGTAGTGTACAAGTCTCAATTTGGGGTTGTAGGAATTGCCTTTTTGATGGAGAAATGATGCAAGAGAAAAATCAATGGAGGCTTGCTGGAAAAATTGGAGAGGACTGGATAATGAGCTCGGCCTCATACCAGAGTGTGCTCTGTGTAATGCTCTAGAGGACAGCATGAAAACTCTTCATTCATTTTAACATCTAAATTAATGCCACAACCTACAAGTCCTACACACACAAGGGGAGGGGGCCCACGAAAATGGAACATGCAGGGAAAGCCATACCCACTTAGCACAAAGCACAACCAATAGCCCATCCCTCACTTCAAAAATTAATGCTTTAACCATTATTCACAGCATACACATTTTAACACCATGCAATCTCCTTTATTAATTAACATTATAATAATCCCTCATGAAAAACACTCCAGCACACCCTCACAAATATTCTCCTGCACACTAATAAATTAATCCCATCCAAATTAAAATCTCACTCCATGACCAGAACAGTGGCCGGCCAAATCCAAACCCAATTTCCAACACAAAATTCACATTCAAAACCCATACCCAACCTTACCTCAATTAATGCAAGGTATGGAGCATGGCAATATACAAAGAACCCCTCCACAAGATATTATTTGCAAACTGCAAATAATCCCCTCCATCGGAAAAGTCCGGCCGGGAAAGAACAACGGAAAACCGGCCGGAACGGAATGCAAACTGGCAACTCCAGAAAACAGGTCCCGTAATAAATTACAGGAAAACCCCGATACTGTGCATACACACCCGCATCTGTATTCCGTCCGGATACAAATGCAAAAAGACAAAACTACATTATCAAATACTAAGATCCGGCTTAAGCCAAAGCCGGCTAGTAAAAACCGTCCGATCACGATCCGTGCAATACCGCACGTATCTGATCGAACCCTGCCATATCTCCATACGGCCTCTACAGCGTTTCGCCCGAAAGCTGAGTAACTGAAAGTGTGGCGGACTCTAAAGACTCGTCAATACTATGGCTGTGGATTTAACCACTAGCCCGTCAGAGGTATAAGCCAATACGTAACGGGCCACCAGCTATTGACTAAAAGGGACGTCGATGAGCGAACTCATCCTGACACCCTACTGAGCCTGTCAGTGACAATATCCGTGCAGTCCGGTCCGTTCGTCTATGAGTATCGCATGGCGGGCCTAGGGGGTTGGTAAAAGTCAGACCCCCAAAAGCGGTACAAGTCGTGTCGGAGTGTAGCCCAGAACACCCTGAGATACTGCTGGAATACCTACCAGTAAATCTCCTTGCCTTGGCCAAGGACTTTGTGTAATGGCTCTCCTAGACACAGCACGACCTCACCCCCAATACCGGGAGAGACGAACCCCTGAAGATACGCTCACTGCCTCCATGTGGCTCGGGACTGTACCCAACTAAAACCTGTTTGCACGACTCCTTTGAGCCGTGGTAGGGTAGTAATCAAAGTACAGTGGGAACTCACACGAGACAAATGACGATCCCCAGGTCGATGAACTAACCTGCACACATGTCACCAGGGAACTGCCATCTGACGTCTGGTATATGACCAACTAGCATGTTCCCGGCGAGTCTTGTCCGGTGTACTCATAACCCAATGAGCACCTGTATACATCTTAGGTGATCCAACTGACACCAGTGGCTTGTGAGACCGGCCACCGCCCCTCGTCGGGGTCTCGACTGTATACACTAGTCTACTAATGGAGTATCGATGCCCGGTCTCGAAACTCCCACGACTAGGGACCTTTTAAGGATATGCTTGTAGACCCCCAGCTCCCACTTATATGATCGCCCTCATACTGCTGGTGGTCAAGCAAGAATCCTAGGGGCTCTATCAACGTGTAATAGCGACGTGTCATGTCACCTAAAGCAGTACACGATGATAAAGGTAAACCAGATAGCATACTATCATCTCGAGTAAGACTGTCCTACCGGGATAGGTCCTCCCTCAATCATTACAATCACGTACCTGTGACCTAATAATTGACTCTGAGGGCACTATCTCCAACAATCTCCCACTTGCACTCAAGGCTAATTATTGCGATGTCGCATACTCACAGCCCGTGTGATACCGAACATCCAACTCCTCTACTAGTCAGTCTCACAAAGCTCGTTTGCGAAACTATTGCGTTCGAGGAATAGCCTCAGTGAGTGGATCCGCTTAGTTGTTTCTTTCTATGTCTCTCTATATCTCAAGTTCGCGGAGAAAGCCATCTCCCGAAAAGAGTAATACCTGTCTTAGAATGTCTGGATGCCTGATGGGACCTAGCTCATAAATGAACTCCAAATCCAAACTTCTTAGACTGTATCGTCAACTGAACTTAATCAGTATCCTGCGCCATGCCTCCCTCAGTATTGCCTTGGATCACCTGTCCAAAATACTGCCCCTCGTCAGAGGGAAAACTATAACTCTGACAACCTCCTTGTCGTCCATGTCACCTTGGAAGCCTGGAATGATAACTGTCTCCTGAATGAGGCTGTCGTTATCATATCCCTAGAACATCCACTTATGTTCTAAAACTGCTTCCGACTGTTTCTCCAGGATTGGATTAATGTCAACTTATTGCATCTTGTGCAAGAACAACATCTGGTGTGGTACTTGACATCTCACGATTGACTCAATTACCTGAGCAAGTGATCTGCCAATCATGCCCGTCCCTCTCCCTTTTAGTCTGTAAGACACCTTTGGAGAGGGTGACTCCATTATCTGCAGGTACACTACTGTGCCAGGAGTCGTCCATCCTAAATACTCTTAGAATGCTGTCAAGTACCCTGATTGGGAAACCACCCAAATCTAGATCTAAAACCATAGATCCAGTAACCAGTATGTCAGATATAAAATCCATTTCCTTTGTGGAGAAACCACTGTGTGACGACCAAAGTATAACCGATCGTAGTATAGGAGTTTCTTTTCCTACTTTGTGTATGTCATCCAAATACCATGACATCACATCCTACTACCTTCTCAACAGATCCATGTCCTATTCTGATGAAGTCAAACCTATGACTGTCACGTCAGAAATAGATGATCTATCTCCGCTACATCTGCTTTAGTCTATAAATAGACATAAGCTACCTGTCCACCAATGCTTCCGCTGCTCCCACTGACTACGACAACCCTCTGGCAGAGTCATATAGACGTACACTTCTAAAACTAGTTTAGAACGACGCTATACTCATCCTCCCGCCGGGTCTCGCAGCCTGGAACAACAGCAATGGTAATTTTGGGTAAACAAGAACTTCCCTGTCACCGTCCTTGAAGCTACCGTAGTATCTCTCGGGTGCCTGAAGTTACCCACCAAAATCTGCGGAGTGGCCAATGGAATGTCAAACCAGATTCAAATCATGCAACTGTCTCCAGTGCATGTCAACTAAATGGAAGGAGGCTGATCAGCGTTACTCAACATAGGAATACTTCCGATTATGAGTAACCTGAAAGAGAAGCAAAAATCTCTTATCATTACTATCAACTGAATACCATGCACAAGTGTCTACATCTTCGATTGCTTTGAAGAATCCCGATACTTGCTACACCTGGTTCTCTACTCTATTCAAATACCTATAACTTCTCAAAATTTGGACCCTGTGTTTCCGCGAAACACCTGTCTAAAAAACTAGAGAAGTCATAAGTAAACCGAATATAGTACGAGGACCAAGTCCTCTGTCCTGATGGACCCTGGACAACATACAATCCTTTGTATAAGTCCCTTGAGTCTGATAACTCATTCACTGTGTGTCGTAGGTTGAAAACTGTACTTATGGTTAAGAAGAATTACACCGCTGTTTAATGCTCCTTACCTAACCATCCACTGATATAGGTAAATGTCGTAGACATAATTTCAGAAAGGTATATCTCACTCTATGAAAATAGACGTACAGATATATCAATTTGAAATTGGTGCATAACAGCGGATATTCAAAACCAAATATTTGCCGACCGGCAAACAGCCCAGGTGATTTCTTCAAATATCACCGATTACAACGAATCCCGATATAATGAGGATAATCACCCAATTCCCAATAACTTACTCCCACTCATCATCTGTAAAACCATACAGATGTGAGAATCGTACCTGGTAAATACATACCCTGGAGTAAGTATCTAATCGGGAAATCAGTTTTCCTTTAACATTACACAGTGAAGCTGAAACATTGAAATGTTCCGATGGGGTATTCTGGTATTCCTAGTAATGCCTCTTCCAGATTCACGACTGTAACCGTATAGTTCTTTGCCACCTCTCCAAATCCCTTCATATATCTTTAATCTTTACCTTCTGCACACCCTTTTAGGCCAAATGGTTTTCTTCCTTCCCTACCGTTCGGCACCAGCCTATGGTTTGGAAGAAGACTATCCAATAAGCATAATGGGTGTACTGTTCCAATCCTAGGAACACTCGCAATGCGAGAGAAGGTGAAGATAAAGGACACCTGAATAAACCTTATTCCTATTTCTCCTGAACCAGAATCCATCCCCGAACTGGAACAAGTTCCTTTCGAGTTCGTATATAACCATACGATGGAGTATCCAAATAAACTGTGGATCTTCGTAGTGATACGGAGTGTCCTGGAGAAATACAAAGGTGATGTGGGAGTGGTAACGAAATATTTGGTTTGGTCGTGAATATCTGTTGCAATTTACTTTGCCCTCTTACTAATCCCTTGCTTTGTCTGAACTTAATACCTTCTGCACACCATCGTTATGCTAATTGGTTTTCTTCATTCCCTACCGGTCGGCACCAGCCTAAGGTTTGGAAGAAGACAATCCAATTTGCGTAATAGGTGTACTACCCCTAAGCCAAGGAGTACTCGTAATCTGAGAGAGGGTAAAAGGAAAAAACAACTGAATAATCCTATCCGTTTTCTCCAGAACCGGAAACCATCCTCGAATAAATTCTTTCGAGTTCGTATCTAACCATACGATGGTTTTGTCCAATGGAAGTGGACATTCGTAGTAAAACGGGGTGTCCTGGAGAAAAGGGTAAAAGTAGGAGTGGCAATGAGGTTTGCAACTCTGACAATCCAAAAGCCGGTGTTAAGAAGGTTCGGTTAATTTGGTCACTGAGTCATAGTCTTAGGGTCGGGTCAAAGGTCGCTGCCAGAGAGAGAGAGAAAAGAAACACTCAGCGTGCACTCTATCCTAGATCAGAATGGTTACCAATTTATCTAATCTGGAAACCTCCCACTGTACCTCAAATTCTCCTCCAAACCTGAAAGAAGAATTAGTCGGGGTCACCCGAGGAGTAAACTAACTCATCAGTGGGAATCGGGATCCAACTATCATCGCATGATAACGTGACGGAATCCGCTCACGCTATCACACTCCAGAAGGTATGCGCATATCTGGCAAGTTTCAGTTCTTTTGAAACTCCCGATGTGATTTCTGCCCCATGCTCTTATGACCTTGACGAAGGTCAACAAATCATAAGTCACATGTCAAGTTCCACCCGTCATTGTCCAGGTTAATTTGAACCCACCCGTACAAGCCCTTGACGAAGGTCAACAAGGCTATACGATTGTCCCAAACCAACACATCTATCTATGCAACAGAAAGGCAACAAGCAGCTACCATACACTATGCCTTGACGAAGGTCAACAAACATAGCATGAATACTACGTGCTACCCGTCTGAAACGACGGAGGGCTACGAATGGTTTCTGGCGAAAACCTTTAACGTAATGAACTTGATATTGTTGAAGGAACGGATAGCTTTTTAGAAAATATAGTGACGAAAACCTTTACTAAAGAGGTCACTCCCGGTGAAGGGATCTCGGCTCTTTCCCCGTAGAATGGGGTGCGGGATATTCATAACCGAATATCACTGTGCAAAGCAAAAGTAATCGGCTATAGTGAAGTTAATGCCCTGACGCAAACTTCTGTCCAAGGGGTCACTCCCGGTGAAGGGATCTCGGCCCTTGCCTCGTCGACTGAGGAGCAGGATATTCTAGATGAATACCGCGATGCAAAACAAAAGTGAACGTCCTTGCAATAACAGCTTTTTGAAAAGTGTTCCAACAACATCAGATTAGGTTTGTTTTTAACTTGCATTGATCCAAATCAATGCAGTCCCATCAATTGATCACACCAAAGAGAACGAAAATATACTGATGTACGTATATGCCATCCGCATTCGCCACTGGGTCCCGTCATTACCCGTTAGGTTAGCTTACTAACGACAGAGCGGGGACTGGACTAGCGCGGATGCAAAACATATACAACATCTACTAATATATATACCAATATATTATATTCGCTCAAGGCGTGAAAAGAATGCAACATCACAGAGAATGAACAGCATCACAGAAACAATACAGATATTTGGGATCCCCGGGTTTCACAGAGCCACTACTGAAACCCGACGTTCCCCTGGTCGTGTGGATAGCCTGTGCAATGAAATCCTAGACCCCTACGGGCGCGGCAAGTCACCCACCAAAACCTGAAGCGAGGCAGCCCCCTTCAGCGACGTGAATGGACCACCCGGCACTTCACGGAATCCGGTAACATGGGCACCCCTCCTGGGTCAACCTGTACCCCATACGAGTGCGGCGAATAGCCCGTCAATCCTAGAGTGAAGCCCCCTCCGTCTCAATGCCATGAGATGCGGGCTTGTTGCCCTCCAGAACCCGGCTATCCGTGCACCCCTCCGCGGGGCAATCCTAGTACAGAAAATAAAATATACATACAACGGGTACATCGACCGCAACCAGGTCGTGCCCCAAAATAATAATAATACAAACAGGCAGTGACGGCAGTCCACAAGTCGGACGCTCGCCCCGCAATATCAAATGTACATAATACAACAATACTGTACTAGCATTGCATCCAGGCTATCCCCCACGACCGATCCGCAACATCACAGCAAAAACAAAACATCAACGTGAAAGTCACGTTCGCAAATCCGTCTAACCGGGCTATAGCAGTTAGACCGGATTTACCGATCAAGTGACATTCACGGTCGCAGATATAATGTAAATACTGTGAAAAATGTGTTTAAAATATTCCGATTGATCAAACTTTAACAAGTGGGCCCACAAAGAATACTGCAGCAGTTAAAGAAAAACTGGACCCAATTTTAATATCCCAAAACCCCTGAAATAAGCCCATAAGCCCACTGCAAAAAAATAAACACACGAGCCCACAAACATGCGGCGGAAGCGCGGCCATAAGAGGGTTTTGGCCGCCCTTCCGCGGTCGTACGGAGGGATCGTGCTACGAAATTTTTCCAGTGTTCTTACATCTCCCTGCACATCATTCTGAGACCAACAGAAAAATTATTCGAGACCAAAAATTTTCAACAGAAACTGATGCGAAGGTAATACGGGTTTTGGAACTTTTTGATCAATCGGAAATGCAAACACATTACACAAAGCTAGACGAAGTTAATGGCGAGTCTCTGATACCACTGAAAGTGCACGGCGGCGTCCCGGCCGTCAAGCCGACGGCCAAATGCGGAAACGGTGATATACTTAAATTTTGCGGACTTAGCAAACCGGCACCACCGCGCACTAAACACCCGGATCGTGCCATTAAACTAGATCTAGCCAACTAAAAGACGGGTTAGAGATATACCGAGTGATCCGAGTCCTCCGGTCTTCTCGTCGTCGTCCCGATCTCCCGCGGAATGTCCGGTCTCCACCTCGTCGCCGGAAGGGCACCACATCGCCTACTTCTTTTACGGGCTCCCACCTCAATGCCGAGGCAACTCGGGCACGAAGCTGGCTAGTCGACGTGCCCAAGATTTGCTGTAGAATGTAGTGTACAAGTCTCAATTTGGGGTTGTAGGAATTGCCTTTTTGATGGAGAAATGATGCAAGAGAAAAATCAATGGAGGCTTGCTGGAAAAATTGGAGAGGACTGGATAATGAGCTCGGCCTCATACCAGAGTGTGCTCTGTGTAATGCTCTAGAGGACAGCATGAAAACTCTTCATTCATTTTAACATCTAAATTAATGCCACAACCTACAACTCCTACACACACAAGGGGAGGGGGCCCACGAAAATGGAACATGCAGGGAAAGCCATACCCACTTAGCACAAAGCACAACCAATAGCCCATCCCTCACTTCAAAAATTAATGCTTTAACCATTATTCACAGCACACACATTTTAACACCATGCAATCTCCTTTATTAATTAACATTATAATAATCCCTCATGAAAAACACTCCAGCACACCCTCACAAATATTCTCCTGCACACTAATAAATTAATCCCATCCAAATTAAAATCTCACTCCATGACCAGAACAGTGGCCGGCCAAATCCAAACCCAATTTCCAACACAAAATTCACATTCAAAACCCATACCCAACCTTACCTCAATTAATGCAAGGTATGGAGCATGGCAATATACAAAGAACCCCTCCACAAGATATTATTTGCAAACTGCAAATAATCCCCTCCATCGGAAAAGTCCGGCCGGGAAAGAACAAAGGAAAACCGGCCGAAACGGAATGCAAACTGGCAACTCCAGAAAACAGGTCCCGTAATAAATTACAGGAAAACCCCGATACTGTGCATACACACCCGCATCTGTATTCCGTCCGGATACAAATGCAAAAAGACAAAACTACATTATCAAATACTAAGATCCGGCTTAAGCCAAAGCCGGCTAGTAAAAACCGTCCGATCACGATCCGTGCAATACCGCACGTATCTGATCGAATCCTGCCATATCTCCATACGGCCTCTACAGCGTTTCGCCCGAAAGCTGAGTAACGGAAAGTATGGCGGACTCTAAAGACTCGTCAATACTATGGCTGTGGATTTAACCACTAGCCCGTCAGAGGTATAAGCCAATACGTAACGGGCCACCAGCTATTGACTAAAAGGGACGTCGATGAGCGAACTCATCCTGACACCCTACTGAGCCTGTCAGTGACAATATCCGTGCAGTCCGGTCCGTTCGTCTATGAGTATCGCATGGCGGGCCTAGGGGGTTGGTAAAAGTCAGACCCCCAAAAGCGGTACAAGTCGTGTCGGAGTGTAGCCCAGAACACCCTGAGATACTGCTGGAATACCTACCAGTAAATCTCCTTGCCTTGGCCAAGGACTTTGTGTAATGGCTCTGCTAGACACAGCACGACCTCACCCCCAATACCGGGAGAGACGAACCCCTGAAGATACGCTCACTGCCTCCATGTGGCTCGGGACTGTACCCAACTAAAACCTGTTTGCACGACTCCTTTGAGCCGTGGTAGGGTAGTAATCAAAGTACAGTGGGAACTCACACGAGACAAATGACGATCCCCAGGTCGATGAACTAACCTGCACACATGTCACCAGGGAACTGCCATCTGACGTCTGGTATATGACCAACTAGCATGTTCCCGGCGAGTCCTGTCCGGTGTACTCATAACCCAATGAGCACCTGTATACATCTTAGGTGATCCAACTGACACCAGTGGCTTGTGAGACCGGCCACCGCCCCTCGTCGGGGTCTCGACTGTATACACTAGTCTACTAATGGAGTATCGATGCCCGGTCTCGAAACTCCCACGACTAGGGACCTTTTAAGGATATGCTTGTAGACCCCCAGCTCCCACTTATATGATCGCCCTCATACTGCTGGTGGTCAAGCAAGAATCCTAGGGGCTCTATCAACGTGTAATAGCGACGTGTCATGTCACCTAAAGCAGTACACGATGATAAAGGTAAACCAGATAGCATACTATCATCTCGAGTAAGACTGTCCTACCGGGATAGGTCCTCCCTCAATCATTACAATCACGTACCTGTGACCTAATAATTGACTCTGAGGGCACTATCTCCAACAATTGCATCCAGGCTATCCCCCACGACCGATCCGCAACATCACAGCAAAACACAGAACATCAACGTGAAAGTCACGTTCGCAAATCCGTCTAACCGGGCTATAGCAGTTAGACCGGATTTACCGATCGAGTGACATTCACGGTCGCAGATTTAATGTAAATACTGTGAAATAATGTGTTTAAAATATCCGATCGATCAAAAATTAACAAGTGGGCTCCCAAGCAATACTGTAGCACTCACAGAAAATCTGGGCCCAATTATAATATTCCAAAACCCTTATGTTTAGCCCACAAGCCCACTGACAAAAAATGATGACATGAGCCCTCATTACTGCGGCGGATCCGCGCTCTAATAAAGGTTAATGGCCGCGGATCCGCGCTCTTAATAAGGGATCATGTTGTCGAATTTTTTCAATGTTCTTAGAACTCCCTGCACATCATTCTGAGACAACCTGAAAAATTTTTCGAGACCAAAAAATTTCAACAGAAAACTGATGTGAACAAAAATGCAAGTTTTGGAATTTTGGTCGATCGGAAATGTAAAACACATCAAACGAAGCTAGACGAAGTTAATGGCGAGGCTCTGATACCACTGTAAGTGCACGGCGGCGCCCCGGCCGTCAATCCGACGGCCAAATGCGGAAGCGGTGATAAACTTTAATTTTGCGGACTTAGCAAACCGGCACCACCGCGCACTAAACCCCGGATCGGGCCATTAAACTTGTCCTTGCTAACTAACAAGATAAGGAAGAGATATACCGAATGATCCGAGTCCTTCGGTCTTCGTCTCCACTCCGATCTCCCGCGGATGCTTCGTCCGTCATCTCCTCGTTGTCGCCTCTTCGCCGGAAGGGCACCACATCGCCTGCATCTTTTACGGGCTCCCACCTCAATACCGAGGCAACTCGGGCGCGAAACTGGCGAGTCGACGCGTCCAAGATTTGCTATAGAAAGTGTAGTGTAGAGCTTATGTCTCATTTGGGGTTTGTTGCCTTTGTAGATGATGGAGGAATCAAGATAATAAAAATGGTGCTTGCATTTTTCTAACATGAAAAGAGATGAACAAATTTTCCCTCTTGAAAATGATCCTCTCTTCTTCTTCTTCTCTCAAGTATGAAAAACTTCTCATCTTAGAAAATGGTGGAGGAAAGAATATGAAGCATGAAGGGAGGTGATGGTAGGAGCACAAGTGGTGACCACATCCAAAACATCATCATAACAAATTCACATCAACCTCTAATCACCTCAAATCACCAAAAAGCAAGTGATGATGATAGAAAAGAATGGTATCAAAAGATGCTTTCATAATTAATACATTTGCAAGAAACCCCTCCACAATGTGTTATTTGCAAACTTGCAAATAACACCCTCCATCGGAAAAGTCCGGCCGGGAAAGAACAAAGGAAAACCGGCCGGAACGGAATGCAAACTGGCAACTCCAGAAAACTGGTCCCGTAATAAATTACAGGAAAACCCCGATACTGTGCATACACACCCGCATCTGTATTCCGACCGGATACAAATGCAATGAGACAAAATCTACACTGTACTAAACTAGGATCCGGCTTAAACCAAAGCCGGCTAGTAATACCCGTTTGATCCTGATCCGTGCAATACCGCACGTATCCGATCGAACCTTACCATATAATCATACGGCCACTAGTACAAACTGTCCGATCCTGACCCGTGCAATACCGCACGTATCTGATCGGACCCTGCCATATCTCCATACGGCCTCTACAGTGTTTCGCCCGAAAGCTGAGTAACTGAAAGTGCGGTGGACTCTAAAGACTCGTCAATACAATGGCTGTGGATTTAACCACTAGCACGTCAGAGGTATAAGCCAATACGTAATGGGCCACCAGCTATTGACCAAAAGGGACGTCGATGAGCTAGCTCTTCCTGACACCCTACTGAGCCTGTCAGTGACAATATCCGTACAGTCCGGTCCGTTCTTCTATGAGCATCGCATGTCGGGCCTAGGGGGTGGGTAAAAGTCAGACCCCCAAAAGCGGTACAAGTCGTGTCGGAGTGTAGCCCAGAACACCCTGAGATACTACTGGAATACCTACCAGTAAATCTCCTGCCTTGGCCAAGGACTTTGTGTAATGGCTCTCCTAGACACAGCGCGACCTCACCCCCAATACCGGGAGAGACGAACCCCCGAAGATCCGCTCACTGCCTCCATGTGGCTCGGGACTGTACCCAACTAAAACCTGTTTACACGACTCCTTTGAGCCGTGGTAGGGTAGTAATCAAAGTACAGTGGGAACTCACACGAGACAAATGACGATCCCCAGGTCGATGAACTAACCTGTACACATGTCACCTGGGAACTGCTATCTGACGTCAGGTATAAGACCAACTAGCATGTTCCCGGCGAGTCCTGTCCGGTGTACTCATAACCCAATGAGCACCTGTATACATCTTAGGTGAACCAACTGACACCAGTGGCCTGTGAGACCGGCCACCGCCCCTCATCGGGGTCTCGACTGTATACACTAGTCTACTCTGGAGAATCGATGCCCTGTCTCGAAACTCCCACGACTAGGGACCATTTAAGGATGTGCTTGTAGACTCCAGCTCTCACTTATATGATCGCCCTCATACTGCTGGCAGTCAAGCAAGAATCCTAGGGGCTCTATCAACGTGCAATAGCGACATGTCAGGTCACCTAAAGCAGTACACGATGATAAAGGTAAACCAGATAGCATACTATCATTTCGAGTAAGACTGTCCTACCGGGATAGGTCCTCCCTCAATCATTGCAATCACGTGCCTGTGATCCAATAATCGACTCTGAGGGCACTATCTCCAACAATATATAGGTAGGACTTTCTTGCTCGACATGATAGTACGCTATCTGGTTGCTCTTTATCTTAACATGTATACTTTCTGTCTCTCGGATTACATGTTGATAAAGCCCTTAGGATGTGTACTCGACTTCCAGGACTATGATGCAGATCATACTAGTGGGTCCTGGATAGTCCATGAGTACATCCTTCAATGTTCCTAGTCGAGGGAATATCGAGACGGGGCATCGATATTCCAGAATAGACTAGCGTATATCTTCTTGACCCATGTGATTGGCGATGGATGATCCCATATCCATTGGTGTTTGACATCAGAGATGGTATACGGGTGCTCAGTGGAGACTGGGTACACTGAACGGACTCGCCGAGAACTCCCAGATGGTATTATACCTCACGTCAGATGGCAGTTCTCTGGTGACACTGGTACAGCTTAGTCTGTTGACCCGAGATCGTCATAGAGTCTTGTGTGCCTCCTACTGTGCTTTGATTTCCACCCTACCACGGCTCTACTGAGTCGTGCAAACAGGTGGTTTTTGGGCACAGTCCCGATTCACATGGAGGCAATGAGCGATAGGAGGGGATTCGTCTCTCCCGGTATTGGGGTTTGATGTTGCGCTATGCTAGACTGGCCATAACAGGAAATCCCTGGCCAGGGTTGCAGTGACCTACTGGTAAGTGTTATCAGTAGTTTCACACATGTCATGGACTTCACGTCGGCATGACTTATCGAGCTACTGGGGTCTGACGTTTACCAACCCTAGGCGAGATATGCGACATATCAGACGAACAGACCGAACTGTACGGTAAGTGTTACTGGTTGGATTCACAGGAGTGTGAGCGGGCTTGCTCGTCGATCTTCTGATCGCTCAATACCCGGGTGGCCGTTACGTTTAGCAGACCGCTTACGGCTTGTGGGTGCTTGATATGATCATCATTGCTACCGGCGTATTGACGAGTCTTTAGAGTCCTACACAGAGGTTTCCTGGCTCAAGCGAAACGAAATAGGAGCGCATATGAGATATGTGCGGGACCGAGAATAATGCGTGTATGTGATACTGTATTCCATTCTCGCGATGAATGTGTCAAAAGGTTGTATGCGATATAACCTAGTTATCGAATCAAGGATTGTTTCGATAAGATGATACATTAGATATTAGTCGGTTATATGCGATATGACCGGATCGTTAAATCAAGTATTGATTTAATGATTTAATGCATAATTATATATTTGATATATTACTTTTCATTAACTAGTATTGGTTCACTTTAAAAGGATTTTCTCACTTGAAGTGCACATTGTGTATATGATATATTTTTGTGCACAAGATTGTATCATGTTTGATGATACTTGCTCATTTGGGTTTGTGTAAAGATTAAACCATGTTTAGTGAATGGTTAGGGTTTCTTTTCTCTTATTTATTTATCCATTTATTATTGTTTTGGAAAAGATAAAGAGAAAAAGAAATGGTGGCTTAGTTTGTTTTTTGTTGAAGCTTCTTGAAGCTTTGAACAAGTCCACCATTCTTGTCTCATGTCTAACCCTAACCATTCATCTAACCTTAGTTAAATCTCTACACTAAACCATGGTTGAATTATGATAAGTATCATATTGTTTTCCTTTTTTAAATATACTTATCATATTTTCTAATATATTATCTTCTTCTTCTTCTTCATCTTCAACAAATGAAGAAGCCTGTCTTCATCAATGGCAAGTTGAGCATATGAGTGAGAAATCCAATTCTAAAGTGAACCCACCTCCTATTTCTTCATCCTCTACCTCTTGCCAAGTAGTATAGGGTATTTCCTTCATAAGTTTTCATGGCTTTGTGAAGGTGGAGCTTGATCTAGTGATGCCTCGACGTAGATCATCTTCGGCATCGAAGCCGACGACCAAGCCCGCCCATTTCTTCGATGAAGCCGATGCTTGAGTCCGGAATCCGATTTGGACAGCGAGGGGACTTCATCGCGGAGCCTAGGAGGTGGAGGACCGGATCTACAAAGGTTGTAGCCCCTTCCCTTTAGCTATATTTCCGTTTACTTGCTTGCATCGCCTATTTTTTCTAGTTAATGATCCGTATTAGGGTTTGTAGGCACAAGGAAATTCTCGAATTAGCTATGGTTGATGCCTTGTGAGACCTAATTAGTGTGCCTAGGAACCCTACAGAAACCTCCCACTGTACCGTCAAATTCTCCTCCAAACCTGAAAGAAGAATTAGTCGGGGTCACCCGAGGAGTACACTAACTCATCAGTGGGAATCGGGATCCAACTATCATCGCATGATAACGTGACGGAATCCGCTCATGCGATCACACTCCAGAAGGTATGCGCATATCTGGCAAGTTTCAGTTCTTTTGAAACTCCCGATGTGATTTTTGCCCCATGCTCTTATGACCTTGACGAAGGCCAACAAATCATAAGTCACATGTCAAGTTCTACCCGTCAATCTCCAGGTTGATTTGAACCCACCCGCACAAGCCCTTGACGAAGGACAACAAGGCTATACGACTGTCCCAAACCAACGCATCTATCTATGCTGCAGAAAGGCAACAAACAGCTACCATACACTATGCCTTGACGAAGGCCAACAAACATAGCATGAATACTACGTGCTACCCGTCTGAAACGACGGAGGGCTACGAATGGTTTCTGGCGAAAACCTTTAACGTAATGAACTTGATATCGTTGAAGGAACGGATAGCTTTTAAAAATATAGTGACGAAAACCTTTGCTAAAGAGGTCACTCCCGGTGAAGGGATCTCGGCTCTTTCCCCGTAGAATGAGGTGCAGGATATTCCAACTGAATACCACGATGCAAAGCAAAAGTAATCGGCTATAGTGAAGTTATTGCCCTGACGCAAACTTTTGTCCAAGGGGTCACTCCCGGTGAAGGGATCTCGTCCCTTGCCTCGTCGACTGAGGAGCAGGATATTCCAACTGAATACCACGATGCAAAACAAAAGTGAACGTCCTTGCAATAACAGCTTTTTGAAAAGTGTTCCAACAACATCAGATTAGGATTGTTTTTAACTTGCATTGATCCGAATCAACGCAGTCCCATCAATTGATCACACCACAAAGAACGAAAATATACTGATGTACGTATATGCCACTGGGTCCCGTCATTACCCGTTAGGTTAGCTAACTAACGACAGAGCGGGGACTGGACTAGCGCGGATGCAAAACATATACAACATCTACTAATATATATACCAATATATTATATTCGCTCAAGGCGTGATAAAAAATGCAACATCACAGAAATGTACAGCATCACAGAACAATACAGATATCTGGGATCCCCGGGTTTCACAGAGCCACTACTGAAACCCGACGTTCCCCTGGTCGTGTGGATAGCCTGTGCAATGAAATCCTAGACCCCTACGGGCGCGGCAAGTTACCCGCCAAAACCTGAAGCGAGGCAGCCCCCTTCAGCACCGTGAATGGACCACCCAGCACTTCACGGAATCCGGTAACTTGGGCACCCCTCCTGGGTCAACCTGTACCCCCTACGAGTGCGGCGAGTAGCCCGCCAATCCTAGAGTGAAGCCCTCTCCGTCTCAATGCCATGAGATGCGGGCTTGTTGCCCTCTAGAACTCGGCTATCCGTGCACCCCTCCGCGGGGTAATCCTAGTACAGAAAGTAAAATATACATACAACGGGTACATCGACCGCAACCTGGTCGTGCCCCAAAATAATAATACAAACTGGCGGTGACGGCAGTCCACATGTCGGACGCTCGCCCCGCAATATCAAATGTACATAATACAACAAAAACTGTACTAGCATTGCATCCAGGCTATCCCCATCGACCGATCCGCAACATCACAGAACAATCACAGAACATCAACGTGAAAGTCACGTTCGCAAATCCGTCTAACCGGGCTATAGCAGTTAGACAGGATTTACCGATCCGCAACATCACAGAACAATCACAGAACATCAACGTGAAAGTCACGTTCGCAAATCCGTCTAACCGGGCTATAGCAGTTAGACAGGATTTACCGATCGAGTGACATTCACGGTCATAGATATAATGTAAATACTGTGAAATAATGTGTTTAAAATATCCGATCGATCAAATTTACCAAGTGGGCCCCCCAAGTACTACTGTAGCACATCAAGAAATTCTGGGCCCAAATATAATATTCCAAAAACCCTAAAATCAACCCAGAGAGCAACTGCAGAAATTTGATGCAGTGATCTCAACACAGTGCGGCGGAACCGCGGCCTAAATGGGTGTTTGGCCGTGGTTCCGCGCTCCTACTGTGGAGTCACTGTATCGAATTTCTACAGTGTTCTTAGAATTTCTAGTACATCACTTTTCTGCAACCTGAAAAATTTTTCGAGCAAGAAAAAATTCAACAGAAAACTGATGTGAAGAAAACGCGGATTTTGGAATATTGGTCGATCGGAAATGTAAACACATTAAACAAAGCTAGACTAAGTTAATGGTGCGGCTCTGATACTACTGTAAGTGCACGGCGGCGCCCCGGCCGTCAATCCGACGGCCAAATGCGGAAGCGGTGATAAACTTTAATTTTGCAAACTAGCAAACCGGCACCACCGCGCACTAAAACCCGGATCGAACCATTAACTAGTCCTAGATAACTACAAGATAGGGAATAGAGATATACCGACTGATCCAAGTCCTCCGGTCTTCTCGTCGTCGTCCCGATCTCCTGCGGAAACTCCGGTCGTCGCCTCCTTGCCGGAAGGGCACCACATCGTCTGCATCTTTTACGGGCTCCCACCTCAATACCGAGGCAACTCGGGCATGAAGCTGGCTAGTCGACATGCCCAAGATTTGCTGTAGAATATAGTGTAGTGCTCATGTCTTATTTGGGGTTATGGAGTTGCCATTTGGTGGAGGTATGAACCATGGAGTTTTTCTTGGGAATTTTTGGTGAGGAAAATTGATATGATATCAACAAAGAACCACACCCAAAAATTGGACAGCCCCCCCTTACTTGGCCGGCCATGTATATAGAATGGAGAGAATGAGAGAGCGAGGGAGAAAAGAGAGTGGGGGTGAGTGAATAATGCAAGAGAGAGGGAAAAAGAAATCACGTGTAGAATTGATCACCCATCAAAAACAACACTCTTCCAACCTCATCATAACCCATCACCATCAACAATCATGACTTTTAAAAGTCAAGCCATGATGGAACAATCAAGTCAAAGTATGGTGCACCCATCATGACACACCAATAAGCAAAGACCCCCTTCCACAAATACTTATTTGCACAAATGCAAATAAGCCCTCCTCCACCAATCTTCGGCCAATGAACGATACAAAGGAAATCGGCCGAAACGGAAAGCAAACTGTCAACTCCAGAAAACGGGTCCCATAATAAATTACAGGAAAACCCCAATACTGTGTATACACACCTGCATTTGTATTCCGACCGAAATACAAATGCAATGAGACAAAATCTACACTGTACTATACTAGGATCCGACTTAAACCAAAACCGGCTAGTAAAATCCGTTCGATCCTGATCCGTGCAATACCGCACGTATCTGATCGAACCCTGCCATATATCCATACGGCCTCTAGTACAAACTGTCCGATCCTGATCCGTGCAATACCGCACGTATCTGATCGGACCTTGCCATATCTCCATACGGCCTCTAGTACAAACTGTCCGATCCTGATCCGTGCAATACCGCACGTATCTGATCGGACCTTGCCATATCTCCATACGGCCTCTACAGCTTTTCACCCGAAAGCTTGAGTAACTGAATGTGGGGGACTCTAAAGACTCATCAACACCTTGGTTGTGGATTTAACCACTAGCACGTTAGAGGTATAAGCTAATACATAACGGGCTATCAGGTATTGACCAAAAGGGACGTCTGTGAGCGAACTCAGCCTGACACCCTACTAAGCCTGTCAGTGACAATATCCATACAGTTCGGTCCGTTCGTCTATGAGCATCTCATGGCAGGCCTAGGGGGTTGGTAAAAGTCAGACCCCCAAAAGCGGTACAAGTCGTGTCGGAGTGTAGCCCAGAACACCCTGAGATACTACTGGAATACCTACCAGTAAATCTCCTGCCTCGGCCGAGAGCTTTGTGTAATGGCTCTCCTAGACACAGCACGACCTCACCCCCAATACCGGGAGAGACGAACCCCTGAAGATACGCTCACTGCCTCCATGTGGCTCGGGACTGTACCCAACTAAAACCTGTTTGCACGTCTCCTTTGAGCGTGGTAGGGTAGTAATCAAAGTACAGTGGGAACTCACACGAGACAAATGACGATCCCCAGGTCGATGAACTAACCTGTACACATGTCACCAGGGAACTGCCATCTGACGTCTGGTATATGACCAACTAGCATGTTCCCGGCGAGTCCTGTCCGGTGTACTCATAACCCAATGAGCACCTGTATACATCTTAGGTGATCTAACTGACACCAATGGCTTGTGAGACCGGCCACCGCCCCTCGTCGGGGTCTCCACTGTATACACTAGTCTACTCTGGAGAAACGATGCCCTGTCTCGAATCTCCCACGACTAGGGACCTTTTAAGGATGTGCTTATAGACCCCCAGCTCCCACTTATATGATCGCCCTCATACTGCTGGTGGTCAAGCAAGAATCCTAGGGGCTCTATCAACGTGTAATAGCGACCTCTAGTACACGATGATAAAGGTAAACCAGATAGCATACTATCATCTCGAGTAAGACTGTCCTACCGGGATAGGTCCTCCCTCAATCATTGCAATCACGTGCCTGTGATCCAATAATTGACTCTGAGGGCACTATCTCCAACAAGTTCATCGACCTGAGGATCGTCATTTGTCTCATGTGAGTTCCCACTGTACTTTGATTACTACCCTACCACGCTCAAAGGAGACGTGCAAACAGGTTTTAGTTGGGTATAGTCCCGAGCCACATGGAGGCAGTGAGCGGATCTTCAGGGGTTCGTCTCTCCCGGTATTGGGGGTGAGGTCGCGCTGTGTCTAGGAGAGCCATTACACGAAGTCCTTGGCCAAGGCAGGAGATTTACTGGTAGGTATTCCAGTAGTATCTCAGGGTGTTCTAGGCTACACTCCGACACGACTTGTACCGCTATTGGGGGTCTGACTTTTACCAACCCCCTAGGCCCGCCATGCGATGCTCATAGACAAACGGACCGGACTGTACGGATATTGTCACTGACAGGCTCAGTAGGGTGTCAGGATGAGTTCGCTCATCGACGTCCCTTTTGGTCAATAGCTGGTGGCCCGTCGCGTATGGCTGATACCTCTGACGTGCTAGTGGTTAAATCCACAGCCATAGTATTGACGAGTCTTTAGAGTCCACCACACACACAGTTACTCAAGTTTCGGGCGAAACGCTGTAGAGGCCGTATGGAGATATGGCAGGGTTCGATCAGATACGTGCGGTATTGCACGGATCGTGATCGGACAGATTTTACTAGCCGACTTTGGCTTAAGCCGGATCCTAGTATTAGATAGTGTAGTTTTGTCTCTTTGCATTTGTATTCAGTGGGAATACAAATGCGGGCATGTATATGCAGTAATGGGGTTTTCCTGTAATTTATTACGGGATCAGTTTTCTGAGCTTGCCAGTTTGTATTCCGTTCCGGCCAGTTTTCCTTTGTTCTTTCCCGGCCGGACTTTTCTGATGGAGGGGGTTATTTGCAAGTTTGCAAATAACTCTTTGTGGAGGTGTTATTTGTGAAATGGGAGATTATGAAAGCATCTTTTGATACCATTCTTTTCTATCATCATTTCTTGCTTTTTTGAGATGAGAAAGGATTTGAAGTTGATTTGATTTTGTTATCATTGCCTTTTGGATGTGGTCACCCCTTTGCTTTTACTACCATCACCTCCCTTCATGTTTCAATTTGATTCTCTCCACCATTTCTTTTGAGGAGGGGCCGGCCACTTGAAATGAGAGAGAGAGGGTTTTCATTTTGGATGAGGAAAATTTGATCATCTCAATTTGCATGTTACACAAATTCTTCTACCTCACTCCAAAGTCCATTCTTGATTCCTCCATCCTCCATGGCAACTAAACCCCAAAGAGACAAAGACTCTACACTAGCCTACAGCAAACCTTGGGCACGTCGACTTGCCAGCTTCGTGCCCGAGTTGCCTCGGTATAGAGGCGGGAGCCCGTAAAAGATGCAGACGATGTGGTGCCTTTCCGGCAAGGAGGCGACGACCGGAGTTTCCGCGGGAGATCGGGACGACGACGAGAAGACCGGAGGACTCGGATCACTCGGTATATCTCTTCCCTATCTTGTAGTTAGCTAGGACTAGTTAATGGTTCGATCCGGGTTTTAGTGCGCGGTGGTGCCGGTTTGCTAGTTTGCAAAATTAAAGTTTTTTTCGCTTCCGCATTTTGGCGTCGGATTGACGGCCGGGGCGCCGCCGTACACTTACAGTGGTATCAGAGCCTCGCCATTAACATTTTCTAGCTTTGTCTAATGTGTTTTACATTTTCGATCGAACAATTTTCCAAAAACCGTATTTTTCTTCACATCAGTTTCTGTCGAAATTTTTTGAAGTCCAAAAATTTTTCAGGTTGTTTCAGAATGATGTGTAGGACATTATAAGAGTTCTGTAAAAATTTGGGCTCGTGAACAGTCTAAACCACCGCGGAACCGCGGCCAAACCCATGCTTGGGCCGCGGTTCCGCCGCGACTTGAACTGTTCAGCCCCCCAAAATTCTACAGAATGCTCCTGAATGGAAAATAGGGTTTCTGGAATATTATTTTTGGGCCCAGAATTTCTTGATGTGCTACAGTAGTACTTGGGGGCCCACTTGGTAATTTTTGATCGATCGGACATTTTAAACACATTATTTCACAGTATTTACTTTATATCTGCGACCGTGAATGTCACTTGATCGGTAAATCCTTTCTAACTGCTATAGCCCGGTTAGACGGAATTGCGAATGTGACTTTCACGTTGATATTCTATGTAATGCTGTGATGTTGCGGATCGGTCGTGGGGGATAGCCTGGTTGCAATGCTAGTACAGTTTTTGTTGTATTATGTACATTTGATATTGCGGGGCGAGCGTCCGACATGTGGACTGCCGTCACTTCCTGATTGTATTATTATTTTGCGGCACGACCAGGTTGCGGTCGATGTACCCGTTGTATGTATATTTTACTTTCTGTACTAGGATTACCCCGCGGAGGGGTGCACGGATAGCCGGGTTCTAGAAGGCAACAAGCCCGCATCTCATGGCATTGGGACGGAGGGGGCTTCACTCCAGGATTGGCGGGCTATTCGCCGCACTTATAGGGGGTACAGGTTGACCCAGGAGGGGTGCCCGAGTTACCGGATTCCGTGAAGTGCTGGGTGGTCCATTCACGTTGCTGAATGGGGCTGCCTCGCTTCAGGTTTTGGCGGGTAACTTGCCGCGCCCGTAGGGGTCTAGGATTTCATTGCACAGGCTATCCACACGACCAGGGGAACGTCGGGTTTCAGTAGTGGCTTATTTTTCTGTGATGCTGTACATTTCTGTGATGTTGCATTTTATCACGCCTTGAGCGAAATATAATATATTGGTATATATTAGTAGATGTTGTATATGTTTTGCATCCGCGCTAGTCCAGTCCCCGCTCTGTCGTTAGTTAGCTAACCTAACGGGTAATGACGGGACCCAGTGGCGAATGCGGATGGCATATACGTACATCAGTATATTTTCGTTCTTTGTGGTGTGATCACTTGATGGGACTGCGTTGATTCGGATCAATGCAAGTTAAAAACAAACCTAATCTGATGTTGTTGGAACACTTTTCAAAAAGCTGTTATTGCAAGGACGTTCACTTTTGTTTTGCACCATGGTATTCAGTTGGAATATCCTGCTCCTCAGTCGACGAGGCAAGGGCCGAGATCCCTTCACCGGGAGTGACCCCTTGGACAAAAGTTTGCGTCAGGGCATTAACTTCACTATAGCCGATTACTTTTGCTTTGCACCGTGGTATTCAGTTGGAATATCCTGCACCTCATTCTACGGGGAAAGAGCCGAGATCCCTTCACCGGGAGTGACCTCTTTAGCAAAGGTTTTCGTCACTATATTCTAAAAAGCTATCCGTTCCTTCAACGATATCAAGTTCATTACGTTAAAGGTTTTCGCCAGAAACCATTCGTAGCCCTCCGTCGTTTCATATGGGTAGTCAATAGTATTCAAGCTGTGTTTGTTGGCCAAAGTCAAGGCACAGTGTTTGGTAGCTGTTGGGTATTCATATGCAGCATAGATAGATGCGTTGGTTTGGAACAGTCGTACTGCCTTGTTGGCCAAAGTCAAGGGTAGGTACGGGTGGATTCAAATTAACCTGGAGAATGACGGGTAGAACTTGACATGTGACTTATGATTTGTTGGCCAAAGTCAAGGTCATAAGAGCATGGGGTAAAAATCACATCAGGAGTTTCAAAAGAACTGAAACTTGCCAGATATGCGCATACCTTCTGGAGTGTGATAGCGTGAGCGGATTCCGTCACGTTATCATGCGATGATAGTTGGATCCCGATTCCCACTGATGAGTTAGTTTACTCCTCGGGTGACCCCGACTAATTCTTCTTTCAGGTTTGGAGGAGAATTTGAGGTGACAGTGGGAGGTTTCCAGATTAGATAAATTGGTAACCATTCTGATCTAGGTTAGAGTGCACGCTGAGTGTTTCTTTTCTCTCTCTCTTCGGCAGCGACCATTGACCCGACCCTAAGACTGTGACTCAGAGACCAGAATTAACCGAACCTTCTTAAACATTGGCTTTTGGATTGTCAGAGTTGCAAACCTCATTGCCACTCCTATTTTTTACCCTTTTCTCCAGGACACCCCGTATTACTACGAACGTCCACTTCCATTGGACAAAACCATCGTATGGTTATATACGAACTCGAAGGGATTTATTCGCGGATGGTTTCCGGTTTTGGAGAAAACAAATAGGGCTATTCAGTTGTCTTTTCCCTTTTACCTTCTCTCAGGTTGCGAGTACCCCTTAGATTAGGGGATAGTACACCTATTACGCAAATTGGGTAGTCTTCTTCCAAACCTTAGGCTGGTGCCGAACGGTAGGGAATGAGGAAAACCAATTAGCCTAAACGGTGTACAGAAGGTATTATGTAAAGACAAAGAAAGGGATTAGAAGGAGGGCAAAGTAAATTGCGACTGATATTCACGACCAAACCAAGTATTTCATTACCACTCCCACTTCACCTTTGTATTTCTCCAGGACACTCCGTATCACTACGAAGATCCACAGTTTATTGGATAATCCATCGTATGGTTATATACGAACTCGAAAGGAATTTGTTCCAGTTCGGGGATGGATTCTGGTTCAGGAGAAATAGGAATAAGATTTATTCAGGTGTCTTTTATCTTCACCTTCTCTCGCATTGCGAGTGCTCCTAGGATTAGGACAGTACACCCATTATGCTTATTGGATAGTCTTCTTCCAAACCATAGGCTGGTGCCGAACGGTAGGGAAGGAAGAAAACCATTTGGCCTAAAGGGGTGTGCAGAAGGTAATGACTAAAGACATATAAAGGGATTTGGAGAGGTGGCAAAGAATTATACGGTTACAGTCGTGAATCTGGATAATGGAAGAGGCATTACTAGGAATACCAGGATACCCCATCGAAACATTCACATGTTTCAGTTTCACTGTGTACTGTTAAATGAAAACTGATTTCCCAATTAGACACTTGCTCCAGGGTAAGTATTTACCAGGTATGATTCTCACATCTGTATGGTTTTACAGATGATGAGTGGGAGTAAGTTATTGGGGATTAGGTGATTGTCCTCATTATATCGGGATTCGTTGTAATCGGTGATATTTGAGGAAGTCACCTGGGTTGTTTGCCGGACGGCAAATATTTGGTTTTGAATATCCGCTGTTATGCACCAATTTCAAATCGATATATCTGTACGTCTATTTTCATAGAGTGAGATATACCTTTTTGAAATTATGTCTATGACATTTACTTATATCAGTTGATGGTTAGGTAAGGAGCATTAAACAGCGGTGTAATTCTTCTTAACCATAAGTACAGTTTTCAACCTACGACACACAGTGAATGAGTTATCAGACTCAAGGGACTTATACAGAGTATTGTATGTTGTCCAGAGTCCATCAGGACACAGGGGATGGTCCTCGTACTATATTCGGTTTACTTATGACTTCTCTAGTTTTTAGACAGGTGTTTCGTGCAAACACAGGGTCCGAATTTTGAGAAGTTATAGGTATTTGAATAAAGTAGAGAACCAGGTATTGCAAGTATCGGGATTCTTCAAAGTGATCGAAGATGTAGATACTTGTGTATGGTATTCAGTTGATAGTAGTGATTAAGAGAACTTGCTTCTCTTTCAGGTTACTCATAATTGGAAGCATTCCGAAGTTGAGTAACGCTGATCGGCCTCCTTCCATTTTAGTTGACATGCACTGGAGACAGTTGCATGATTTGAATCTGGTTCAATTAAATCAGTGCCTCTGGTTCTATATTGGATATAGAACAGTTCATATCTTAACGATGTTAAGATACGGGGAGTTGTCTGGCTTATGATTTAAACTGTTGGAGATAGTGCCCTCAGAGTCAATTATTAGGTCACAGGTACGTGATTGCAATGATTGATGGAGGACCTATCCCGGTAGGACAGTCTTACTCGAGATGATAGTATGCTATCTGGTTTACCTTTATCATCGTGTACTGTTTTAGGTGACCTGACAAGTTGCTATTACACGTTGATAGAGCCCTTAGGATTCTTGCTTGACCACCAGCAGTATGAGGGCGATCATATAAGTGGGAGCTGGTAGTCTATAAGCATATCCTTAAAAGGTCCCTAGTCGTGAGAGTTTCGAGACAGGGCATCGATTCTCCAGAGTAGACTAGTGTATACAGTCGAGACCCCGACGAGGGGCGGTGGCCGGTCTCACAAGCCACTGGTGTCAATTGGATCACCTAAGATGTATACAGGTGCTCATTGGGTTATGAGTACACCGGACAGGACTCGCCGGGAACATGCTAGTTGGTCATATACCAGACGTCAGATGGCAGTTCCCTGGTGACATGTGTACAGGTTAGTTCATCGACCTGGGGATCGTCATTTGTCTCGTGTGAGTTCCCACTGTACTTTGATTACTACCCTACCACGGCTCAAAGGAGTCGTGCAAACAGGTTTTAGTTGGGTACAGTCCCGAGCCACATGGAGGCAGTGAGCGTATCTTCAGGGGTTCGTCTCTCCCGGTATTGGGGGTGAGGTCGTGCTGTGTCTAGGAGAGCCATTACATGAAGCCCTCGGCCGAGGCAAGGAGATTTACTGGTAGGTATTCCAGTAGTATCTCAGGGTGTTCTGGGCTACACTCCGACACGACTTGTACCGCTTTTGGGGGTCTGACTTTTACCAACCCCCTAGGCCCGCCATGCGATGCTCATAGACGAACGGACCGGACTGTACGGATATTGTCACTGACAGGCTCAGTAGGGAGTCAGGCTGAGTTCGCTCACAGACGTCCATTTTGGTCAATACCTGGTAGCCCGTTATGTATTGGCTTATACCTCTAACGTGCTAGTGGTTAAATCCACAACCAAGGTGTTGACGAGTCTTTAGAGTCCCCCACATTCTGTTACTCAGCTTTCGGGCGAAAGGTTGTAGAGGCCGTATGGAGATATGGCAAGGTCCAATCAGATACGTGCGGTATTGCACGGATCAGGATCGGACAGTCTGTACTATAGGCCGTATGGTTATATGGCAGGGTTCGATCAGATACGTGCGGTATTGCACGGATCAGGATCGAACGGATAATACTAGCCGGCTTTGGTTTAAGCCGGATCCTAGTATACTACAGTGTAGATTTTGTCTCATTGCATTTGTATTTCGGTCGGAATACAAATGCGGGTGTGTATGCACAGTATCGGGGTTTTCCTGTAATTTATTACGGGACCAGTTTTCTCGAGTTGCCAGTTTGCTTTCCGTTTCGGCCGATTTCCTTTGTATCGTTCATTGGCCGAAGTTTGGTGGAGGAGGGTTTATTTGCATTGTTGCAAATAGGCTTTAGTGGAGGGTGTTCCTTGCATATATTTGTTTCATGATGGTTTTCATGATGGGTGCCATCCTTTGACCTTGCTTGACTTGTATCTTCATGATGGCATGACTTTTGAGCCATCATGTTTGATGATGGTTGGTGATTGAGTGTGGATGTATTTTGTTATCATGTTCTTTCATGATTCCCTTTTTGGATTATTGTTATGGTTGCACCACTCATTCCTTGGCTCACTCTCTCTCATTTTCTCTCCATTTCACCTTGCATGGCCGGCCATATTGGTCATGGGCTGTCCCATATTTTTTGGTGGGGAAATTTGGTTCATTAGGCTTCATAAAATCCCCACATCTTCATCTCAAGAGTTGAGTTCTTAACCTCCACCAAAATGGCAACCTCCATGAACCCCAAATGAGACATGAGCTCTACTATACATTCTACAGCAAATCTTGGGCACGTCGACTAGCCAGCTTCGTGCCCGAGTTGCCTCGGCATTGAGGTGGGAGCCCGTAAAAGAAGTAGGCGATGTGGTGCACTTCCGGCGACGAGGAGGAGACGGGACATTCCGCAGGAGATCGGGACGATGACGAGAATACCGGAGGACTTGGATCGTCGGTATATCTCTATTCCCTTTCTTGTAGATAGCTAGGACTAATTAATGGTTCGATCCGGGTATTAGTGCGCGGCGGTTTGCCAGTTCAAGAAAATTAAAGTTTATCACCGCTTCCGCATTTGGCCGTCGGATTGACGGCCGGGGCGCCGCCGTGCACTTACAGTGGTATCAGAGCCTCGCCATTAACTTAGTCTAGCTTTCCTTAATGTGTTTTGCATTTCCGATCGACCAAAATTCCAAAATCTACATTTTTACTTGCATCAGTTTTCTGTTGAAATTTTTTGGTGTCGAAAATTTTTTCAGGTTACAGAAAAGTGATGTACTGGAAAATCTAAGAGTTCTGTGAAAATTCGATGCACTAAGTCCACTGTTGGAGCGCGGAACCGCGGCCAAACACCCCTTTGGGCCGCGGATCCGCCGCACACTGTTGGGTTCCCTGCACCAAATTTCTACAGTATCTTTCTGGGGTTAAAATTGGGGTTTTGGAATATTAATATTGGGCCCAGAATTTCTTGATGTGCTACAGTAGTACTTGGGGGCCCACTTGTTAAAGTTTGATCGATCAGATATTTTAAACACATTATTTCACAGTATTTACATTATATCTGCGACCGTGAATGTCACTTGATCGGTAAATCCGGTCTAACTGCTATAGCCCGGTTAGACGGATTTGCGAACGTGACTTTCACGTTGATGTTCTGTTTTTGCTGTGATGTTGCGGATCGGTCGTGGGGGATAGCCTGGATGCAATGCTAGTACAGTGTTGTTGTATTATGTACATTTGATATTGCGGGACGAGCGTCCGACATGTGGACTGCCGTCACTGCCTGTTTGTATTATTATTTTGGGGCACGACCTGGTTGCGGTCGATGTACCCGTTGTATGTATATTTTACTTTCTATACTAGGATTGCCCCGCGGAGGGGTGCACGGACAGCCGGGTTCTAGAGGGCAACAAGCCCGCATCTCATGGCATTGAGACGGAGGGGGCTTTACTCTAGAATTGACGGGCTATTCGCCGCACTCGTAGGGGGTACAGGTTGACCCAGGAGGGGTGCCCAAGTTACCGGATTCCGTGAAGTGCCGGGTGGTCCATTCACGTTGCTGAAGGGGGCTGCCTCGCTTCAGGTTTTGGCGGGTAACTTGCTGCATCCGTAGGGGTATAGGTTTTCATTGCACAGGCTATCCACACGACCAGGGGAACGTCGGGTTTCAGTAGTGGCTCTGTGAAACCCGGGGATCCCAGATATCTGTATTGTTTCTGTGATGCTGTACATTTCTGTGATGTTGCATTTCTTTCACACCTTGAGCGAAATATAATATATTGGTATATATATTAGTAGATGTTGTATATGTTTTGCATCCGCGCTGGTCCAGTCCCCGCTCTGTCGTTAGTTAGCTAACCTAACGGGTAATGACGGAACCCAGTGGCGAATGCGGATGGCATATACGTACATCAGTATATTTTCGTTCTTTGTGGTGTGATCAATTGATGGGACTGCGTTGATTCGGATCAATGCAAGTTAAAAACAAACCTAATCTGATGTTGTTGGAACACTTTTCAAAAAGCTGTTATTGCAAAGACGTTCACTTTTGTTTTGCACAGTGATATTCGGTTATGAATATCCAGCACCTCAGTCGACGAGGCAAGGGCCGAGATCCCTTCACCGGGAGTAACCCCTTGGACAAAAGTTTGCGTCAGGGCATTAACTTCACTATAGCCGATTACTTTTGCTTTGCACCGTGGTATTCAGTTGGAATATCCTGCACCCCATTCTACGGGGAAAGAGCCGAGATCCCTTCACCGGGAGTGACCTCTTTAGCGGAAGTTGTCGTCACTATATTTCTAAAAAGCTATCTGTTCCTTCAACGATATCAAGTTCTTTACGTTAAAGGTTTTCGCCAGAAACCATTCGTAGCCCTCCGTCATTTCAGTTAAATATTCGGTAGTATTCAAGCTATGTATTTTGACCTCACGCCAAGGCATAGTGTTTGGTAGCTGTCGGGTATTTATCTGTTGCATAGATAGATGCGTTGGTTTGGGACAGTTGTACTACTATTTTGGCCTACGTCAAGGGTATGTACGGGTGGGTTCAAATTAACCTGGATAATGACGGGTAGAACTTGACATGTGACTTATGATATTTTGACCTCACGCCAAGGTCATAAGAGCATGGGGCAGAAATCACATCGGGAGTTTCAAAAGAACTGAAACTTTCCAGATATGCGCATACCTTCTGGAGTGTGATGACATGAGCGGATTCCGTCACGTTATCATGCGATGATAGTTGGATCCCGATTCCCACTGATGAGTTAGTTTACTCCTCGGGTGATCCCGACTAATTCTTCTTTCAGGTTTGGAGGAGAATTTGAGGTACAGTGGGAGGTTTCCAGATTAGATAAATTGGTAACCATTCTGATCTAGGTTAGAGTGCACGCTGAGTGTTTCTTTTCTCTCTCTCTTTGGTAGCGACCATTGACCCGACCCTAAGGCTATGACTCAGTGACCAAGTTGACCGAACCTTCTTTAACACCGGCTTTTGGATTGTCAGAGTTGCGAACCTCATTGCCACTCCTACTTTTACCCTTTTCTCCAGGACACCCCGTACTACTACGAACGTCCACTTCCATTGGACAAAACCATCGTATGGTTAGATACGAACTCGAAAGAATTTATTCGAGGATGGTTTCCGGTTCTGGAGGAAACGAATAGGACTATTCAGTTGTCTTTTCCTTTTACCTTCTCTCAGGTTGCGAGTACTCCTTGGTTTAGGAGATAGTACACCTATTACGCAAATTGGATAGTCTTCTTCCAAACCATAGGCGGGTGCCGACCGGTAGGGAATGAAGAAAACCAATTAGCCTAACGATGGTGTACAGAAGGTATTAAGTTAAGACAAAGCAAGGGATTAGTAAGAGGGCAAAGTAAATTGCAACAGATATTCATGACCAAACCAGGTATTTCTTCGCCAATCCTAAAATCACCTTTGAATTTCTCCTGGACACTCCGTATCACTACGAAGATCCACAGTTTATTGGATACTCCATCGTATGGTTATATACGAACTCGAAAGGAACTTGTTCCAGTTCGGGGATGGATTATGGTTCAGGAGAAATAGGAATTAAGTTCATTCGGTTGTCTTTTATCCTCACCTTCTCTCGCATTGCGAGTGTTCCTAGGATTAGGACAGTACACCCATTATGCTTATTGGATAGTCTTCTTCCAAACCATAGGCTGGTGCCGAACGGTAGGGAAGGAAGAAAACCATTTGGCCTAAAGGGGTATGCAGAAGGTAATGACTAAAGACATATGAAGGGATTTGGAGAGGTGGCAAAGAATTATACGGTTACAGTCGTGAATCTGGAAGAGGCATTACTAGGAATACCGGGATACCCCATCGAAACATTTCAATGTTTCAGTTTCACTGTGTATTGTTAAAGGAAAACTGATTTCCTAATTAGTCCTTACTCCAGGGTATGTATTTACCAGGTACGATTCTCACATCTGTATGGTTTTACAGATGATGAGTGGGAGTAAGTTATTGGGAATTGGGTGATCATCCTCATTATATCGGGATTCGTTGTAATCGGTGATATTTGAGCAAATCACCTGGGTTGTTTGCCGGACGGCAAATATTTGGTTTTGAATATCCGCTTTTATGCACCAATTTCAAATTGATATATCTGTACGTCTATTTTCATAGAGTGAGATATACCTTTCTGAAATTATGTCTATGACATTTACCTATATCAGTGGATGGTTAGGTAAGGAGCATTAAACAGCGGTGTAATTCTTCTTAACCATAAGTACAGTTTTCAACCTACGACACACAGTGAGTGAGTTATCAGACTCAAGGGACTTGTACAGAGTATTGTATGATGTCCAGGGTCCATCAGGACAGAGGGGTTGGTCCTCCTACTATATTCGGTTTACTTATGACTTCTCTGGTTTTTAGACAGGTGTTTCGTGGAAACACAGGGTCCGAATTTGGAGAAGTTATAGGTATTTGAATAGAGTAGAGAACCAGGAGTAGCAAGTATCGGGATTCTTCAAAGTGATCGAAGATGTAGATACTTGTATATGGTATTCAGTTGATAGTAGTGATTAAGAGAAATTGCTTCTCTTTCAGGTTACTCATAATTGGAAGCATTCCTAAGTTGAGTAACGTTGATCGGCCTCCTTCCATTTAGTTGACATGCACTGGAGACAGCTGCATGATTTGAATCTGGTTCAATTAAATCAGTGCCTCTGGTTCTATATTGGATATAGAACAGTTCATATCTTAACGATGTTAAGGTACGGGGAGTTGTCCGGTTTATGATTAAAACCAGACACTGGACAACTCAAGGCACGTTTCTATAATGGCTGTTTGTGGGTTGACCCAGGCTATGACGAGGGTTGACTTTCTACCATCTGGATGAACAATAGCGATATTGTTCTAGACTCGCCACAGTTTTATTAAAAATGGATTTTTTTTTTAGAAAACAGTAGTGGGAGTATGGTAGAACTGGAAGTAATTCCAGAACCACAAACGATTACTGAAGATTTCATAGGAACCTAAAGATTCAATCTGGTTTGACATTCCATTAGCCACTCCGCAGATACGGTGGGTAACTTCAGGCACCCGAGGGGTACTCCGGTAGCCTCAAGGATGGTGACAGGGAAGTTCTTGTTTACCCACACTTACCATTGCTGTTGTTCCAGGCTGTGAGACCCGGCGGGAGGATGAGTATAGCGTCGTTCTAAACTAGTTTTAGAAGTGTACGTCTATATGACTCTGCCAGAGGGTTGTCGTAGTCAGTGGGAGCAGCGGAAGCATTGGTGGATAGGTAGCTTATGTCTATTTATAGACTGAAGCACTAGTAGCGGAGATAGATCATCTATTTCTGACATGACAGTCATGGGTTTGACTTCATCAGAATAGGGGATGGATCTGCTGAGAAGGTAGTAGGGCGTGATGTCCTGGTATTTGGATGACATGCACAGAGTAGGAAAGGAAACTCCTATACTACGATCGGTTATACTTTGGTCGTCACACAGTGCTTTCTCCACATAGGACTTGGACTTATATCAGACATTCTGGTTACTAGATCTATGGCTTTAGATCTAGATTTGGGTAGTCTCCCAATCTGGGTACTTAGACAGCATTCTAAGAGTATTTAGAATGGACGACTCCATGCACGGTAGTGTACCTGCAGAAGATGGAGTCACCCTCTCTAAAGGTGTCTTATAGACTAAAGGGGAGAGGGATGTGCATGATTGACAGATCACTTGCTTAGGCAATTGAGTCAATCATGAGATGTCAAGTACCACACCAGATGTTGTTCTTGCACTAGATGCAATAAGATGACATTGATCAAATCCTGGAGAAACGGTCGGAAGCAGTTTTAGAACATAAGTGGATGTTCTAGGGATATGATAACGACAGCCTCATTCGGGAGACAGTTATCATTCCAGGCTTCCAAGGTGACATGGACGGCAAGGAGGTTGTCAGAGTTATAGTTTTCCTTCTGATGAGGGGCAGTATTTTGGACAGGTGGTCCAAGGCAATACTGAGGGTGGCATGGCGCAGGATACTGATTAAGTTCAGTTGACGATACAGTCTAAGAAGTTTGGATTTGGAGTTCATTTATGAGCTAGGTCCCATCAGACATCCAGACACATTCTAAAACAGGTATTGCTCATTTCGGGAGATGGGTTTCTCCGTGAACTTGAGATATAGAGAGACATAGAAAGAAACATCAAGGCGGATCCACTCACTGAGGCTATTCCTCGAACGCAATAGTCTCGCAAACGAGCTTTGTGAGACTGACTAGTAGAGGAGTTGGGTGTTCGGTATCACACGGGCTGTGAGTATGCGACATCGCAATAATTAGCCTTGAGTGCAAGTGGGAGATTGTTGGAGATAGTGCCCTCAGAGTCAATTATTAGGTCACAGGTACGTGATTGCAATGATTGATGGAGGACCTATCCCGGTAGGACAGTCTTACTCGAGATGATAGTATGCTATCTGGTTTACCTTTATCATCGTGTACTGTTTTAGGTGACCTGACAAGTTGCTATTACACGTTGATAGAGCCCCTAGGATTCTTGCTTGACCACCAGCAGTATGAGGGCGATCATATAAGTGGGAGCTGGTAGTCTATAAGCATATCCTTAAAAGGTCCCTAGTCGTGAGAGTTTCGAGACAGGGCATCGATTCTCCAGAGTAGACTAGTGTATACAGTCGAGACCCCGACGAGGGGCGGTGGCCGGTCTCACAAGCCACTGGTGTCAGTTGGATCACCTAAGATGTATACAGGTGCTCATTGGGTTATGAGTACACCAGACAGGACTCGCCGGGAACATGCTAGTTGGTCATATACCAGACGTCAGATGGCAGTTCCCTGGTGACATGTGTACAGGTTAGTTCATCGACCTGGGGATCGTCATTTGTCTCGTGTGAGTTCCGACTGTACTTTGATTACTACCCTACCACGGCTCAAAGGAGTCGTGCAAACAGGTTTTAGTTGGGTACAGTCCCGAGCCACATGGAGGCAGTGAGCGTATCTTCAGGGGTTCGTCTCTCCCGGTATTGGGGGTGAGGTCATGCTGTGTCTAGGAGAGCCATTACACGAAGCCCTCGGCCGAGGCAAGGAGATTTACTGGTAGGTATTCCAGTAGTATCTCAGGGTGTTCTGGGCTATACTCCGACACGACTTGTACCGCTTTTGGGGGTCTGACTTTTACCAACCCCCTAGGCCCGCCATGCGATGCTCATAGACGAACGGACCGGACTGTACGGATATTGTCACTGACAGGCTCAGTAGGGAGTCAGGCTGAGTTCGCTCACAGACGTCCCTTTTGGTCAATACCTGGTAGCCCGTTATGTATTGGCTTATACCTCTAACGTGCTAGTGGTTAAATCCACAACCAAGGTGTTGACGAGTCTTTAGAGTTCCCCACATTCTGTCACTCAGCTTTCGGGCGAAAGGTTGTAGAGGCCGTATGGAGATATGGCAAGGTCCGATCAGATACGTGCGGTATTGCACGGATCAGGATCGGACAGTCTGTACTATAGGCCGTATGGTTATATGGCAGGGTTCGATCAGATACGTGCGGTATTGCACGGATCAGGATCGAACGGATAATACTAGCCGGCTTTGGTTTAAGCCGGATCCTAGTATACTACAGTGTAGATTTTGTCTCATTGCATTTGTATTTCGGTCGGAATACAAATGCGGGTGTGTATGCACAGTATCGGGGTTTTCCTGTAATTTATTACGGGACCAGTTTTCTCGAGTTGCCAGTTTGCTTTCCGTTTCGGCCGATTTCCTTTGTATCGTTCATTGGCCGAAGTTTGGTGGAGGAGGGTTTATTTGCATTGTTGCAAATAGGCTTTAGTGGAGGGTGTTCCTTGCATATATTTGTTTCATGATGGTTTTCATGATGGGTGCCATCCTTTGACCTTGCTTGACTTGTATCTTCATGATGGCATGACTTTTGAGCCATCATGTTTGATGATGGTTGGTGATTGAGTGTGGATGTATTTTGTTATCATGTTCTTTCATGATTCCCTTTTTGGATTATTGTTATGGTTGCACCACTCATTCCTTGGCTCACTCTCTCTCATTTTCTCTCCATTTCACCTTGCATGGCCGGCCATATTGGTCATGGGCTGTCCCATATTTTTTGGTGGGGAAATTTGGTTCATTAGGCTTCATAAAATCCCCACATCTTCATCTCAAGAGTTGAGTTCTTAACCTCCACCAAAATGGCAACCTCCATGAACCCCAAATGAGACTTGAGCTCTACTATACATTCTACAGCAAATCTTGGGCACGTCGACCAGCCAGCTTCGTGCCCGAGTTGCCTCGGCATTGAGGTGGAAGCCCGTAAAAGAAGTAGGCGATGTGGTGCACTTCCGGCGACGAGGAGGAGACGGGACATTCCGCAGGAGATCGGGACGATGACGAGAAGACCGGAGCACTTGGATCGTCGGTATATCTCTATTCCCTTTCTTGTAGATAGCTAGGACTAATTAATGGTTCGATCCGGGTATTAGTGCGCGGCGGTTTGCCAGTTCAAGAAAATTAAAGTTTATCACCGCTTCCGCATTTGGCCGTCGGATTGACGGCCGGGGCGCCGCCGTGCACTTACATAAACCAGACTCTAGATAACTCAAGGCACGTTTCTGTAATGGCTGTTTGTGGGTTGACCCAGGCTATGACGAGGGTTGACTTTCTACCATATGGAAGATCAATAGTGATATTGTTCTTGACTCGCCACAGTTTTATTAAAAATGGATTTTTTCAGAAAACAGTAGTGGGAGTATGGTAGAACTGGAAGTGATTCCAGAACCACAAATGATTACTGAAGATTTTGACAGGAACCTAAAGATTCAATCTGGTTTGACATTCCATTGGCCACTCCGCAGATAAGGTGGGTAACTTCAGGCACCCGAGAGGTACTCCGGTAGCCTCAAGGACGGTGACAGGGAAGTTCTTGTTTACCCAGACTTGCCATTGCTGTTGTTCCAGGCTGCGAGACCCGGCAGGAGGATGAGTATAGCGTCGTTCTAAACTAGCTTTAGAAGTGTACGTTTATATGACTTTGCCAGAGGGTTGTCGTAGTCAGTGGGAGCAGCGGAAGCATTGGTGGACAGGTGGCTTATGTCTATTTATAGACTAAAGCAGATGTAGCAGAGATAGATCATCAATTTCTGATGTGACAGTCATAGGTTTGACTTCATCAGAATAGGGGATGGATCTGTTGAGAAGGTAGTAGGGTGTGATGTCCTGGTATTTGGATGACATACACAAAGTAGGAAGTGATATTTCTATACTACAATCGGTTACACTTTGGTCATCACACAGTGTTTTCTCCACACAGGACTTGGATATTATATCAGACATACTGGTTACTAGATCTATGGTTTTAGATCTGGATTTGGGTGGTTTCCCAATCAGGGTACTTAGACAGCATTCTTAGAGTATTTAGAATGGACGACTCCTGGTACGGTGGTGTACCTGCAGGTGATGGAGTCACCCTCTCTAAAGGTGTCTTACAGACTAAAAGGGAGAGGGATACGCATGATTGGCAGATCACTTACTTAGGCAATTGATTCAATCATGAGATGTCAAGTACCACACCAGATGTTGTTCTTGCAGGAGATGCAATAAGTTGATATTAATCCAATCCTGTAGAAACCATCGGAAGCAGTTTTAGAACATAAGTGGATGTTCTAAGGATATGATAACGACAACCTCTTTCAGGAGACAGTTATCATTCCAGGCTTCCAAGGTGACCTGGACGACAAGGAGGTTGTCAGAGTTATAGTTTTCCTTCTGACGAGAGGCAGTATTTTGGACAGGTGGTCCAAGGAAATACTGAGGGAGGCATGGCGCAGGATACTGATTAAGTTCAGTTGACGATACAGTCTAAGAAGTTTGAATTTGGAGTTCATTTATGAACTAGGTCCCATCAGACATCCAGACACATTCTAAGACAGGTATTGCTCATTTCGGGAGATGGCTTTCTCCGCGAACTTGAGATATAGAGAGACATAGAAAGAAACATCAAGGCGGATCCGCTCACTGAGGCTATTCCTCGAACGCAATAGTTTCGCAAACGAGTTTTGTGAGACTGACTAGTAGAGGAGTTGGGTGTTCGGTGTCACACGGGCTGTGAGTATGCGACATCGCAATAATTAGACTTGAGTGCAAGTGGGAGATTGTTGGAGATAGTGCCCTCAGAGTCAATTATTGGATCACAGGCACGTGATTGCAATGATTGAGGGAGGACCTGTCCCAGTAGGACAGTCTTACTCGAGATGATAGTATGCTATCTAGTTTACCTTTATCATCGTGTACTACTTCAGGTGACCTTACAGGTCGCTATTACACGTTGATAGAGCCCCTAGGATTCTTGCTTGACTGCCAGCAGTATGAGGGCGATCATATACGTGGGAGCTGGTAGTCTATAAGCACATCCTTAAAAGGTCCCAAGTCGTGGGAGTTTCGAGACAGGGCATCGATTCTCCAGAGTAGACTAGTGTATACAGTCGAGACCCCGACGAGGGGCGGTGGCCGGTCTCACAAGCCACTGGTTTCAGTTGGTTCACCTAAGATGTATACAGGTGCTCATTGGGTTATGAGTACACCGGACAGGACTCGCCGGGAACATGCTAGTTGGTCTTATACCTGACGTCAGATAGCAGTTCCCTGGTGACATGTGTACAGGTTAGTTCATCGACCTGAGGATCGTCATTTGTCTCGTGTGAGTTCCCACTGTACTTTGATTACTACCCTACCACGCTCAAAGGAGACGTGCAAACAGGTTTTAGTTGGGTATAGTCCCGAGCCACATGGAGGCAGTGAGCGGATCTTCAGGGGTTCGTCTCTCCCGGTATTGGGGGTGAGGTCGCGTTGTGTCTAGGAGAGCCATTACACGAAGTCCTTGGCCAAGGCAGGAGATTTACTGGTTGGTATTCCAGTAGTATCTCAGGGTGTTCTGGGCTACACTCCGACACGACTTGTACCGCTATTGGGGGTCTGACTTTTACTAACCCCCTAGGCCCGCCATGCGATGCTCATAGACGAACGGAACGGACTGTACGGATATTGTCACTGACAGGCTCCGTAGGGTGTCAGGATGAGTTCGCTCATCGACGTCCCTTTTGGTCAATAGCTGGTGGCCCGTCGCGTATGGCTGATACCTTTGACGTGCTAGTGGTTAAATCCACAGCCATAGTATTGACGAGTCTTTAGAGTCCACCACACACACAGTTACTCAAGTTTCGGGCGAAACGCTGTAGAGGCCGTATGGAGATATGGCAGGGTTCGATCAGATACGTGCGGTATTGCACGGATCGTGATCGGACAGATTTTACTAGCCGACTTTGGCTTAAGCCGGATCCTAGTATTAGATAGTGTAGTTTTGTCTCTTTACATTTGTATTCAGTGGGAATACAAATGCGGGCATGTATATGCAGTAATGGGGTTTTCCTGTAATTTATTACGGGATCAGTTTTCTGAGGTTGCCAGTTTGTATTCCGTTCCGGCCAGTTTTCCTTTGTTCTTTCCCAGCCGGACTTTTCCGATGGAGGGGGTTATTTGCAAGTTTGCAAATAACTCTTTGTGGAGGTGTTATTTGTGAAATGGGAGATTATGAAACATCTTTTGATACCATTCTTTTCTATCATCATTTCTTGCTTTTTTGAGATGAGAAAGGATTTGAAGTTGATTTGATTTTGTTATCATTGCCTTTTGGATGTGGTCACCCCTTTGCTTTTACTACCATCACCTCCCTTCATGTTTCAATTTTATTCTCTCCACCATTTCTTTTGAGGAGGGGCCGGCCACTTGAAATGAGAGAGAGAGGGTTTTCATTTGGATGAGGAAAATTTGATCATCTCAATTTGCATGTTACACAAATTCTTTTACCTCACTCCAAAGTCCATTCTTGATTCCTCCATTCTCCATGGCAACTAAACCCCAAAGAGACAAAGACTCTACACTAGCCTACAGCAAACCTTAGGCACGTCGACTTGCCAGCTTCGTGCCCGAGTTTCCTCGGTATAGAGGCGGGAGCCCGTAAAAGATGCAGACGATGTGGTGCCCTTCCAGCAAGGAGGCGACGACCGAAGTTTCCGCGGGAGATCGGGACGACGACGAGAAGACCGGAGGACTCGGATCACTCGGTATATCTCTTTCTTATCTTGTAGTTAGCTAGGACTAGTTAATGGTTCGATCCGGGTTTTAGTGCGCGGTGGTGCCGGTTTGCTAGTTTGCAAAATTAAAGTTTTTTTCGCTTCCGCATTTTGGCGTCGGATTGACGGCCGGGGCACCGCCGTGCACTTACATCTACACCATATCGCCTGAATCGTGAAAACCCTCTTTGTGGGACTCTAAAGACTCGTCAATACGCTGGCAGTGGATTTAACCACAAGCTCGTCAGCAGCACTAGCTATACGTAACGGCTACCTAGGTATTGAGCGAAAAGAAGGCCGACGAGCAAACTCATCCGTACCCCTACTGAGCCTGATAGTGACAATCTCCGTACAGTCTGGTCTGTTCGTCTAATAGTATCGCATATCGAGTCTAGGGGGTGGATGAAGTCAGACCCCTAATAACGCTACATTTAGTGTCGATATGAAACCCATCACCACTTGAAAAACTACTGATCCTAGATCAGTAGTTTTCGAATGTCTTAGCCAAGGATTTCTGGTGATGGACACCCATGCACAACGCGACATCAACCCCCAATACCGAGAGAGACGAATGCCCGACGATCCGCTCACTGCCTCTATGTGGCTCGGGACTGTACCCAACTAAAACTTGTTTGCACGACTTCTTTGAGCCATGGTAGGATAGTAATCAAAGCTCAGTGGGAACTCACACGAGACAAATGACGATCTCAGGTCGACAGACTAACCTGTGCTCATGTCACCTGGGAACTGCTATCTAACAATAGGTATAATACAAACTAGTATGTTCCCGGCAAGTCCGTCCAGTGTACTCATAACCCAATGAGCACCTACATACTATCTTAGGTGACTAACTGACACCAATGGCTTGTGAGACCGGCCACCGCCCCTCGTCGGGTCTCGATAAGCATACAGTAGTCTACTCTAGAGTACTGATGCCCAGTCTCGATACTCCCACGGCTAGGTACATTTAAGGATGTACTTATAGACCACCCAGCTCCCACGTATATGATCGCCATCATACTGCGAGTAGTCAAGTAAGAATCCTATGGGCTCTATCAACATCTAATAGTGATCTGTAATACCACCTGAAGCATGTACATGATGATAAAGACAAACCAGATAGCATACTATCATCTCGAGTAAGACTGTTCCACCGGTATAGGTCATCCCTCAATCATCTCAATCGTGTGCCTGCGATCCAATAATTGACTTGAGGGCACTATAGCCAAAAATAGTAGTATAGTAGAAGGTTTAAAGAGTGATTACTAGCCTATTAGTGATGGTATCTTTGGTTTAGATGAGTTTTGATTTCCAAGATGCGTTTAGAAATGTTAATTTTGATTGAGTTTTGGTGACCAAATGGAATCTGGGATAACTAGGGAACTCTAAAAATTAATTAGAGGATACAGAGAGCTGTATGGGCCAGTAGGAGACCACCGTAGAAGCCCGAGCCCAAACCACCAAGTCATGGCCATAGATTAATTCATATGGGCCGCAAATGTCGGGTCGATTTTGAAGTTAGGGTCTGGGGATTGTTCTGTATCTCACTTACTAGATAACTAAGACTGCTCTATACACTAAAAAGTCTCAGATCACCTAAAGATAAATCTGGAGTTGTTTTACTTGATTTTTGGCAATGTTTTGCGATATATGAAACTTGGTTTTTGGATATTTGTGTTATGATTTAGTCGTTCGATGTTCGTACGTCGACGTCGGGGTTATTTTGTTGTTTTAGCATGCATTGACCATAGGTTCTAGCCTATGTGCGCTTTGCTCGTGATTTCAAATTCGATTCAGGTTTTTATGCGATTTTGGTTATGGATTTGAATGTAGGTACAATCACGTGGACTTCCGAGACGACGAAGAAGACCAAGGCATCTGTCGACTTCGACTAGAGCGGGGATATTAGGTCATTGGATGTATATCTACAGGGAAAGTAGGGTGGATGGTGTATAACACCCCCGCAACCATAGAATTAGGATATATATATGTGTGTGTGTGTGTGTGTGTGTGTGTGTGTGTGTGTGTGTGTGTGTGTGTTAATAATGTATACCTAGCTTACAGGGTTCTAGAATACCATATGTGATAGTAGTATACCTTGTACAAGATATAGCCCTAGTTCTACTTCTTAGCCGTTGAGCTATATATATACATGCATATATATAAGTACTTTATATGATATAAGTTACTAATGATATATGAATACTTACAATATGAGAATGGATATGATATGAGGCGATATGATATGAGATGAGATGATGTACATGACTATAGATCTGTACCATATTGATGGATGATGTCGTACGATGGATATTTCGTACGTGATATGATGGGATGGATCGCCGATTTTTATTTCGACTCGAGGAGTCTTGTTTAAAATCACAAAGTAAATATTATGAGATATTTAAATCCATATGTACTTTCAAACTAATAAACCGTTACATACTTTTGAATGATAACTTCAATGGCGCACTATAAATTTTCAAATGGTGTCTATTTCAAAACATCGTAGCCCCTATTTCTAAAGCAATGTTTCGTCCTATTTTAAACTATACTGTATGGCTCATACATAGTTGGATACTTTTATTCTAGTTCACGTTATGATTTCTTTATTCTGTTTATGCTCACGTTTCAATTTCTTATTTCTATATACGCTCCCATTTCGATCATTTACTATATATATTACGTTTATACCTTTAGATTAACTTGACCTCGTTTGTTAGGACTTGTGCACCATTACCGATGACTTAAATGTTGCATGTACACATACTCGTATTCTCACACACATCATCGGTAATTACCATGCTACGTACACATATAGATTAATGTTTAGTATCCAACACTACGTACTGTTCAGATATTGCACATTCTTACATTGCTATACGACACGCTTATATGAACACACTTGCCATACATTTCAGTATTGTTCTGTGCCGGTATATTTCATTAATTACCATATTTTTATGAGATTCTTCTTCCATGAGATTTCTGGATTTGAGAAACCGTAAATATAATTTATAAACTTGTGAATATTTTTAAAATGCGGTTTTCTCTTGATATGATATTTCGACGTCCACCATGAGATTCCTCGGTTCTGAGATATGATGATTATCTGATTCGAGAAGTGAGGAGTCACCGTCTATGGGTATATGGTGGACTCGGTACAGTACCCAGAGGCAAGAAAATCGTATAGAAAGACGTTGAGCCTAGGTAGGAACACTACCTACCGGTGACAGTATTGGACTCGGCGGATATCCGGAGGATACCGACCGGAGTGATATGAGACATATGTATGAGGACCGATCCGATGAGATGGTGCCTAAGATATGAAAGCCGATCTGATGAGACGGTGTCTAAGATATGAGGATTTATGTGTCGATGCTGGACACAGGATTTATGACGATTTCGAGTGTTGATACTAGACACTCAGAGTTTTATGATGATTTTGAGTGTCATTGATGGACACTCCTCGGATGATATGTATATATACATGATATAGATGACATGGTACCATATATTGATACAGGCACGATATTATATATTTATATACATATGTATACACGATCACCTTCGTTACGACACGATATGATATTATATTACTGTATGACCTAGGTAGATCGTTATGCATTCGATTTCTACCTGATGATGTCTTCTACTTACGAGTTGGCAACTCACCCCCGTTGTGCCATAGTTTTCTTGCAGGACCGAACGCTCGGATCAGTAGCGGCTTGCTGGCATATTTCCTCTTCGGGTGATTGCTTGGTAGATAGGTTACACTATGATCGTAACCACCGCGTGTACACTTTTTATTTCATTGGTATCTAGTTAAAATCTCCATCAACCAAGCTATGTATATTGTGGACTTAGAGACCAGATTGTATATTCTTTCAGACTTAGAGTCATGACTTGTATTATTCTTTTATATGCCGAGTTTGGACATTATTGAGTTGATGTTTTGGGTTTTTCTTTACTTCTCTGAGCTGATCTTCACCTTGAGCGTCGTATATATTTATCTGCGTGTTTGTGTTTCCGCCGATTGGCGGTGAGCTAGCTCCCGCTTAGGGATGCCAATATTATTATTGTATATGCACTGGTTTTGATCAAAATTTACAAAGGAGGTGCTGCTCAAATTTCAAATGACGAAAATGTTTTTTCAAACTATTGCATGCATTCCACTTGTATATCAATGAACTTTACTTATACTTTAAAAAAAGGAACTTGATTCCATTGATACCCCTTTTTCCAAAACATCACCTCCACTATTTTCTTAAAAGGTTTAGATTCCTGGTTTTCGACTTACTTAAGTTACGGTGGGGTCCTATAGACTCACGTGATTCAAGTGCCAGTCATATGCCATTTCTAGGTCGTGACACAAGTTCTACCCATCATTTCTTGATCAACTCGAATCCACCCGTACATGCCCTTGACGCTTACCAACAAAGCCGTGCGACTGTTCCGGCTAATCGCATCATATGCTAACAGGAAGATATCACTTAGCTACCGTACACTACACCTTGACGCTTGCCAAAAAACGCGGCATGAATACTAAGTACTCTACTCCCTGAAATAACATAGGGCTACGACGGATTTTGAACAAATTTTAACGTAAAGAACTTGATATCATCATAGGAACCGAGTGGTTTTGCAAATTTATAGTTACGTAGACTATTGTTTAAGCGTGGATTCCCCATGAAGGGATCAGGGCACTTACCTCATAGAATGAGGTGCAGGATATTCTTAACTGAATACCTCGATGCAAAGCAAAAGTCTACGGCTATTCAACCTGCAAATTTATAATAACACAATCTTTTGTCAAAATGGTCACTCCCTGTGAAGGGATCTAAGCTCTTTTCTCGTAGAATGAGGTGTAGGATATTCCTAACCAAATACCTCTGTGCAAAGCAAAAGATTCGACTATAACACCACAATATCTGATATTTAGTTTTTACAACGTATTTTAGGTTTATTATCTTTGCATTAATCTGAATCAATACAATCCCATTAAATAGATAATCACATTACCTAGCATCTTCTCATACAATCTCAGACAAGCATGAAAAGAAAATAGAATGCACATATACGCCATCTGCATTTGCCCCGGGGCCCCGGGTCTTCACCGTAAGGTTACTTAACTTATGGCAGGGCGGGGGCAGGGCTAGCGCGGGTGCAAAACGTATATAGCATTTATTTATGTATCATATATATATATATATATATATCATCGTAGACAGATAATCAACATTAAAGGCAAGCGATAAATATCACAGGCAGGTAATCACATCACAAGCAAGTAATGAAAATCACATAATAGGAATAGTCAGATCACCTAGGAATCCCGCATTTCGTTCGAACCACAAACGAAACGTGATATTCCCCGGTTGCTTGAATAGCCTGTGCGCAGCCAAAAGCAGACCCCTGCGAGTGTGGCAAGGTACCAGGCAACCCAAGAAATGAGACAACCCAACATCATCATTATAAGGGTGCCATCCGACACTTTCCCAAATCCGGTGACTTGAGCACTCCTCCGTGGGTCTATCTTATACCCCCTACAAGTGCGGTAAGTAACCCACCAATTCTAGATTCGAGTGACCCGGTCTCAACTCCTTGAGATGGCCACCCACTGCAATCTAGAACCCGGTCGTCCATGCGCTTCTCCGTGAGGTAATCATAAACCTGTATTATATAACAGCGACATCGATCACAACCTGATCATGTCCCGATAAATAATAATACAAAAGCGGGACTACGGCCATATGTAAACCGCCAAGTCCCGAAGCAAAGAATATACATAAAACGGAATCGGCAGCCACAAGTTGGAGCTCGTCCCGATCAAATGAATATACAAGATGGCTACAAGTATGAATGGAAATAACACTTATTTCAACATCACACTTCCGCACAGGACTATTCATTTCGCGACAATCCAACACATTCAGTCAAACCAACATCTCAGACTCACTTGTGCAACCCGTCGAATTGAACACATTAAATTGTCGGTGTTAAACACCGCGTATCTAATGCGCCGATGAGTTATATCAATTAAACACTTGAATTCCAAAAACTTCGAAGCCGAAACGTTAATTTTAAACACTTGAAAAACACTATTCACCTCGACACAAAAGTCATCACTTTTTAGCGCGGAAACGAGTCAAAATAAACCCGAAACGCGCCCAAATTTTTTTTGAATCCCCACGGAAAAATTAGATTGACATTTTGAAGGCTTGGGACGGTACCATGGCCCGAACCCACTAAAAAGTGGGCTCGGGTCATGGCTGACCTGAGAGCACTAGAATGGTGCTCTCGGTGTTCACCCTCCCCCGAGAGCACCAATTGGTGCTCCCGGGTGGGGGTGACCCCTCCCTAATTTCCATAAAACCTCTAACTTCATATTGAACCCTTCAATTAACACCGAGAATAGCAAAAAATACTAAAAAGAAATGGTTTTTGAAGCACACAAAAAAAAATCAATGTGCATTGTGAAATAGATTTAGGGATTCATTTCGCCATGAAAATACGTTGTAGTCATTGGACCGGCTCTAATACCACTGTAAGTTTACCATGCTCTCTACAATAGGGTTTATAATATGGCGGAAGCGATAATTTTTAAAAATTTAGAGAGCAACTACAAGTAAACATAGAATTATGAACAATAACTACAACAAGAAACTAAACTAATAAGCTAAAAAATAAGAGTTGGCAGACTACAACTTTTGTAGCGCGTTAGCCATCTCTTCTTTGACTCCGGCTAGTCTTCATGAAACCCGGAACAAGATTGCTCAATGATATCCTCGCCGAAGATGATCCACCTTGAGATAACTCCAACACAAGTTTTAGTTTCAAATTGATCTTATCAAAATGAAGCAGCCCACTAATTAAACTTGCTAAGAATGATTAGTAGGAGACGTAGAATAATTAGCTCACTTAATTTTTCTCTTTTCATTTTCCATTCCTCGCTTGAAGAAAATCAAGAGATCAAGTCAAGGAGGAGATGATGAGAGTATAAAGAAGATAAGAATTAAGATGAGAACTAATCAATGTATAAAATGAGCCATCAAAAATGAGTCGTCAATAAAACACCTCATGTATTCTACAAGCATCCAAATGCATGACTCATTCTCTTTTAAGAAAAAGAATTAAATGGTTCTCATTTAATCCATACAATTCTTATACACCCATCTTTAATGTATCAATATACATGTCACAATATTTGTATCAAATATAAATATTAATAAAGAGAAGAAAATAATAAAGTGGGCATGATATTAGTTAATATATAAATATATCAATATATAAATATGTATTTAATTATTAAATCAACACTTGATTTAATAATCCGGTTATATCAATATCATTAAACACCCGATTAATATACGTGTATCAAATACACATGTTTAATCGAACTCCTGCACATATCCCTATCCTACATCGTTTCGTATGTGCTGGGAAATTTCTGTGTGGGACTCTAAAGACTCAAAAATACGTTGGCAGTAGGTTAGGATCATATCCATAGCCCACAAGCACGTCAGCGGTACTAGCTGCACGTAACGGCTACTCAAGTATTGATCGAAAGAAGGTCAATGAGCAAGCTAATCTGAACCCTGCAAAGTCTATCAGTGACATTACCGTACTGTCCGATCTCCTCGTCTAAGAGTATCGCATATCGGGTCTAAGTTTTGGAATCTGTCAGACCCCAATAACTAGATAAGTCATGCGATAGAGGACTCATAACCAACCGGAGATAAAACTGATAACACTTATCAGTTTATCTCCACTGTGATGGCCATCAACCTGTAGTTATGGTCATGTCCCACGCAGCGCGACTTCAACTCCCTATACCGGGAAAGACAAATCCCCTCGACCGCTCATTGCCTCCATGTGCTTCGGAACTATACCCAACAAAACATGTTTCCACGACTTCTTTGAGCCGTGGTAGGGTAAACGTCTAAGTATAGCGGGAACACACATGAGACACTATGGCGATCTCAAGTCCTAAGGACTACCATGTACCAATGTCACCAGAGAATTGCTACCTGACATTGGTATATCACCAACTAGGAATTCTCGGTGAGTCCGTCTAGTGTAACTCTTCTAATGAACACCTGTATACAATCCTCGATGTCAAACACCAATAGCTGCAGGATCAGCTATCGCCCTCCAACCGGGTCAAAAAACGTACACACTTGTTTAAACTGGAGTACCGATACCTAGTCTCGATACTCCTACTGTTAGTTATATATATATGCCCTAGAAGCCATTATTGTACATGTGATGTATATTATAGTGGATGCTTGGATGTATATAGAGAGGACTTTCTTGCTCGACATGATAGTATGCTATCTGGTTGCACTTTGTTTTAACATGTTGACTTGTATTGTGATATTGTCTTACTCTCACATGTTGATAAATCCCTTAGGATGTATACTTGACTGCCGGGACTATGATATAGATCATACTAGTGGGGCCAAGGGTGGTCCACAAGTACATCCTATAATTCTTTCTAGTCGAGGGTGTATCGAGACAGGGCATCGATATTCCAGAGTAGACTAGCGTATACGCTTCTTGACCCATATGATGGGTGATGGACGATCCCACATCCATTGGTGTTTGATATCAAAGATGGTATACGGGTGCTCAGTGGAGACTGGGTACACTGAACGGACTCGCCGAGAACTCCTAGTTGGTATTATACCTATTGTCAGATAGCAGGTCTCTGGTAACACCGGTACAGGTTAGTTTGTAGACCCGAGATTGTCATAGAGTCTTGTGTGATTCCCATGGTGCTTTGATTTCCACCTTACCACGTACAAGAGAACGTGCAAAACGGTGGCTTTTGGGTACAGTCCCGAATCACATGGAGGCAATGAGTGATAGGAGGGGATTCGTCTCTCCCGGTATAGGGGTTGATATTGCGCCGTGCTTGATTGGCTATAACAGGAAGTCCCTGGCCAGGGCTGATTCAGAGATCTACTGGTAAGTGTTATCAGTAGTTTCTCGACCCGTTATGAGCCTCATATCGGCATGACTTATCAGTTACTGGGGTCTGACGTTTACCACCCCTAGACTAGATATGTGACATATCAGACGAAAAGACCGGACTGTACGGTAGTGTTACTGACAGGCTTTACAGGAGTTAGAGCGGGTTTGCTTGTTGATCTTCTGATCGCTCAATAGCCGGGTAGCTGTTACGTCCAGCTAGTACCGCTGACGGCTTGTGGGTGCTAGATATGATCATCACCTACTGCCGGTGTATTGACGAGTCTTTAGAGTCCTACACAGAGGTTTACTGGCTCAGGCAAAACGAAGTAGGAGCACATATGTGATATGTGCGGGACCGAGATTAATACGAGTATGTGATACTGTATTCTATTGTAGCGTCTTGAAAAGTCGTTTTGGTGTTTTCCTGAAATTCGGTGAAAATTCGGTATTTTTCCGAAAACCGTCTTTCTCGATATTTTGCAGTTTAGGGCTAATTATACCTAAAATGGATAGGTAATTGCTTGTTTTTAGTAGCTAATGAGTTATTTATAAAATTTTGGTCATTTAAAAATTTTTCCCTATTTTTCAATTTTTTAATATTATTTTAAGCCGGTAAGAAAATACATTAAATAAGCGATAAATACAAATTTTTCCGGGCTAATTTTAATCTCTAAAATTATGATAATTATATTCTAGTGATAACATGAATTTTTAGCAATTTATTTTGATTTTTAACAAATTTTTGTGTTATGAAACGAATTTATTGAATTTTGGGCTAAAACTTGCAATTTTTGAGTTGTAGGGGGCCTTTTTGCATAAAATTTCTTTTGTAAAATCCCTCTCTCTTTTTCCTCAGCCCTAGGACAGCCCCACCTTGTGTGAGACCAGAAATTTCTGGCCTCATTTTCTTTGGTTGCTTTCTTGAGTTGTTTTGATGGTTTATGGTTTTATTTTAATTAAAATGGATAAAGTATGATACTTTGACTTTGTGGACTTGACCCATGATCTTCCCCACTTGCCCACACCCTCCCCCATCCCTCTTCTGGTCGAAAATTCCAGCAGCCCTCCCCCTTCACCTTCCTCTTTTCATTTCCTCCAAAATTTCATCAAAATTGCTACAAAAATCCATATAAATCCACAAATTTGTTTACAAAACCAAAACAAATCCTTGTGCTACCTCTTCTCAAGCCTAATATAGTTGAAAACATGTGGAAAGGAGGCATTTTTGGAGCAAACTTTCTTGCTTGATCCATTGATCAAGAGGTATAATTCCTATCATGTTAAATTCTTTGTTTAAGTGCTTATGTTTTATGGTTTAGTGTTAATTTAGTGTAGTTTAATCTAGTTTTCTTAGATTTTGTTTGAAAATTCTAACTAGGGTTTGAAAGCCATAATAGTTAATTAAGTTATTGTATAGTTAATCTAGTTGTTAATGACTAATCTATATAGTTACCTTGTTGATATAGCTTTCAATTTTGCTAAATTAGTTAATTTTAGAAGGGTGGAATTGTTGTTTTGGAATTTCAAGAGAGGGTTTATGTTGGTATTGGTATTTGAAGCTTGATTAGTGAGTGGATTAAGTTTTAGAAAGCATTATTTAAGTGATTAAACCTAATTTGCTATCTAGTGTTTTGCTAACCTTAATCTAAGTGGTTAATTTGCTTATTAGGCTAAAATATAGTGTTAAATTAAGGTTTTCATATATAGTTTGGTTTATGTTTGCTAAGTACAAAAATCAAGAGAAGGTTTTGTTATGTAAATTAGGTTTTTAAGCTTAGTTAATGGTTTAGAAATTGTGTATTGGCTAGCTATTTGGTTAGTTTGGATGTTGGTGTTGGGTGGTGTTGACTTTGTCGCTAAATTGTCGATGTTTGCATCAAATTGCAATTTCTGCTTACTAGATTTTTATAAAAGTTATGTGATGAATTAATTGTGGCATCTCGATGATTGTGTTGGCTTGTCCTACGACTTTTAGGATGCGTGAGTGCGGTTTTTGGGTAGTCGGGTTTTAGTTTTGCCGGGTGACCTAAATCGGCGTTTTTTGGCAGTTTTTGCGATTTTCGCGTGTGTTCCGCGCACTTTGTGCACGTTGTACCTAGCTAGCGAACTTTAGTAGTTTCGTTGGGGTTTGCGTCGTTCTTGATACGTAACCTTATATTTGGTATTGATATAAATTCCAGGTTCGGTCGCGGAGACGTCAGACGCGGCGCGAAAGGGAAAGGCGGTGATCGGACACAGCTAGCCAGGAATCCCTGTGAGTAGATTTAACATCTACGGGGGACGATCGTTTGGATGGCGCAAGTCGCCCGATAGATTTAGTAAACTGGAAAATAGTAAATTGGATAATCACTTGTGACATTAGAATAATAATAATGGCATGATAATTGCTGCAATTAGATCAATAGGTTATACCCATATACGCAAACTCAATTGTAGGACACATGCACCATTACCAGGTTTTTATATGCAGCACGAGCACTATTCATGTTTACACACACACCCTGGTAATTGCCATGCCACCACACTAGATAACATTTAAATTTAAAACTTTTACTAATTGATACTTAAACTGGTGCTATTGCCTTTAATTCCTTAAAATGAAACCGTAGAATTGCTATTCATGTGCATGTACTTCATCATATTAATTGTTCATGCTTAATCCATTAATCACACATCGCAACTTGATTATTGATATCATATGCATTCATTATCACTGATATATGCATTTATGAGGATTTCTTGAGATTTTATGATATTGCTGGATTTCGGGGGAAAGCCGCAAAATTTCCAAACTTATGATATTTTTTAAAACATGTAAATTGCGGTTTTCTAGTGATGTAAGTGTCGTCCACCATGAGTTTGCTGTGGCTTTGGAAATCCGTGTCGAGGAGTGGAGGAACCGGCACGGGTACATGGTGGGCCCGGTAAGGTACCCCGGGGCAAGAGGAATGTGGTGATGACGTTGAGCCTGGCAGGGGACGGATTACCTACCGGTGACTGTTTGGGACGGCGGATATCCAGAGGATACCGACCGTGGCCGCTATATGATGAGATATTGATATTTGAGATGGGTCAGCCGGACGGCTGAGGCCAGAGATACATTTATGAGATTTGAGACAGCTTTTGGGTGTCGTTGCTGGACACCGATTTTCGTCGATTCATTGACATTATGCTGGCATTCTAAAAGAGTTTCAAAAACAAAAAGAGATAAAATATTTCTTATATATACCTATTGAGACCTCAGATTTTCATGTTGCATGCATATTAGTACACTGATGTTATATACACACCTGCTAGTGCATCCAGTCATACCTGTATTTTAGATGCTAGGATGCTTGTGTGCATGCATACGATAGCCTTTGTAGATGTTATTTATTACTCACGAGTTGGCAACTCACCCCCGTTGTGCCACAGTCTTTTGCAGGTCCGCTCCGTCAGTTCAGTAGCGGCGGGCGCACTTGTCTTTTGCCTCTTTTGCCTGAGCTCGAGATTTGCTCATAGGTGGGTTATGTTATTTTTTTTTTGTACCACCTTGTATATTCTTGTATATTCTCGTATCTAGTGTACTCCATCTACTGTTCTACCAGATTATTGTATATTGACCTAGAGATGAGACTGTGAGGTTTGTGGATTTTATGCTGTATTTTGGGGGTCGAGCTCACTTGAGCCGACATGCTACTTTTTCATGCTTCCTTATGCTTTATTATGCTTGTTGTCATTTACATTGCGTGGGATTTGTGACCGCCGTATGGCGAAGAGCTAGCTCCCGCTTGGGGATGCCCTATTTTGTGGATTCATGTATATATTTTGTTGTACCCATTTTTGGGGGCCAGTATTTACAAAGGAGACTCTGCCGAAATTTTCGGAAAAATTAGTATTGTTTTTAAAAGGGGTTTTATATGACTTATTTGATAAGCTTGCTTTCAAATGTTTGGGTTTTCTTCACTCTTTTGCTTAATTGGTTTTGTTTTCTGGGCTTTGGCTTACTTATTTTACGGACGCCTTTAGACGTTTCGTAAACTTAAGTGCCAGTCACGTTCCGTACCCTGCGGGTCGTGACAAAGTTGGTATCAGAGCGATAGGTTTTACCTTTGTGAGTGTAGGATGACCCTTGGAAGATGGAGTAAGTGACTTAAGCCGGGTAACGTAGCGTGCGTATGTCCGCGGCATACTTACGATACGGTACTCCGCCTAAGTGACTTTAGGATATACTTGCTTGGAAATTTCCTTCTTCAATTCCGTGTATCCTATGATCCTATTGCACTGTTCTTACTATCCGTTTTCCTGTAACAGCCACGATGCCGCCGAAGGCTACGAGGGCACAGAGGGCTGCCGCCAGAGACGAGATTCGAGCTGGCTCGTCCGAGACTAGGACTGAGCAGGGTGGTATGCCTACGCCACAGGGACAGACCGATCCACCTTCCCCAGGCCGTATGGATAGGCTCGAGACGGGTATGGAGGAGTTGCGACAGATGATGGGAGGCATGCAGGAGCTGCGTCAGATGGTAGGATCCCTAGTTGCAGCCATTCGTACACCGAGGCAGGATGACGTACCTACTACATCACAGACGACCATGATACCTGCTCCTACTACTACCATTGTGTCCATTCCGGTTTCACTACAGGACTTCATGAGGCTGAGACCTCCAGTATTCACCGGCACCGAGGCAGCGGAGGACCCACAGACGTTCCTTGACAGTTTAGCCAGGATCTGCCGTTCTCTGAGATGTTCGGATGATCGATGGGTAGAGCTTGCGAGTTTCCGACTAGAGGGTCTCGCGCAGACATGGTGGGAGTCAGTCTTGAGAGGTCGAGCTGCAGATCTACCGCCTATGACTTGGGCCGAGTTTACAGCGGTCTTTCTAGCCCGTTTCCTTCCAGAGAGCGTTCGTGACGCCAGAGCTCGCAGTTTCGAGGCCTTAGTCAAGACACCTGGGATGACGGTGTCTGAGTATGATATCCAGTTTACACAGTTATCCTGATATACTCAGTATTTGGTGGATACCGAGGAGAAGATGGTGAAGAGGTTCGTACAGGGACTTGATGCCCAGCTATACCTTGCCATTGGCGCCCAGCACTACGACACTTATTCAGCGGCTAGGGATACGGCATTACGGATGGAGGCACGCATATCACAGACTCCGGCCGTTTCTGGGCCGAAGAGGATGTGCACCGATGTACCGCCTCAGAGGCAGCGCGCCAGATTTTTTCCGAGAGATAGGCCTGGCAGAGGATTTGGACGGGGACAGTTATATGGTTCTTATTCCCAGGGGAAGCAGCCGTCGCCAGGATGTTTTGGGTGCGGGAGTTTGCACCATCTTGTCAGAGACTGCCCGGTGAGACGACAGGGAGCAGCGACAGTTCCGCACGTGACCCTACCACCATCACCACCCCCTCCTCAGAGAGCCCTACTTCCTACCCCAGGCGATGCTCCACGCCAGTTAGGTGCACCGAGAGGCCGAGGACGTGGCGGTCCTGTTCAGAGAGGACGAGGAGGCAGAGGCCGAGGTCGAGGTCAGCCCGCTATCGGTGGAGGACAGGCCCGAGTTTTTGCTTTGACACCGCAGGATGCGCAGGCATCCAATGCCGTCGTGACAGGTACCTTGCCAGTTTGTTCTTTCGACACACGGGTATTATTCGACCCAGGTTCTACACATTCGTACGTCTCTACACACTTTGCACCGATGTTGGGCCGTGAGTCGTCGTCGTTAGATCAGCCGCTTGTTGTTGTTACTCCGGTAGGTGAGTCGTTTGTCGCTCGGTTTGCATTTCGTTTGTGTTCCGTTCGTATCGGGGAGAGGGATTCATCAGTTGATTTGATACTCCTCGATACGTTGGACTTTGATGTGCTTCTGGGCATGGATTGGCTAGCCACTTGTTATGCTTCGGTGGACTGCCGTGAGAAGGCAGTCAGATTTAGCTTTCCGGGAGAGCCAGTCCTTGTTATTCGGGGAGACCGCAGTGTCACCCTTCCCAGCTTAATTTCTTCTCTTCGCGCTGGTCAGCTCTTGCGGAAGGGATGTCAAGGATTCTTAGCGTTTGTTTGTGATACTCGAGCTGCAGAGGTTCCGTTGGACCGGGTCCCGATAGTTTGTGAGTTCCCTGATGTTTTCCCTGATGAGCTACCTGGGCTACCGCCTGAGCGCGATGTTGAGTTCTGCATTGATTTGATTCCCGGTTCGGGGCCTATTTCTATACCACCGTATCGGATGGCCCCGGCAGAGCTTCGAGAGCTGAAGGATCAGTTGCAGGATTTGTTGGATAAGGGGCTTATTCGACCGAGTGTTTCTCCGTGGGGTGCTCCGGTCCTGTTTGTCAAGAAGAAGGATGGAAGTTTGCGCTTATGTATCGACTACCGCCAGCTGAACAAAGTTACCGTTCGGAACAGATATCCGTTGCCGTGCATTGATGATTTGTTCGACCAGCTTCAGGGTGCGGGGTATTTTTCGAGGATCGACTTGCGATCAGGATACCATCAGCTGCGAGTTCGACAGGAGGATATACCGAGGACAGCTTTCCGTACACGCTATGGCCACTACGAGTTTTTGGTGATGTCGTTCGGACTCACCAACGCCCCAGCAGCATTCATGGATTTGATGAACCGTACATTCAGGCCGTATCTTGACTTGTTCATCATCGTGTTTATCGACGATATCTTGGTGTACTCCCGGAGCAGAGAGGAGCACGAGCAGCACTTGCGGATTACGTTACAGACTCTGAGGGAGCACCAGCTGTTCGCGAAGTTCTCCAAGTGTGCTTTCTGGCTGGACAGCGTCGGATTCTTGGGTCACGTGGTTACGAGAGACGGCATTTGTGTGGACCCGAAGAAGATTGAGGCTGTTCAGCAGTGGCCCCGACCTACATCAGTGACTGAGATCCGTAGTTTTCTAGGCTTGGCGGGCTACTACAGGCGTTTTGTTCAGGTTTTCTCCCGTATAGCTGCACCGTTGACCGGTTTGACCCGGAAGGGAGTTCCTTTCGTCTGGACGGAGGAGTGCGAGCGCAGTTTTCAGCAGCTGCGGACATGTTTGACTACGGCGCCGGTATTATCTTTACCTTCGGGATCAGGCGGATTTGTTGTCTACTGTGATGCTTCGCGAGTGGGATTAGGATGCGTTTTGATGCAGCATGGCCGGGTGATCGCTTATGCTTCTCGGCAGTTGAAGAAGCATGAACAGAACTACCCCACTCATGATTTGGAGATGGCTGCAGTGGTCTTTGCACTGAAGATTTGGCGACATTACCTATACGGCGAGTCGTGTCAGATATTCACCGATCACAAGAGCTTAAAGTACATATTTCAGCAGCGAGACTTGAACCTCAGGCAGCGTCGTTGGATGGAGTTGGTGAAAGACTACGACTGCGAGATCTTATATCATCCCGGCAAGGCAAATGTGGTGGCAGATGCGTTGAGTAGGAGGCCCGGGGGTAGTCTATCCTTTTTGCGCGCAGTGCAGAGGCAGTCGTCAGCAGATTGGCAGATGTTATGCGACAGCCGAGTGGAGTTCGAGTTCACTCAGACAGGGGGACAGCTCGCGCATGTTCGTGCACGCCCACAGTTGCTTGACCGTATATATGAGGCACAGCGCAATGACGACCGTTGCTCAGAGATCATGGCACAGATGGGACAGGGCAGATTTTCCGAGTTCGTGGTTGACGATCAGGGGATTTTACGATATGGATCTAGACTGTGCGTACCAGATACTGATGGATTACGGCGCGACATTCTCGAGGAGGCACACCGATCAGTGTATAGTGTCCACCCCGGTTCCACCAAGATGTACCATGATATGAGAGAGACCTACTGGCGGGACGGGATGAAGAGGGACATTGCGGAGTTCGTTTCGAGATGCCTGACTTGTCAGCAAGTCAAGGCCGAGCACCAGAGACCCGCAGGAGAGCTACAGCCGTTACCCATTCCGAAGTGGAAATGGGAGCAGATTTCGATGGACTTCGTTGTGGGTCTACCCAGGACCAGTCGAGGGTACGACTCTATCTGGGTGATCGTGGATAGATTGACGAAAGCGGCTCACTTCCTTCCAGTGAAGACGACTTTCAGCTTCGCTCAGTATGCTCAGCTCTATATTGACGAGATCGTGCGACTACATGGCGTACCGACTTGTATCGTGTCAGATCGAGGCACTCAGTTCACCAGCCGACTTTGGCAGAGACTTCAGGAGGCTTTGGGCACTCGATTGAGCTTCAGCACAGCGTTTCATCCGCAGACCGACGGACAGTCAGAGCGGACCATTCAGACTCTCGAGGACATGCTCAGAGCGTGCGTTTTAGACTTTGGTGGTAGCTGGGATCGTCATTTACCTCTAGTGGAGTTCTCCTACAACAACAGCTTCCAGGATACTATTCAGATGGCACCTTTCGAGGCATTGTATGGGAGGAGATGCAGATCGCCCGTTTGTTGGACAGAGCTCAGCGAGAGCAGTATTTTGGGGCCGCAGATTGTTGAGGAGACGACAGAGAAGATACAGTTGATCCGAGACCGGATGAGAGCGGCTCAGAGCAGGCAGAAATCGTATGCAGACAGGCGCCGTCGCAGATTAGAGTTCGCAGTTGGCGACCATGTTTTTCTGAAGGTCTCACCGATGAAGGGCGTGATGCGTTTTGGGCGAAAGGGGAAGCTTTGCCCTAGATTCATAGGTCCCTTCGAGATCCTCGAGCGTGTTGGCGCTGTTGCATATCGTTTGTCTCTTCCTCCCAGCTTTCCCGATGTTCACCCCGTCTTCCATGTTTCGATGCTCCGCAAGTACCTTCACGACCCTTCGCATGCGATTCAGCACCCGACAGTCCAGCTAGAGCGCGACCTTTCTTTTGCAGAGCAGCCGGTGGCCATCTTGGATCGGCAGGTGAAGAAGTTGAGGTCGAAGGTTATACCAACCGTCAAGGTCCTTTGGCGTAGCCCAAGCAGCGAGGAGGTTACCTGGGAGACCGAGGGCGAGATGAGGAAGAAGTATCCCCATCTCTTTGAAGGTGCGCGTAGCTATATTTTTTAAATTCGGGGACCGAATTTCTTTAAGGGGGGAGGATTGTAGCGTCTTGAAAAGTCGTTTTGGTGTTTTCCTGAAATTCGGTGAAAATTCGGTATTTTTCCGAAAACCGTCTTTCTCGATATTTTGCAGTTTAGGGCTAATTATACCTAAAATGGATAGGTAATTGCTTGTTTTTAGTAGCTAATGAGTTATTTATAAAATTTTGGTCATTTAAAAATTTTTCCCTATTTTTCAATTTTTTAATATTATTTTAAGCCGGTAAGAAAATACATTAAATAAGCGATAAATACAAATTTTTCCGGGCTAATTTTAATCTCTAAAATTATGATAATTATATTCTAGTGATAACATGAATTTTTAGCAATTTATTTTGATTTTTAACAAATTTTTGTGTTATGAAACGAATTTATTGAATTTTGGGCTAAAACTTGCAATTTTTGAGTTGTAGGGGGCCTTTTTGCATAAAATTTCTTTTGTAAAATCCCTCTCTCTTTTTCCTCAGCCCTAGGACAGCCCCACCTTGTGTGAGACCAGAAATTTCTGGCCTCATTTTCTTTGGTTGCTTTCTTGAGTTGTTTTGATGGTTTATGGTTTTATTTTAATTAAAATGGATAAAGTATGATACTTTGACTTTGTGGACTTGACCCATGATCTTCCCCACTTGCCCACACCCTCCCCCATCCCTCTTCTGGTCGAAAATTCCAGCAGCCCTCCCCCTTCACCTTCCTCTTTTCATTTCCTCCAAAATTTCATCAAAATTGCTACAAAAATCCATATAAATCCACAAATTTGTTTACAAAACCAAAACAAATCCTTGTGCTACCTCTTCTCAAGCCTAATATAGTTGAAAACATGTGGAAAGGAGGCATTTTTGGAGCAAACTTTCTTGCTTGATCCATTGATCAAGAGGTATAATTCCTATCATGTTAAATTCTTTGTTTAAGTGCTTATGTTTTATGGTTTAGTGTTAATTTAGTGTAGTTTAATCTAGTTTTCTTAGATTTTGTTTGAAAATTCTAACTAGGGTTTGAAAGCCATAATAGTTAATTAAGTTATTGTATAGTTAATCTAGTTGTTAATGACTAATCTATATAGTTACCTTGTTGATATAGCTTTCAATTTTGCTAAATTAGTTAATTTTAGAAGGGTGGAATTGTTGTTTTGGAATTTCAAGAGAGGGTTTATGTTGGTATTGGTATTTGAAGCTTGATTAGTGAGTGGATTAAGTTTTAGAAAGCATTATTTAAGTGATTAAACCTAATTTGCTATCTAGTGTTTTGCTAACCTTAATCTAAGTGGTTAATTTGCTTATTAGGCTAAAATATAGTGTTAAATTAAGGTTTTCATATATAGTTTGGTTTATGTTTGCTAAGTACAAAAATCAAGAGAAGGTTTTGTTATGTAAATTAGGTTTTTAAGCTTAGATAATGGTTTAGAAATTGTGTATTGGCTAGCTATTTGGTTAGTTTGGATGTTGGTGTTGGGTGGTGTTGACTTTGTCGCTAAATTGTCGATGTTTGCATCAAATTGCAATTTCTGCTTACTAGATTTTTATAAAAGTTATGTGATGAATTAATTGTGGCATCTCGATGATTGTGTTGGCTTGTCCTACGACTTTTAGGATGCGTGAGTGCGGTTTTTGGGTAGTCGGGTTTTAGTTTTGCCGGGTGACCTAAATCGGCGTTTTTTGGCAGTTTTTGCGATTTTCGCGTGTGTTCCGCGCACTTTGTGCACGTTGTACCTAGCTAGCGAACTTTAGTAGTTTCGTTGGGGTTTGCGTCGTTCTTGATACGTAACCTTATATTTGGTATTGATATAAATTCCAGGTTCGGTCGCGGAGACGTCAGACGCGGCGCGAAAGGGAAAGGCGGTGATCGGACACAGCTAGCCAGGAATCCCTGTGAGTAGATTTAACATCTACGGGGGACGATCGTTTGGATGGCGCAAGTCGCCCGATAGATTTAGTAAACTGGAAAATAGTAAATTGGATAATCACTTGTGACATTAGAATAATAATAATGGCATGATAATTGCTGCAATTAGATCAATAGGTTATACCCATATACGCAAACTCAATTGTAGGACACATGCACCATTACCAGGTTTTTATATGCAGCACGAGCACTATTCATGTTTACACACACACCCTGGTAATTGCCATGCCACCACACTAGATAACATTTAAATTTAAAACTTTTACTAATTGATACTTAAACTGGTGCTATTGCCTTTAATTCCTTAAAATGAAACCGTAGAATTGCTATTCATGTGCATGTACTTCATCATATTAATTGTTCATGCTTAATCCATTAATCACACATCGCAACTTGATTATTGATATCATATGCATTCATTATCACTGATATATGCATTTATGAGGATTTCTTGAGATTTTATGATATTGCTGGATTTCGGGGGAAAGCCGCAAAATTTCCAAACTTATGATATTTTTTAAAACATGTAAATTGCGGTTTTCTAGTGATGTAAGTGTCGTCCACCATGAGTTTGCTGTGGCTTTGGAAATCCGTGTCGAGGAGTGGAGGAACCGGCACGGGTACATGGTGGGCCCGGTAAGGTATCCCGGGGCAAGAGGAATGTGGTGATGACGTTGAGCCTGGCAGGGGACGGATTACCTACCGGTGACTGTTTGGGACGGCGGATATCCAGAGGATACCGACCGTGGCCGCTAGATGATGAGATATTGATATTTGAGATGGGTCAGCCGGACGGCTGAGGCCAGAGATACATTTATGAGATTTGAGACAGCTTTTGGGTGTCGTTGCTGGACACCGATTTTCGTCGATTCATTGACATTATGCTGGCATTCTAAAAGAGTTTCAAAAACAAAAAGAGATAAAATATTTCTTATATATACCTATTGAGACCTCAGATTTTCATGTTGCATGCATATTAGTACACTGATGTTATATACACACCTGCTAGTGCATCCAGTCATACCTGTATTTTAGATGCTAGGATGCTTGTGTGCATGCATACGATAGCCTTTGTAGATGTTATTTATTACTCACGAGTTGGCAACTCACCCCCGTTGTGCCACAGTCTTTTGCAGGTCCGCTCCGTCAGTTCAGTAGCGGCGGGCGCACTTGTCTTTTGCCTCTTTTGCCTGAGCTCGAGATTTGCTCATAGGTGGGTTATGTTATTTTTTTTTTGTACCACCTTGTATATTCTTGTATATTCTCGTATCTAGTGTACTCCATCTACTGTTCTACCAGATTATTGTATATTGACCTAGAGATGAGACTGTGAGGTTTGTGGATTTTATGCTGTATTTTGGGGGTCGAGCTCACTTGAGCCGACATGCTACTTTTTCATGCTTCCTTATGCTTTATTATGCTTGTTGTCATTTACATTGCGTGGGATTTGTGACCGCCGTATGGCGAAGAGCTAGCTCCCGCTTGGGGATGCCCTATTTTGTGGATTCATGTATATATTTTGTTGTACCCATTTTTGGGGGCCAGTATTTACAAAGGAGACTCTGCCGAAATTTTCGGAAAAATTAGTATTGTTTTTAAAAGGGGTTTTATATGACTTATTTGATAAGCTTGCTTTCAAATGTTTGGGTTTTCTTCACTCTTTTGCTTAATTGGTTTTGTTTTCTGGGCTTTGGCTTACTTATTTTACGGACGCCTTTAGACGTTTCGTAAACTTAAGTGCCAGTCACGTTCCGTACCCTGCGGGTCGTGACATCTATTCTCGCAATTTATGATATCGGACGGTTATATGAGATATAGCCGGGTTATCGAATCAAGCGTTGATTCGATAAGTTGATACAAATAATATTAGTCGGTCATATGAGATATAACCGGATTATTAAATCAAGTGTTTATTTAATGATTTAATGTATAATTATATATATTTGATATATTAATTTATATTAACTAATATTAGCCCACTTAAGCATTTCTTTTTCTCACTTATGCTTTTAATATATGTGTGTGTGTGTGTGTGTGTGTGTGTGATATATTAATTGTATTTCATTATGTGTCATGCTTGATGATGTATGCTACATGGGTGTATGAGACTTGCACCATGGTAATGATAATGTAGGGTTTATTTATTTAGAGTAAATCAAATATTAATTGGAAATTAGTCACATGGGTTAGCTTAGTGGAATCTTGTAGAACCATTGACTTAGTCCACTAGTTTTGTCTTACACTAGATATTTATTAACCCAACCATTAACTTAAGCCATGGTTAAGTCTCTACATGAGTTATATGAGATATTTCTCACCCATGGTTGCCATTCACTCTCTCATCCATTATTTGCTTCTTCTTCTTCATCAAGAGCTTAGCTCTCTAGGTTTTTGAGAGGAGAAGAAAAAGAGTGAGAAAATTAATTCTAAAGGGAGCAAAAATCCTACTTCATCATCCTCTGCTAGATTAGACATTTAGTTTAGGGTGTTAGCTTCACTAATCCCTCATTAGTGAAGAGGTAGTTTGGGTTAGTGTCTCCTCGACGTAGATCATCTTCAACCTCGAAGACTTCGTGCAAGCTCGTTCCTTTCATCTTGTGGAGCCATTCTAGAGTCTGGAAGATAACTATTTGGAGCGAAGGGACTACTACACAGAGCTATTGAAGTGAAGGACTGGTCTATAAAGGTTGTATTCCATATTCACTTAGATATAAAGTAGTTTATATGTTGTGTTGTCTAAATCTCTAGTTAAGATTCTAGGGTTAGGATTGTTTAGTATGACAATTTTTTGAAAATGGTATGGACGATGCCTCCCGAAACCTTGCTGTTGTGCTAGGCATTTCCACAGTGGTATTAGAGGCAAGCTAGAGAATTAGACGATGTTTGTAGAATTACGAAACCGAACAACTCCGGAACACTCAAAACTAAAACACAGTTTCTGTCAATATTTTTAAGTCGTCGAAAAAAATTTTAAGCAACTGCAGGTTGTTATATGAGATGTAACATGAACACAGAACAAATACGAACCCAATCCATCGGTTTTAACCCGGTGACATGCCTCTAGAATCCGGCCTGGCCGGCCCCCCATTGTCTTTTTGGGTTCGTCTTCGTCTGGTGTTCTGGTCTCTGGGTTTTGGTGTTTCAGGTGTTGCTTGTTTTTTCTAAAATTGCATGAGATGTTAATTTTCTATAAAGGCAATTCGGAGTGTTTCATAGTCGTAATTCTAACTTCATTCCGGGTTATTTAGATGGCGTTAAAAAGTTCGAACGGATATAAATAACCTAATTTTTCCCTCGACGGAAATTTTCCAAGAGTTAGATTTTTCCAAGTTATAGAATATTCAAAAATCATGCAAGTAATGCGATGGACCCTCTAAAAGAACGAAACCCTAACTCGATTCTATGACCGTAAGAACCGCCGCCAAACCCTAGGGTATGCGGTAGTTCCGCGACGCCATAGATGAGGCAAGGGTTGACCCTTCTACGGTTGGTCCATAGGTACTGTGGCATGTTCTGAATATTTTTAAATTGCGCTCAAGTGTTGAGCTCTTTGGGAAATTTTGGGTGTTTGTTGATTCGATCGGAATGTTTAACGTCGTCTAGCTATTTGTGGAATGTGATACAACATTTGGAATTCATATTGTTAGGCATGAAATCCGAAGTATGTGATATTTCGGGTTTATGATGTCTAAGGTGATTGTGGATTCCAAATGTTGTAGTTTGACATTTTCTTTTCTGCGGCCGTAAGTGTAATATGTGGTGTATCACCGTTTTCGTTGCTATATGTCAACGATAATTGTGATACGTGTATTTACTTACGTTGATGACATGTGATATTATGTGTTGCTGGGATATGTTATATTAGATCGTCGTGTTTTGAATAGCCTGGGTTTTTTATGTGAGATGAGAGTTTTTCATTTTCATTCATATAAAAGCTTGTATGTAATATTCTTTTATTGGGGCACTTCCGGGTTGAGGATGATGTCACCATTGTTGTATATTATTTACTTTTCCGCATTATGATAGACCTAAGATGGGGAGCACAAGTGACCGGGTTCTAGAGTCCAGTGGGAGACCATCTCGAGGAGTCGAGTCTGGGTCTCCTAACTCTAGAATTGGTAGGGTTGCTTGCCGCTTTCGTAGGGGTCTAGGGATGTGGGTTTGGCTATTCATCGCGACCGTGGAATCCGTGTTTTATACTGGTTTAATTTAAAATACCTAGTATATCCAATATTTCATATGTTATCTTCTGCTGCTGATATTCTGTGATGTGATCACATTATATGTCTGAGATGAATGCTTTATTATTGTAAATATGATATATAATAAACGTTGCTTATGTTTTGCACCCGCGCTAGTCCCGCCCCGCTATGCCGTTAGTTAAGTAACCTAACGGTGCATAACGGGACACTGTGGCAAATGCGGATGGCATAAGCGTACGTTGTATTTTCATTTCTTTTGTGATGCTTAGGAAGCATAAATGATGGCCTTTATTAATGAGATTAATGAAAAAGAAAAAAAGCCGAAAAAGATGTTTTGGAATCAAATTTTCAAAAAAAAAAAAAGGATAGCTCTAGTTTTTTCTTTGCATAGAGGTATTCCTTATAGAATATCCAGCACCTTATTCGATGAGGAAAGAGCCGAGATCCCTTTACCGGGAGTGACCTCTTTAGCGAAACTAGCAGATGCTACAACCCACTCGGTTTTGTCTTTTGATTGCTTCTATAGTTCTCGCATTGCATAGTGGTATTTGTGAAATATCATGCACCTTATTCGATAAGGAAAGAGCCGAGATCCCTTCACTGGGAGTGACCACTTTAGCAAAACTAGTAAAAGCCTCAAAAACACTCCTTTTCAAAAATCACTTGATTCTACAATGACATCAAGTTCATTACGTAAAAGGTTTTTCTAAAATCCTGTCGTAGCCCTCTGTCATTTTAGATAAGTACTACTTAGTATTCGTGCTACGTTTGTTGGCCTGTGTCAAGGCGTAGTGTGCGGTAGCTAACTAGTGCTTATCTGCAACATAAGATGAGATTGGATTAGGATAGTCGTGCGACTTTGTTGGCCTGCGTCAAGGGTCGTACGGGTGGGTTTAATTCAATCAAGAAATGAACGGGTTGAACTTGACTAGCGGACTGTGGTTTGTTGGCTTGCGTCAAGGTCATAGGACGCTAGGGGCAAAATATTATCGGGAATTTCAAGTGTTGAAATTTGCAATGAGATTGCATACCTTCTATGAGATAGTTGGATCCCGATACCCACTGCGAATAAGAGTTACTCCTGGGAGAGTTTTACACATGACAATTAGCCGATCAAGTAGGTGTCTAGAAAGGTATTAACGGGGTTACGCCCTTGGGAAAATGAGGTTTATTTTAATTAGGTCCGTGCGAAAGCACGGGAAACCTCCCTCAAAGTACCGACACTGACCTGGCTGAAAAATTGGCGAACTTGTAAGGTGTAATTAATCCCGGCTAGTCTTACCTTTTTGGGTTTGAAGGAAGATTTGATAAAAACAGTAGGAGACATCCTGATTAGATAAGATAATAACTAATCTAATCTTGCAAGAGCATACGCTAAGTGTATTCTTCTCTCTCTCTCTCCAGGTAGCGACCATATCAGATCTTAATCAAGATAATAATATGGATGTATTGACCGAACCCGCTTGTTATGCTGAGCTGGAGAACGTTGGTTCCGTTCCAACTTATAATTGTTATAAGTCCTAGCAGGAAATAGGAAAATATCCGGATTCCCACGCCACCCAAACGAAGAATGAGCATGTTGATGCATCTTCTTCGGGTGTGTTAGTCACCGAGAACTGTTTCTCAATATACTCTACGTCCTGAGTATTAGATACTGGATCGGGATCCCATATATGTAATATGTTACATGGGCTAAACAAAGGTAGAGAACTGGGAAAAGGTGATCATTCCGTACTAGTAGGGAATGGTGCAAATGTTGCAGCCAAAACAGTTGGTGAATATCACCTTGTATTACCAAATGGTAATACATTGATTCTGAACGAATGTTATTACTTACCAACCCTGATATCAATCTTATATTAGTTTCTTTATTAAGTAAAGAATGATATAATTTTGTAGTACAGGATAATGTTATGAAAATCTTCCTGAATCAAAAGTTGATTGGATCAGGCTCGTTAAATAATGGTATATACGTTCTAAATCAAACCACAGTTCTTAATGTACAAAACACACACAAGAGGAAGAGTTCAGAAATGAACGAATCCTTCTTGTGGCATTGTAAACTAGGTCATATCAATATGATACGACTAGCTAAGTTACATAAGGATGGATATTTGAATCCGTTCGAATTATCATCTTATGAAACTTGCCAGTCATGTCTCAAAGGAAAGATGACCAAAACTCTGTCTACTGGACACGGAGAAAGAGTTACGGAACTCTTGGAACTGATACATAGTGTTGTATGCGGTCCCATGTCTACACATGCCAGGAATAGTTTCTCGTACTTCATTACATTACAGACGATCTCTCAAGATACGGATATATGTTCCTGTTCAATCATAAGTCTGAAGATTTGAGAAATTCAAAGAATATAAGCACGAAGTCGAGAACTAAACGGGTAAAAGTATTAAAATCCTACGATCTTATCGGGGAGGAGAATACTTGAGCATGGAATTCTGTGACTATCTAAAAAAGAATGGGATTCTCTCTCAGCTTACTCCTCCGTATACACCACAGCACAACGGTGTATCGGAGTAGAGGAATCGCACCCTATTAGATATGGTGCGCTCTATGATGAGCACCGCTCTATGATGAGCATCCTATTGGATATGGTGCGCTCTATGATGAGCACCGCTGAGTTACCTATTTCCTTTTGGGGTTATGCACTAGAGACTGCTGCAGACCTATTGAATATGGTTCCCACCAAATCTGTGCCAACCACTCCATATGAGATATGAAAAGGAAAGAGACCATATCTTAATTATATTAGGATATGGGGTTGTCCGGCATATATGAAGACACAAAATCCGGACAAGCTCGAGGCAAGGTCTTCTCTGTGTAAGTTTATTGGATATCACAAATATTCGCGAGAGTATATCTTCTATCACACCGAGGAACAAAAGGTGTTTGTTTCTCGACATGCCAACTTTTTAGAAAAGGAATTTCTTGCAAAGGAAATTAGTGGCGAGGAGGTAGAACTGGAAGAAGTTCCAACAGCACAAACTACGACAGAAGATTTGGTAGAACCAGAAGATTCGATAGTTCCCAACGAACCTCAGCCTCTCCGCCGATCTAGCAGGGTTCCTCATCCACCTGAGAGATACTACGGTTTTCTCATTGATGGTGGGAGCGAGGATTGCATCATGGAAGATGATGACCCAACTAGCTTTGAGCAGGCCATCATGAGTGGGGACTCTGTGAAATGGCTGGATGCAATGCGATCTGAGATGGAATTCATGTACACTAACAAAGTATGGTGTTTGGAAGATGCTCCTGAAGGGGTAAAACCCATCAGGAGCAAGTGGATCTTCAAGAAAAAACTTGGTATAGATGGAAAAGTTGAGACTTTCAAAGCTAGACTTGTTACAAAAGGTTTTCGTTAACGACCAGGTGTGGATTATGATGAAACCTTTTCTCCAGTGGCTATGCTTAAGTCCATCTGGATCCTACTTGCCATCGCTACATACCATGACTATAAAATCTGGCAAATGGATATTAAGACCGCCTTTCTAAATGGTGATTTAGAACAGAGCGTGTACATGACTCAGCCAGAGGGCTTCGTGGATAGTGGGAGCAGCGGAAAGGTGTGCAAGCTGCTTAAATCCATCTACAGGTTAAAGCAGGCATCGCGGAGTTGGAACATCTGTTTTGATCTGATAGTCAAAGAGTTTGACTTCATCAAAAACATAGATGAACCTTGTATATACAAGATGGTGGCAGAGAGTAAAGTTGTCTTCCTCGTATTACGTGGATGACATACTCTTGATAGGAAATGATGTTCCTATGCCGCACTCGGTCAAGCTCTTCTTATCACAAAGATCCTCAATGAAAGATCTAGGTGATGCCTCCTACATCTTGGAGATTAAGATCTATAGAGATAGATCTAAACGGATACTGGGATTGTCCCAATCCAGGTACATAGACACCATACTAAAGAGCTTTAGTATGGAAGATTCCAAGCGTGGGAATTTACTCACGATCACAGGACTCGCTCTCTCCAAAGAGATGTCTCCTAAGACTGATTTGGAGAGAGCTCGCATGCAAGGGATACCCTATGCTTCGGCAGTAGGCTCTATCATGTATGCGATGTTATGTACCAGACCCGATGTAGCATACTCACTAAGTGTAGTGAGTAGGTATCAAGTAGATCCAGGAGAGAGTCACTGGACAGCTGTGAAGAAAATTCTCAAGTACTTGAGAAGGACTAAAGAGATGTTCTTAGTGTATGGTAACGGTGAACTCCAAGTGGAGTTCTTTACCGATTCGGGCTTCCAGAATGATAAGTACGACTCTAAGTCGGTCTCAGGATTTGTCTTTACCCTCAATGGAGGGGCGGTTTGTTGGAAGAGTTCCAAACAGGAAACCGTGGCAGACTCGACGATGGAGGCTGAATACATCGCTGGCAAAGTGGTTGTCTGGATGAAGAAGTTCATAAACGAACTTGGTGTGGTTCCGTCCATCGAACATCCAATACCTTTGTATTGTGATAACAATGGAGCAGTGGCTTTGGCCAAGGAACCCAGGTCCCATCAGCGATCTAGGCATATTCTGAGGCGATATCACCTGATCCGGGAGATAGTTGATCGCCGTGAGATTGAGGTCAGGAGAGTTGATACGAAGAACAACACATCGGATCCACTCACAAAGGCCATACCCCAGATACAATTTGAGAGACTCTTCGAGATGTCAGGTATGAGATACTACAACAACTGGCCTTAGTGTAAGTGAAAGATTGTTAGTTATATGTATGCCCTAGAGGCCATTATTGTACATGTGATGTATATTATAGTGGATGCTTCGATATATATAGAGAAGACTTTCTTGCTCGACATGATAGTATGCTATCTGGTTGCACTTTGTCTTAACTTGTTGACTTGTATTGTGATACTGTCTTACTCTCACATGTTGATAAAGCCCTTAGGATGTGTACTTGACTGCCAGGACTATGATGTAGATCATACTAGTGGGGCCAAGGGTAGTCCACAAGTACATCCTATAATTATTCCTAGTCGAGGGTGTTCCGAGACAGGGCATCAATATTCCAGAGTAGACTAGCGTATACGCTTCTTGACCCATATGATGGGCGATGGATGATCCCACATGCATTGGTGTTTGACATCAAAGATGGTATACGGGTGCTCAGTGGAGACTGGGTATACTGAACGGACTCGCCGAGAACTCCTAGTTGGTATTATACCTATCGTCAGATAGCAGTTCTCTGGTGACACTGGTACAGGTTAGTCTGTAGACCTGAGATCGTCATAGAGTCTTGTGTGATTCCCACTGTGCTTTGATTTCCACCTTACCACGTTCAAGAGAACGTGCAAAACGGTGGCTTTTGGGTACAGTCCCGAATCACATGGAGGCAATGAGCGATATGAGAGGATTCGTCTTTCCCGGTATAGGGGGTTGATGTTGCGCTGTGCTCGATTGGCTATAACAGGAAGTCCCTGGCCAGGGATGATTCGGAGATCTACTGGTAAGTGTTATCAGTAGTTTCTCGGCCTGTTATGAGCTTCACATCAGCACGACTTATCGGTTACTGGGGTCTGACGTTTACCACCCCTAGACTAGATATACGACATATCAGACGAAAAGACCGGACTGTACGGTGGTGTTACTGACAGGCTTTACAGGAGTTAGAGCGGGCTTGCTTGTTGATCTTCTGATCGCTCAATGCCCGGGTAGCCGTTATGTCCAGTTAGTACCGCTGACAGCTTGTGGGTGCTTGATATGATCATCACCTACTACCAATGTATTGACGAGTGTTTAGAGTCCTATACAGAGGTTTACTGGCTCAGGAAAAACGAAGTAGGAGCACATATGTGATATGTGCGGTACTGAGATTAATACGAGTATGTGATACCGTATTCTATTCTCACGATTTATGATATTGGATGGTTATATGAGATATAGCTAGGTTATCGAATCAAGTGTTGATTCGATAAGTTGATACAAATAATATTAGTTGGTCATATGAGATATAACCGGATTATTAAATTAAGTGTTGATTTAATGATTTAATATATAATTATATATATTTGATATATTAATTTACATTAACTAATATTAGCTCACTTAAGTATTTCTTTTTCTCTGTGTGTGTGTGTGTGTGATATATATTAATTGTATTTCATTATGTGCCATACTTGATGATACATGCTACATGGGTGTATGAAACTTACACCATGCTAATGATAATGTAGGGTTTATTTATTTAGAGTAAATCAAATATAAATTGGAAATTAGTCACATGGGTTAGCTTAGTGGATGCTTGTAGAACCATTGACTTAGTCCACTAGTTTTGTCTTACACTAGATATTTATTAACCCAACCATTAACTTAAGCCATGGTTAAGTCTCCACATGAGTTATATGAGATATTTCTCACCCATGGTTGCCATTCACTCTCTCATCCATTATTTGCTTCTTCTTCTTCATCAAGAGCTTAGCTCTCTAGGTTTTTGAGAGGAGAAGAAAAGGAGTGAGAAAATTAATTCTAAAGTGGGCAAAAATCCCACTTCATCATCCCCTACTAGATTAGCCATTTAGTTTAGGGTGTTAGCTTCACTAATCTCTCATTAGTGAATAGGTAGCTTGGGTTAATGTCTCCTCGATATAGGTCATCTTTGGCCTCGAAGAGTTCGTGCAAGCTCGTTCCTTTCATCTTGTGGAGCCATTCTAGAGTCCGGAAGATCACTACTTGGAGCGAATGGACTACTACACGGAGCTATTGAAGTGAAGGATCGGTCTACAAAGGTTCTATTCCATATTCACTTAGATGTAAAGTATTTTACATGTTGTATTGTTTAAATCTCTAGTTAAGATCCTAGGGTTAGGATTGTTTAGCATGGCAAATTTTTGAAAATGGTACAGACGATACCTCCCGAAACCTTGCTGTCGTGCTAGGCATTCCTACACCTACAATTAGGGACATTTAAGGATATGCTTATTGACTATCTTGGCCCCAGTAGTATGATCTCTATCATCGTCCTGGTTGTCAAGCAAAATTTTAGGGCTTTATCTCATGCCTAAACAATACGTGATAGTAAATAAAACGCATTACATGAAAGATAAAGACAAATCAGATAGCATACTATCATCTCGAGTAAGATTGTTCTCTCGTATAGGTCCTCCTTCAATTGCAATAATTGCCTTGAGGATGCCTATATCCAACAGTTATAATGTCCATTCTTTGGTAAAGGTAATCTTTTTTTGGGCTAAAATGCAGGAAACCCCCTGAATTTGGAAAACAAGTAGTCTGTCTCGAAAACATGCAGTCTGTCCCAATAATTGCCTTCAATTACAATAATTGTCTTGAGGACGCCTATATCCAACAGTTATAATGTCCATTCTTTGGTAAAGGTAATCTTTTTCTGGGCTAAAATGCAGAAAACCCCCTGAATTTGAAAAACATGCAGTCTGTCCCAAAAACCCTAACGGTGTTTACTTTTCCATCCATAAGAACTTTTATACCAAAATTACCTCTCTAATAAATATAATTGACTAACCTAATATTTTTGTTCCTTTTTTCAATTTTTTTTTCCAAAATTCATGCTATCTTAAATCTTTGCTCACTATTTGGAAAAGTAGAGAGAAGGATATTGGTGTTTTGAATTAGAAATTTTGGTGAAGAAACAAGAGAAAAAGTTTTAAAAGAAAAATATTTTAGAGAAAAAGAGGAAAAATTGAAAAAAAGAGTATTATGGGAAATATACACCAAAAAATTGATGTTGATTTTTTTGGTAAAGTGCATATTTTCATGTCTACAGGGATTTCTTGCATTTTAGGAAAAAATAAGAGGGTTTCCCGCATTTTAGCTTTTTTTTCCTATAAAGATAATGTTTCTTTCATAAAAATAAGAATCGTACTCTCATGACCTCTTCTATTTTAATGTTTCAACCATTCGCATATTTATGGGCATAATTTGATGAACCATTCTTTTTTTTTTCTTGATAGACTTCTCAAGATTAAAAGAACAAGAAGAATATTCAGAAATAAATAAGGGCATTGAGTACAATATATCTTGTACTTGTTGCTAATCTTTCAAACCTTGTATTTATATGCAAAAGATAAGAAGAAAGAAGGATATAAGACATATGTTGACTAGTTTCTATTTATTTTTTATTTTAATTTTATAGTGTGGATTTACTGGTTTTTTTGGCGGGAGGATCAGCGTTATAAGGAGAGGAATAATATATGGCGAACTGTCGAGTAGAAAGAGAACATTATTAATTGCTCATGTATTAGTCTTCTTCTATTTGTCATTACTCATTAGTTACTTGTTGCTAATTGGTCGAGTAAAAATAATCAGTTATCAGTTGTCCATGAATGAGTATTCTCCAATTTAATTTGTCATTTGCTTCCATGTATTCGTATACAATTCCGTTTTTGGTTTTGCTTTGATTCCTATTTTTTCTTGAACATATATATAGTTTTTATTGAGAAGATGCTGTTTGTATCAATTTTAAGTTTGCACATAAGAAACAATCAAGTAGACATAGACTATTTGCAAAGCAAACACGTACTTAATTCTTAGATAATTTAATGTATACTAAATATTCTCTTTCTTTGTTTATTATTTTTGTTTAGAACAGAAGTGCAACTCATTAATGTTTTTTTAAAATTATTTTATCTTTTGAATTTAGCTCTTCAATATATATTATCCATCTTTAAGAGTGGTGTGTTATTAATTTTGCTGCGTTGACATGCATATTTTGTGTATTTAGTTAGGATATCAAGGAAATAAAATTGTCTAACTTGAAGAGAACAAAAATTCCTTCTTTCTAGTATGAATCAATACATGTTCTAGAAGATTTTGCATTGTAAGCCAACATATTCACAAAAAGTTCAAAGCTTTCAATATAATGGGATTACATCATATGATTAGCTGTATGAAAGGGTCCTATTGTATAAGCTCCTCCCAATAAATTATTGTTGCTTTACGGTTAAAAGCAACAAATACATCCATGTAATATTTCTAAGTTTCGGTCTTTATTATCATAAACTCGGAATAAAAAAGTATATTTTATGTGCTCTCCTTTCTCCCGACCTCTCATTTTTCGAGCCAAAAAAAATTCGACAGAAAACTGATGCACTTGAAATCGCGGTTTTGGGATATTTGTTCGATCGAAGCTTTAAACTCGCTAGAGCAAGCTAGACTAGGTTAATGGCGTGGCTCTGATACCAGTGTAAGTGCACGGCGGCGCCCCGGCCGTCTGAACGAGGCCAAAATGCGGAAACGATACTTTTACAAAACTTGTAAACCGGCACCACCGCACACTAAAAACCCGGATCGGACTATTAACCTAATCCTAGCTAACTAGAGAAGGGGTAGAGAGATATACCGAGCGATCCGTGTCCTTCGGTCTTCTCGTCGTCATCCCGATCTCCCCGCGGAATCTCCGGTCTTCATATCCTCGTCGGAAGGGCACCACATCGCCGGGTTTTTTTACGGGATCTCATCTCTAGACCGAGACAACTCGGGCACGAAGTTGGCGAGTCGACGTGTCCAAGAATGCTGTAGGCTAGTGTAGTACTCTTTGTCTCAAGGGGTTGTGAAGTTGCCATTTGGATGAAGGAGGGAGATGAAGTGAACTTTTGTGATGGCTATATGATTTTGCAAGCAAATGAGATACCAAAATCCCCACTCCAAAAATTGGGACAGCCCCATCAAGGAATGGCTGGCCAAGACTTTGTGAAGGAAGAGAGAAAAACTAAAGGGTGGTGGGAAAACATTAGTGCAAGCAAGTGATGATGAGAAAAAAACAATGATCACAACAAAGTCTCCCCTTCAACAACCATCTCACATCTCATCACAAAAGTTAAGCAATGATGATGCACAATCATGAAGCAACCATGTGTTACTAAAAGTCTTCCCCATTATTAAAATGCACAACTGCAAATAACCCCCTCCACCAAAATTCAGCCAAAGAAAGAAACAAAGGAAAATGGCCGAAACGGAATGCAAACTGGCAACTTCAAAAAACCGATCTCGTAATAAATTACAGGAAAACCCCGTGACTGTATATACATACCCGCATTTGTATTCCGACCGAATACAAATGCAATGAGACAAAATCAACACTGTACAATACTAGGATCCGGCTTAAACCAAAGCCCGCTAGTATTAACCGTCCGATCATTATCCGTGCAATACCGCACGTATATGATCGAACCCTGCCATATCTCCATACGGACTCTACAGCGTTTCGCCCAAAACTTGAGAAACGGTCTGTGGGGGACTCTAAAGACTCGTCAATACTTTGGTTGTGGATTTAACCACTAGCATGTCAGAGGTATTAGCCATACGTAACGGGCTACCAGGTATTGACCAAAAGGGACGTCGATGAGTGAACTCATCCTGACGCCCTACTGAGCCTGTCAGTGACAATATCCGTACAGTCCGGTCCGTTCGTCTATGAGCATCGCATGGCTGGCCTAGGGGGTTGGTAAAAGTCAGACCCCCAAAAGCGGTACAAGTTGTGTCGGAGTGTAGCCCAGAACACCCTGAGATACTACTGGAATACCTACCAGTAAATCTCCTGCCTTGGCCAAGGATTTCGTGTAATGGCTCTCGTAGACACAGCGCGACCTCACCCCCAATACCGGGAGAGACGAACCCCTGCAGATCGGCTCACTGCCTCCATGTGGCTCGGGACTCTACCCAACTAAAACCTGTTTGCACGACTCCTTTGAGCGTGGTAAGGTAGTAATCAAAGTACAGTGGGAACTCACACGAGACAAATGACGATCTCAGGTCGATAAACTAACATGTACACATGTCACCAGGGAACTGCTATCTGACGTCTGGTATATGACCAACTAGTATGTTCTCGGCGAGTCCTGTCCGGTGTACTCATAACCCAATGAGCACCTGTATACATCTTAGGTGAACCAACTGACACCAGTGGCTTGTGAGACCGGCCACCGCCCCTCGTCGGGGTCTCGACTGTATACACTAGTCTACTCTGGAGTATCGATGCCCCTGTAGGGTGTTTTTCGTCACCCATTGAGATGGGAATACGCGCGCACTTGTCAGGCGTACTACAGATTCCTCTTGCCTAGGGTAGGCCAGGGTTTAATGATTATGGGGATTCGAATCTCCGGCAGCCGCGGACTAAGCTGCCGTTAATTACCCCTAGCCTTTGGGGCGAGGGAACCTCCGATTAACGGATTAAACTGGTCATGCGAACTCGATGTGCAGTGTACGTGTGTTTTGTTTTGGAGGGGGGGTTTAAATATATCGGGAGCCACGCAGAGTTTTTACGGGGGTCCCGCTACCCGACTAGCGGGCTGGGGGTCAAGGGGGCTAGCAGCCCCCTTGCGGGGTGCGGGGCAGCATCCTGTTAGAAATTTTTTTCTAACAGGGACAGTGTCGTGGAGTATGTGTGTATGTAAATATGTATACATATGTACAGATATACATGTATATATATAAAAAGGGGAAAAGACATCTAAAGGATGCGTGGGGAAAGCACCTTGGGCGCTGTGCTCCTAGGTGCTGTGCGCTCAGGCGCTAGAATGCTACGTGTCGGCACATGGGCGCTCTGCGCTGGAGCGCTGGACGCTTGAGCGCAAGCGCGCCACGTGTCGACACGGGGGCGACTTGCGCTGGAGCGCAAGCGCGCCACGTGTCGGCATGGGGGCGACTTGCGTTCAAGCGCTTGCGCTGGAGCGCAAGCGCGCCACGTGTCGGCACGCGGGCGCTCTACGCTCGAGCACCGGCGAGAAAGAAAAGGCTTTTAGCCTAAAAAAAATTCTCAGAAGAGAAATCAGAGAGGAGTTGGACTCCTGAGTTTTTTTTTTTTGGTTTAGTGAACGATGTTCTTCTTCCTCCTCCTCTGTTAGCTGGATCTTGAAGATCAAGAGATACGAGATTTCTAAAAATCTCTTCTTTTTGAGATCTAATGGAAGATCTGAGTTCCCCTTTATGGGTTTTGTGGTGAAAAACTAATTTGTTTTATAAAAGGAAGAGTAAAACTCTTGATTTAATTCAAGAGAAAAAGGAAGGTTTTGGAACCTTGAAAAAGGAGAAAAGATCTCAGATCTGAAGAAATTTTGAGAGAGAGAAAAAGTTGTTTAGATATTTCATTATCTTTGCCTTTATAGGCTATACACTTTACACATAGCCCCTTGGGCTTCACAAAATGGCATTTTGCCTATCCCATGGCTCTTGTGCCATTTCTTTTTGCACATAAGCCATGGGCTTTACAAAAATTTGGCTTTATGCCTATTTTTCTTACATTTATCCATAAAATAAAATAGAAGAAATGCAACAAAATTATTTATTACAAAATTTTTATCTTGGCATGGGGGAAGGCCGGCCGCTTCATGTTCTGGCTCGACCCGGGCATGGGCCCACTGGATCTAGGCTTGGGCCCAGTTGGCTTGGGGTTGACTTTGATTTTGACTTGGTCAACCGGGCTGTAAATTTTTACTCCAACAAATTGCCCCCCATCAATAAATGCACACCACATATGTGGGTCGTGTGCATGAGATTGATGGATCTTCTTTTGCTTGGAGGTGACCTGATTTAGTTCCCGCTTTTTGGAAAGCTGGCACTGCCCTTTTCACGACATGGACGGTCGTTGCTTATGTCTCCGAGACGGAGCGTCCGTGATAGACGTTTCCCTGGCCCGGAGTGATTTGGTTCCCACTTTTTGGAAAGCTGGCACTGCCCTTTTTACGACATGGACGGTCGTTGCTTGATATGTCTCCGAGACGGAGTGTCCGTGATAGACGTTTCCCTGGCCCGGAGTGATCTGGTTCCCGCTTTGTAGGAATCCTACGCTGCCTTTTTAGCGACGTGGAAGGTCGATGCTGCCCTTTTAGCGACGCGGACGGTCGATGCTGCCCTTTTTGCGACTTGGACGGTCAGTGCTGCCCTTTTTGCGACGTGGACGGTCGATGCTGCCCTTTTTACGACTTGGACGGTCGGTTCTGCCCTTTTTGTGACTTGGACGGTCGGTGCTGCCATTTTAGCGACGTGGACGGTCGGTGCTGCCATTTTAACGACTTGGACGGTCGGTTCTGCCCTTTTAGCGACGTGGAAGGTCGATGCTGCCCTTTTAGCGACGTGGACGGTCGATACTGCCCTTTTAGCGACGTGGACGGTCGATGCTGCCCTTTTTGCGACTTGGACGGTCGGTGCTGCCCTTTTTGCGACGTGGACGGTCGATGCTGCCCTTTTAGCGACGTGGACGATCGATGCTGCCCTTTTTGTGACTTGGACGGTCGGTGCTGCCCTTTTTGCGACGTGGACGGTCGATGCTGCCCTTTTTGCGACTTGGACGGTGGATGCTGCCCTTTTAGCGACGTGGACGGTCGGTTCTTGATTTGACTTGCTCTGCTTCTTGCAGTGTCAGGGGTAGACTTGACTTGCTCCGCTTCTTGCGGTGTCGAGATTGGATTCTGACTTGCTCCGCTTTCTGCGGTGTCGGAGTGGAAGTTGACTTGTTGATTTTGATTTGGGTTGACATCAGCATCGCTATACTGGAATATGGTACCAGAAGCGAATCATCATCTGTCATTGAGAGGATTTTCGGATTTTGGTTTTTGTTTGGCATCTGCATTGCTGCACTGGAACAATGCCAGGAGCAACTCATCATTTGCCCCGGGAGGATTGTGGAATTGGTTTATTATTATTATTATTATTTTTTTATTTTTTTGGTGGGACTTTGAATGTGGTCTCACCGGTAGGACTTGGAAGAGGTTGGGATTGTTTTACGCCCGTGGATTGTATACGGTTTTGCAGGATGTATGATCCAGACCGTAGGGCCGGAAAAATTTCGGGACTTTGTCGGCGTCTACATCGCTGCACTGGAATATGGTACCAGGAGCGACTCATCATTCGCCGTTGGGGTATGGGATTTGGAATTTGGTTAGCGTCTTCATCGCTACACTGGAATATGGTACCAGGAGCGACTCATCATTCGCCATTTGGGGATTGGGGAGCGATGGCTTAGGAGACAGGTTTAGATCCCTATCACCTAAGGCTTTTCAATTTCATGGGCCGTGAGGGTCCCATAAAAGCATTTTCTCCCTACGAGTCGTAAGGATCCCGCAGGTGTATTTTCTCCTTAGGAGTCGTGAGGACTCCTAAGTGTGTTTTTCCTTTATGAGTCGTAAGGATCCCACAAAGGTTTGTTCTCCTCATATATCGTGAGGACACATGAGTGGGTCTTATCAATGGAGCATCATTCCCAAAGCGGAGACCAGCCGCGTAACTGGTGATTACAGTGGGGTATGGGTATGATGAGAATTATTTGAGCCCGTGGATTGTATACGATGGTCAACTTGGGGACCCACCGTAAGGCCGGGAGAATTTTGAGAAATTGGATTTTGGTTGGCGTCTGCATCGCTGCACTGGAATGTGGTACCAGGAGCGACTCATCATTCGCCGTTTGGGGACTTGGAATTTGGATCTTGTTTGGCATCAGCATTGCTGCACTGGAATAATGCCAGGAGCAACTTATCATTTGCCTTGGGAGGACTTGGGATTTGGGTCTTGTTTGGCATCAGCATTGCTGCACTGGAATAATGCCAGGAGCAACTCATCATTTGCCTTGGGAGGACTTGGGATTTGGGTTTTTGGTCGGCATCAGCACCGCTAACACTGAAGCGAAATGCCAGGAGAGACTCATCATTTGCTGTCGCCCGTTGGGGAATGATGGCTTAGGAGACAGGTTTGGGTCCCTATCACCTAAGGCTTTTCAATTTTTATGGGCCGTGAGGGTCCCATAAAAGCATTTTCTCCCTGCGAGTCGTAAGGATCCCGCAGGTGTATTTTCTCCTTAGGAATCGTGAGGATTCCTAAGTGTGTTTCTCCTTTGTGAGTCGTAAGGATCTCACGCAGGGTTTTCTCCTCACAAGGTCGAGAAGACTTTGCGAGTGTATTTCATCTCCTTTCACGAGTTTGCGCCCTTTCGGGTTTTCACAGACTCGCCGGTAGTCCTGCTGTTTTTACTCACGGAGCCCTTTCGGGTTTTCATCCGTGCCCGTTTTGCTTGTGGACATACCGTTTATTTTTTTTATTTCTTTTATTATTATTTTTTTCTCTTTTTTTTTCCTTTTTTTTTGCCGCTGGTGGGACTTTAAAAGTAGTCTCACCGGCAGGATTTGGGAGAGATAGGGGCCATTTACGCCCGTGGATTGTATACGGTTTTGCAGGATGTATGATCCAGACCGTAGGGCTGATGTGCTCAATTCGCCTGCGACTTGGAGCATTCACGTGTAGTATTTCTTGAGATATCGGCCATTGATGGGTGGCATGGGCCTTTCTCCCTCGGCACTTATTAGTTGGTAGGATCCTCCGTCGAACACTTTCTCGATGACGTATGGTCCTTCCCAGTTTGGCTCAAATTTTCCCTTGGCATGTCGATTCGGGATGATCGGTCTTTTGAGGACCAATACCAATTCACCTTTCTTGAAAGCGCGGAGACGGGTTATCTTGTCATAAGCCCGTGACATTTGGGCTCGGTATAGCTCCAGATTTTGCTGCATCGCGAGCCTCTTTTCTTCGAGGGCATCGAGCTCTTCAAGTCGAAGGAGAACGTTTTCCTCCTCCGTCAACTCATGCTGAACGGCCATTCTTAAGCTTGGAACTTCGACTTCGAGGGGGAGGACCGCCTCCACTCCGAAGAGTAATGAGTATGGAGTGGACTGTGTTGGAGTACGGTGCGTGGTACGATATGCCCACAACGCCTCGTGAAGTTTGAGATTCCAGTCTCTCTTGTTGGCTGAAGCATTTTTCCTCAGGAGCTTGCATAGAGTCTTATTGAAAGCTTCGGCTAGCCCATTGGCTCTTGGATTATAGATGGAGGAATATCTCCAGTCTATCTTGTGCTGAGTAGCGAACCTTGAGACATTGAAGCTCTTGAAAGAAGGCCCATTGTCGGAAATGATTCTTCTTGGTGTACCGAAACGAATCATCATCTGTCATTGAGAATATTATGCTGGAAGAATGTCAGAATATCTTTTGTCTTGACTTCTTTTAGCGGGACAGCTTCAGCCCATCTGGAGAAGTAGTCTGTCGCGGCCAATATGAACCGGTGGCCTTTGGATGATGGAGGATCAATTGGGCCAACAATGTCGGTGCCCCAGACTTCAAAGGGCCACGACGCCACCGTTGGATGCAACGGATTGGGATGCTTGTGAATGAAATCACCATGGATTTGGCATATCTGACATTTCTTTGCATGCTCTCCGCAATCCCGTATCATGGTGGGCCAGTAATACCCAAGCCGTTTGATTTGAAGTCGCATCTTGGGGCCAGATTGGTGAGCACCGCAAACGCCCGAGTGAACATCTTTCATGACCTTTTGGGCTTCGGCAAATGACAGACACCTGAGCCAGAGTTGGTCATATGACCTGCGGTATAACGTGTTATTTACAAACACGTATCGGAGAGCTCTTTTCTTCAGCTGAATCCTCGCAGATTTTTCTTCCGGCAGCTTGTCGTATCGGAAGTACTCTATGAAGGGTTCTCTCCAATCGGGCTCGTCTTGGATGATCGAAGCTTCTTCGGCAGGACTGCTCTTCTGTTTCGCGCTTTCCTCTTCCTGTAGAGAGAATGGGGGTAGAATTTGTCGGCTCCTAACTGTGACCAGAATTTCGTCCATGTCAGGATCAGCCAGCTCCTTGGCTAGGCGAGCGAGTATGTTGGCTTTTCCGTTCAACGCTCTGGGGATTCTCATTAGTTCAATGTGAGTGAACCGTTTCATGAGTTCCACCGCTCGGCCTCTGTACCGAGCTAACTCGGGTTTGTATATCTTATAGTCGCCGCTTACTTGGTTGACAACAAGCTGGGAGTCACCGTAAACCCGTAGCCGAAGAATTTCCATTTCTATGGCAAGCTCCAAACCGGCTATCAGGGCTTCATACTCAGCTTCATTGTTTGTCCGAGGCTCGGTGAGAGCAAAAGAACGCCGTAGGGTTCCCATTGATGGCGTGATGAACACCAATCCTATCCCCGCTTTTACCTCCGGGATGCTTGATCGGCCGAAGCTTCTTATTGATGAGGCCCCATCGAAGTAGAGCTCCTAACATGGCTCGTCATTCTCTAGGTGCAGCACTTGTTCGTCGGGCAACTCGCAATTGAGTGGTGACCCCTCTGGTATAGGATGAGCAGCGAGGAAGTCTGCAAGAGCTTGACCTTTTACTGCTTTTTGAGGAGTATATACTATGTCAAACTCAAGTAGCATGATGGCCCATCTTGCCATTCTGCCGGCTAGGCTTGCTCTGGTCATCAAGTGTTTGAGCGGGTCGACCTTGGAGATTAGCATAACCCGGTGAGCCAGCAGATAGTGCCTCAGCTTCTTCACAGCAAATATCATAGCCAGGCATTGCTTTTCGATTGGGGAATAGTTGTGTTCCGTCCCGACTAGAGTTCGACTAAGGTAGTAGAGGGCATGTTCCTTTCCCTCCTCGTTATTCTGGGCAAGGAGTGCACCGAGTGACTCATCTAGCGCGGCAGTGTAGAGAATCAGCGGTTTATTTGGAATGGGAGCGGCCAGCACTGGAGGGTGCAACAAGTATTGTTTGATGCTTTCGAACGCTGCTTGACATTCGGCATCCCAGATAAAAGGAGCTCCTTTCTTCATGAGCTTTGAGAAGGGCCTATATCTTCCCGATAAATTTGAGATAAACCTCCGTATATACGCGAGCTTGCCTTGAAAAGATCTTAGCTGCGTCAGACTCTTCGGAGGGGGCATCTCCATGATGGCCTTTATCTTTGATGGGTCAACTTCGATCCCTCGATGTCGGACTATGAAGCCCAGGAATTTTCCCGACGACACGCCAAAAGCACAATTCAGAGGATTCATCTTTAGGTCATATTCCCTCAGTCTGGTGAGAACGGTCCTAAGATCTTGGATATGATCGGCCTTGGCTTTAGTCTTGACGACCAGATCATCAACATAGCATTCGACGACTTTATGGATTAGGTTATCAAAGATATTAGTCATTGCCCTTTGATATGTAGCACCTGCGTTCTTCAGTCCGAATGGCATTACCTTGTAGCAATATATTCCGATCGGGGTTCGAAATGCTGTGTGCTTCTCATCCTCAGGCGACATCTTGATCTGATTATATCCAGACGAGCCATCCATAAAGGTGAACAACTCGTAATTTGAGGTGTCATCGACCATCATTTCCATGACCGGTAGCGGGAAGTCGTCTTTAGGACATGCCTTGTTGAGGTCCCTGAAATCGACACAAACTCGGATCTGCCCATTTTTCTTCTTCACTGGGACTATGCATGCGATCCAGTCCGCATATTTCTCTTCCCTGATGAAGCCGGCATCGATGAGCTTCTTAGTTTCCTCGATGACCTTTTCTTCTAGTTCCCTTCTCATTCTTCGAGGAGCTTGTTTGATTGGCTTAGCATCAGGAGATATAGCCAACTTATGTACGGCCACTTCAGGGGAATGGCCAGGCATTTCTTTGTATGTCCATGCGAAACAGTCGACGAACTCATGCAGCAGGGCAATTATCTGCGCTTTCATTTCCTCTGACAAGAGCGAGCTGATGTAGATCGGCCTTGGATTATCGGGCGTTCCTAAGTCAATCTCGGTTAGCTCGTCAAAGGTTGCTTGTCCGCCATCTTCAATCTCTTGAGGAGCTTCTTCTGGCTCGGATATCTCATCATCATCATTTGATCTTTTGCCAGCTTCACCAACATGGATCATGTAGCACGCTCTGGAATCAGGTTGAATGTAACCTATTCCCCGTCTGTCTGGAATTCATCCATCGATGAGTGCTCGGACCTGGGGTGGATGCCATAGCCCTTCGTAAAACTTTGCTTCGAACTCCGTTTGATATAACCGGCATCCGCACTTTTTAAAGTATTCCCGCATCTCGGGCGCATAGTATCTGGGATTGAGGACGGCTCTTATGCCTCTCTCATAGGGAAGGCACGCGACAGAAAGATCGTCCGGGTGCACAACGGGGTTTGACCCGTAAAACAGGATGCCTTTCTGTCCATTTTTCCTCCCGGGGACGTAGAAAGTTTTCAGCTGGTCCACGGTGGAGACTGACAACGCATCTTTGCACATCTGCTCCGGCACCCTTGTGACGGCTAGGGACCCTTCTACAACTTCGAAGGTCTTTCTTAGTTTCGCTTGCTGCATAGGGGTCCAATCTGCACAGCTGTTGCACGGCAGGTCCTCTTCTTCTGACTCTTCAGTGTCACTGCCAAGATGAGGGCAGACTTTGCTGCTAGATGGACCTTCAGTAACAGATTCGTCCGTATCGCTGCCGAAACGAGGGCGGGTTTTACGGAAGGACGGGCTTCCAGCGTCGGACTCATCAGTGTCGCTACCGAAATGTGGGCGCACTTGGGCGTTTTTACTTTTGAAAGTGACAACCGGCGCAGATTTGCTTTTGGGTCTTGGGGCCGATCTATCCTCAGTCAGTTGTAGCTTAGCATTTTGGTGGTCCATAAAGTACCGAGAATCTTCATAGCGGACTTCATGCACACCGATCGGCTAGATGTCTCCGTCAATGCGTCTTTCTTCGCCATTTTTAGTATACTTCATGCATTGAAGGAGAGTTGACGGAATGATGCCGTAATCGTGGAGCCACGACCGCCCCAAGAGAATCTGATAAGACGTGTCGGCATCGATCACGTATATCTTAGCTTCAGTTTGCAGATCCCCGAATTTGATTGGCAGAGCTATGGACCCCAGAACTTGCTGGCAATTTTGGTTGAAGCCTTGAATATCAATCCTTTCCCTTGACAGGTGTCGGACGTCCATTGACAAACTCTTCAGCGTCCGCAAGTTCATGATGTTCACTGAGGACCCCGGATCAATCAATATGCGATTAATTCGATCTCCGTCGCTGTACCCGGTCACGTAAAGCGGCCGATTATGCTCAGCCGTTCCCAATAGCAAGTCTTCGTCCTTAAATGTGACTGCGGCGGCATGCAAAGCCTGCTGGGCTTCTTTCATATTAATTTCCGCAAAGTGAGCCTGATACCGCTCGGGGTTTTGTAGAGCGTGAATGAGAACATCTCTAAGCTCCTTAGATAGGACCAAGGCGTCGTAGATGCTCAGGAGAGACGGAAGCTTCCGGAGATGTGTCAAGACATTATAGTCCACCGAGGAAGGACTTATGTTTTCATCAGCCGGTTCTCTGCCATCTTCTTCATTAGCGACTTGTTTTTCCTTCCCTTTTGGGGCGTTGCCCTGATTTGGCGGTAGAGCCCTGCCGCTTCTGAGCTGGATTTGATTGGCCTTTGTGGTGAGCTCCTCGTCCTCTTCGGGAAAACAGAGCTCATCCTCGGAGTCGCTGCCAAGATGGATGGCGTAGCAGGTCACTACTGGGATCTCTTCATTGGAGTCTTCTTTTTACTCCTCCAGAATTTCAGCCGCTTGTACAGGGAAGAACTCCTTCAATTGAATCAACGTTCTTTCCCTTTGTTCATATTCTTCGAGAGAATCGATATATTTTTGAATGGTCGATCTCCCTGCAGACTCTTTTTCGCGCCGAGCTGCACTTTTCTTTTTCTTGAGCTTCTAGGATTTTGAGCCTGATGGAGCCGCATTGGCAGCTGGACTGGTAGGCTTCTTCTGCCCTTCCCATTCCGTCCTGGGTTCCTTCCGAAGTAGCTTTATCATCTTCTTCGTCTTATTAGATATGCGTGTACTCCACGGAGGCCGCGATGAGTCCGTTTCATTTCTCAGGGCAGCGGGTTCGGCTGTCTGCTCCCAGAAGGCTTCAGTTATTGTCTGTATAAAGTTGGTGGTTGCAACTTGATTGTTCACCAACACACTTCTGGACAGTTCGATCTCTCCAGCCTTGTACTGCTTCTCGACCCAATCTTTGAAGATATAGCAATCCTCGATCGCATGGCTCACTACTCGGTGGTACGGGCAATACAGAGGATTGTCGGTCATTTTTGCTTCTTGGGGTCTTTTCGACTCCGGCAATTGTAGGCCGTTGTTCAAGGCATCTTTAAATATCTTACGGACCTTGTCCCTTCTGAAAGAGTAAACCTTGTTCTTCTTCTCCTCTAGGGAAGGCCCATCTCCTCCCAGCAATGGCTTTCGAGACCGGTTAGTTTTGGATTCGGCCGCCCTTCGCTTTTCTTCATTGTCGGACGCATTGAAGACATTGGTACTGCTGGAACTCCCGCTTCTACGGTTGTCGTCCCGCTTGCTTTTCCAAGTTTTGTCTCTCTGAGAATCCGGCGGGGACTCTTGCTTCGAGCGTTCCAGCATTTGGACCTTCTTGGTTAGCTCCTGAAATGTCTTGAGGCCTGCTGTACACAAGAATGGGACCATCCAATTGCTGAGGTTCCCAATGAGAAGGCTGACGGACTGGTCCTGCTCCAGTAGTGGTTCGCACTTGACTGTGAGATTACGCCATCGGGCGATAAAGTCGGTGTTGCTTTCATTTTTCCCTGGCTTGGTCCTCACAAGGTTGGCAATGGAGATTTTATCACTGACACTCATGAACCTTTGCCGAAACAGGGACTCCATTTGGGCAAAGGTAATGATGGACCCGTCCGGTATACTCTCATACCAGTCGAAGGAAACGCCGGTCAGGCTGTTGACAAACTGACGAAGAAGGAGTGCGTCATTGCCCCCTGTATTTCCGCACGATGCTTTGAAGTGGGCGACGTGCTGATTTGCATTCCCCGTTCCATCAAATCTTCCGAACTTAGGAATAACGTAGCCGCTTGGGAACTCAATCAGATCGTACTGCGCGGGATATGGCCGCCCACTACTGCCGATTTCTTTCTGAGCTTCAGCTTTGGCCACCAATGTTTTAACCTTGCTGGTGACCAAATCCATTATCCGATCCTGTGTTAGCGGGATAGTGCTATCTGGGGCCAAGGCATCCCCAGAAGCAGAATGTGGTCAGCTTTCATGTGGCTCGACCAGTCTTGGTCCCAAAGGAACAGGCATTGGCTGCCTCGGATTGTCATCACCCAGCTGATTAGTAGCGGCTTATGCCTGATTGGGAGGCGCTCGAGCAATTTGAGCTGTAAGCTGCATCACCACGTTCGTTAAGTCGTCAATCTTCGAATAGAGCTTGGCCATCTCTTTATCTTTGCTCCTGAGCTGTTTTCGAAGCTCTTGAAGCAGCTCTTGTTCCGCAGTCCTGGGGCAGAAAGTTGGCTCTTCCTCGCTGTCCGAGCTTGACTCTGCATGGACCGAGGGGTCTTTCTGCCTATCATCCTCATCGAGAGGGTTTTCTTCATCCAACGGAGGCGGCTGTTCTTGGGAAGCGGCAACCACATTCAAGCCAGATTGGACTTGGGATGTGGTGGCCCCATCCTTGCTTTTGCTACGAAGGTTGTCGCTGGGACGCCCGCCCGCCATATAGACCGTATGGATGATATATCCGTCCGTCTTTATATCATTGGCGGCTGATTTCACGGATCGTTGTCTTGACCCCCTTGTTTCGGTAGCTGGTAGTCGATTGAAGTCGTTTGGCCTAACCAGGTTCTTGAATGGTGCTGGCGCTTCTTTTCTGGGTTTGCCCCGCTGCTTTCATGCGGCACAGAGTGCTTGATAGACTCTTGAAGAGAAAGTGTCATACTTTTTCTGTTGGGGCCAGGACACGTCTCTTTGTGGCACTGTTCGGACCGCCGTCTTCTTGATTCTGGCGGTCATGGCATTTTTCTGAACCCACTTCAGAGGCTCGAAGGAATTGCTGATTCTTACGTCCGACTCAGCCGTCGTCGCGGGGCAACCCTGCACTTGGAACTTCACATGATTCCATTTGGCCGAAGCCCTGGCCCTCTTGTTGGATCGATACCTGAGCCGCTTCTGCCTTAACTTTTCTGTTCTAAGCATCTGGCAGACTTCGGCTCTTTGGGAAGACGCCACAGACCGAGCGATGGAGGGCCTTGGAGATATGCTCGATTGTGCATTTGTTGGAGTCATCGCCTGAGCTCGTCCGCAACATTTGATGTTGCCCTTTGTACCGAAGTTCTTGCCCCCCGCTGGAGCAACAGAGAATCGTTCAGATACCGTCTTAAGTTTCGGTTGTGGTGCCTTGGCGATCACGACATTCGGCCTCTTACCCCTTGAGACTGGCTTGGCCACCTGTTCCGCCCGGATCTCCGCCAGATGAGCGCTTCCGGCAGGGTAGATGATGACAGAGCCAAATTGGCGGGGCGGTTCCTCCCACTGTCGACTGACTTTGCGGGGAGAACCACACGAGCGTTGATCTTGACCACGTACGGAATCGGGGTCGCTTTGGAAGTTGAATTCGTCTTGGGAGACATCGTCGTTGAAAGTTGATTGCTGCACGAAAAGAAACATCATTTCAGTATAGACAATCAATATGTATATTGATTGAGTTCGCATGAATGCTTAACCCGAAATATGGGAGGAGAGATTGGTCCCACCGGGCGTGCCAGATATCTGTAGGGTGTTTTTCGTCACCCCATTGAGATGGGAATACGCGTGCACTTGTTAGGCGTACTACAGATTCCCCTTGCCTAGGGTAGGCCAGGGTTTAATGATTATGGGGATTCGAATCTCCGGCAGCCGCGGACTAAGCTGCCGTTAATTACCCCTCGCCTTTGGGGCGAGGGAACCTCCGATTAACGGGTTAAACTGGTCATGCGAACTCGATGTGCAGTGTACGTGTGTTTTGTTTTGGAAGGGGGGTTTAAATATATCGGGAGCCACGCAGAGTTTTTACGGGGGTCCCGCTACCCGAATAGCGGGCTGGGGGTCAAGGGGGCTAGCAGCCCCCTTGCGGGGTGGGGGGCAGCGCCCCGTTAGAAATTTTTTTCTAACAGGGACAGTGTCGTGGAGTATGTGTGTATGTAAATATGTATACATATGTACAGATATACATGTATATATATAAAAAGGGGAAAAGACATCCAAAGGATGCGTGGGGACAGCACCTTGGGCGCTGTGCGCCTAGGTACTGTGCGCTCAGGCGCTAGATTGCTACGTGTCAGCACGTGGGCGCTCTGCGCTTGAGCGCAAGCGCGCCACGTGTCGACACGGGGGCGACTTGCGCTGGAGCGCAAGCGCGCCATGTGTCAGCACGGGGGCGACTTGCGCTCGAGCGCTTGCGCTGGAGCGCAAGCGCGCCACGTGTCGGCACGGGGGCGATTTGCGCTCGAGCGCTTGCGCTTGAGCGCAAGCGCGCCACGTGTCGGCACGCGGGCGCTTTGCGCTTGAGCGCCGGCGAGAAAGAAAAGACTTTTAGCCTAAAAAAATTTCTCAGAAGAGAAATCAGAGAGGAGTTGGACTCCTGAGTGTGTTTTTTTTTTGGTTTAGTGAACGATGTTCTTCTTCCTCCTCCTCTGTTAGCTGGATCTTGAAGATCAAGAGATACGGGATTTCTAAAAATCTCTTCTTTTTGAGATCTAATGGAAGATCTGAGTTCCCCTTTATGGGTTTTGTGGTGAAAAACTAATTTGTTTTATAAAAGGAATAGTAAAACTCTTGATTTAATTCAAGAGAAAAAGGAAGGTTTTGGAACCTTGAAGAGGGAGAAAAGATCTCAGATCTGAAGAAAATTTTGAGAGAGAGAAAAAGTTGTTTAGATATTTCATTATCTTTGCCTTTATAGGCTATACACTTTACACATAGCCCCTTGGGCTTCACAAAATGGCATTTTGCCTATCCCATGGCTCATGTGCCATTTCTTTTTGCACATAAGCCATGGGCTTTACAAAAATTTGGCTTTATGCCTATTTTTCTTACATTTATCCATAAAATAAAATAAAAGAAATGCAACAAAATTATTTATTACAAAATTTTTATCTTGGCATGGGGGAAGGCCGGCCGCTTCATGTTCTGGCTCGACCCGGGCATGGGCCCACTGGATCTAGGCTTGGGCCCACTTGGCTTGGGGTTGACTTTGATTTTGACTTGGTCAACCGGGGTGTAAATTTTTACCCCAACAGCCCCGTCTCGAAAACTCCCACGACTAGGGACCTTTTAAGGATGTGCTTATAGACTACCAGCCCCCACGTATATGATCGCCATCATACTGCTGGCTGTCAAGAAAGAATCCTAAGGGCTCTATCAACGCGCAATAGTGACCTGTAAAGTCACCTAAAGCAGTACACGATGATAAAGATAATCCAGATAGCATACTATCATCTTGAGTAAGACTGTTCTAACGGTATAGGTCCTCCCTCAATCATTGCAATCACGTGCCTGTGATCCAATAATTGACTCTGAAGGCACTATCTCCAACAATCTCCCACTTGTACTCAAGGCTAATTATTGCTATGTCACATACTCACAGCCCGTGTGATACCGAACACCCAACTCCTCTACTAATCAGTCTCACAAAACCCGTTTGCGAAACTAATGCGTTCGTGGAATAGCCTCAGTGAGTGGATCTGCCTTAATGTTTCTTTCTATGTCTCTCTTAATCTCAAGTTCGCGGAGAAAGCCATCTCCCGAAATGAGCAATACCTGTCTTAGAATATGTTTGGATGTCTGATGGGACCTAGTTCAGAAATGAACTCCAAATCCAAATTTTTTAGACTGTATTGTCAACTGAACTTAATCAGTATCTTGCGCCATGCCTCCCTCAGTATCCGCCTGGACCACCTGTCTAAAATACTGCCCCTCGTCAGAGGGAAAACTATAACTCTGACAGTCACTCTGTCATCTAGGTCACCTTGGAAGCCTGGTATGATAACCGTCTCCCGAATGAAGCTGTCGTTATCATATCCCTAGAACATCCACTTATGTTCTAAAACTGCTTTCGATCGTTTCTCCAGAATTGGATCAATATCAACTTATTGCATCTACTATAAAAACAACATCTGGTGTGGTACTTGACATCTCATGATTGACTCAATTGCCTAAGCAAGTGATATGCCAATCATGCACATCCCTCTCCCCTTTAGTCTGTAAGACACCTTTAGAGAGGGTGACTCCATCACCTGCAGGTACACTACCGTGCCAAAAGTCGTCCATTCTAAAGCACCTTTAGAATGCTGTCTAAGTACCCTGATTGGGACACTTCCCAAATCTAGATCTAAAACCATAGATCTAGTAACCAGAATATCTGATATAATATCCAAGCCTTATGTGGAGAAACTACTGTGTGACAACCAAAGTATAACCGACCGTAGTATATGAACATCACTTCCTACTCTGTATGTCATCCAAATACCAGGACATCACACCCTACTACCTTCTCAACAGATCCATCCCCTATTTTGATGAAGTCAAACCTATGACTGTCACATCAGAAATAGATGATCTATCTCCGCTATATCTGCTTTAGTCCATAGATATAAGCTACTTGTCCACCAATGCTTCCGCTGCTCCCACTGACTACGACAACCCTCTGGCAGAGTCATATAGACGTACAGTTCTAAAACCAGTTTAGAACGACGCTATACTCATCCTCCTGCCGGGTCTCACAGTCTGGAACAACAGCAATGGCAAGTCTGGGTAAACAAGAACCTCCCTGTTACCGTCCTTGAGGCTGCCGGAGTACCTCTCGGGTGCCTGAGGTTACCTGCCATATCTGCGGAGTGGCCAATGGAATGTCAAACCAGATAAAATCTTTAGGTTCTTATCAAATCTTCCGTAATCGTTTGCGGTTCTGGAATCACTTCCAGTTCTACCATACTTCCACTACTGTTTTCTGAAAAAAATCCATTTCTTTTAAAACTGTGGCGAGTCTAGAACAATATCACTATTGATCTTCCAGATGGTAGAAAATCAACTCTCGTCATAGCCTGGGTCAACCCACAAACAGCCATTACAGAAACGTGCCTTGAGTTATCCAAAGTCTGGTTTTAAGCATAAGCCGGACAACTCCCCGTACCTTAACATCGTTAAGATATGAACTGTTCTATATCCAATATAGAAACAGAGGAACTGATTTAATTGAACCAGATTCAAATCATGCAGCCATCTCCAGTGCATGTCAACTAAATGGAAAGAGGCCGATCAGCGTTACTCAACTTAGAAGTGCTTCCAATTATGAGTAACCTGAAAGTGAAACAAGTTTCTCAAAACCATTACTATTAACGGAATACCATATACAAGTATCTACATTTTCGATCACCTTGAAGAATCCTGATACTTGCAACACTTGGTTCTCTACTTTATTCTTATACCTATAACTTCTCAAAATTCGGACCTTGTGTTTCTACGAAACACTTGTCTAAAAACTAGAGAAGTCATAAGTAAACCGAATATAGTATGAAGACCAACCCCTCTGTCCTAATGGACACTGGACAATATACAATACTCCGTATAAGTCCCTTAAGTCTAATAACTCATTCCCCGTGTGTCGTATGTTGAAAACTGTACCTATGGTTAAGAAGAATTACACCGCTGTTTAATGCTCTTTACCTAACCATCCACTGATATAGGTAAATGTCATGGACATAATTTCAAAAAGGTATATCTCACTCTATAAAAATAGACGTACAGATATATCAATTTGAAATTGGTGCATAACAACGGATATTCAAAACCAAATATTTGACGTCCGGCAAACTACCCAGGTGATTTCCTCAAATATCACCAATTACAACGAATTCCGATATAATAAGGATAATCACCTAATTCCTAATAACTTACTCCCACTCATTATCTGTAAAACCATACAGATGTGAGAATCAAACCTGGTAAATACATACCCTGGAGCAAGTGTCTAATTGGGAAATCAGTTTTCCTTTAACAGTACACAGTGAAACTGAAACATTGAAATGTTTCGTAGGGGTATCCTGGTATTCCTAGTAATGCCTCTTCCATTATCCAGATTCAGAACTGTAACCGTATATTTCTATGCCATCTCTCCACATCCCTTCATATGTCTTTAGTCATTACCTTTTGCACACCCCTTTAGGCCAAATGGTTTTCTTCCTTCCCTACCGTTCGGCACCAGCCTATGGTTTGGAAGAAGACTATCCAATAAGCATAATGGGTGTACTGTTCTAATCCTAGGAGCACTCGCAATGCGAGAGAAGGTGAAGATAAAAGACAACCGAATAAACCTTATTCCTATTTCTCCTGAACCAGAATCCATCCCCGAACTGGAACAAGTTCCTTTCGAGTTCGTATATAACCATACGATGGAGTATCCAAATAACTGTGGATCTTCGTAGTGATACGGATTGTCCTGGAGAAATACAAAGGTGAAGTGGGAGTGGTAATGAAATATTTAGTTTGGTCGTGAATAGCAGTCGCAATTTACTTTGCCCTCCTTCTAATCCCTTTATTTGTCTTAACTTAATACCTTCTGTACACCACACTTAGGCTAATCGGCTTTCTTCATTCCCTACCGTTCGGCACCAGCCTAAGGTTTGGAAGAAGACTATCCAATAGGCGTAACGGGTGTACTATCCCCTAATCTAAGGAGCACTCGCAACCTGAGAGAAGGTAAAAGGAAAAGACAACTGAATAGTCCTATTCGTTTTCTCCAGAACCGGAAACCATCCTCGAATAAATTCTTTCGAGTTCGTATATAACCATACGATGGTTTTATCCAATGCAAGTAGACATTCGTAGTAATACGGGGTGTCCTGGAGAAAAGGTAAAAGTAGGAGTGGCAATGAAGTCGGCAACTCTGACAATCTAAAAGCCAGTCTTATAAGAAGGTTCGGTTAATCTTGGTCACTGAGTCATAGTCTTAGGGTCGGGCCATGGTCGCTGCCAAAGAGAGAGAGAAAAGAAACACTCAGCGTGCACTCTAACCTAGATCAGAATGGTTATCACTTTATCTAATCAGGAAACCTCCCACTGTACCGTCAAATTCTCCTCCAAACCTGAAAGAAGAATTAGTCAGGATCACCCGAGGAGTAAACCAACTCATCAGTGGGAATCGGGATCCAACTATCATCGCATGATAACGTGACGGAATCCGCTCACGTTATCACACTCCAGAAGGTATGCGCATATCTGGCAAGTTTCAGTTTCTTTAGAAACTCCCGATGTGATTTTTGCCCCATGCTCTTATGACCTTGACTAAGGCTAACAAATCATAAGTCACATGTCAAGTTCTACCCGTTATTGTCCAGGTTAATTTGAACCCACCCGTACAAGCCCTTAACTAGGGCCAACAAGGCTATACGACTGTCCCAAACCAACGCATCTATCTATGCAGCAGAAAGGTAACAAGCAGCTACCATACACTATGCCTTGACTAAGGCCAACAAACATAGCATGAATACTACGTGCTATCCGTCTGAAATGACGGAGGGCTATGAATGGTTTTTGGCGAAAAACCTTTAACGTAATGAACTTGATATCGTTGAAGGAACTGGATAACTTTTATAAAAATATAGTGGCGAAAACCTTTGCTAAAGAGGTCACTCCCGGTGAAGAGATCTCGGCTCTTTCCCCGTAGAATGAGGTGCAGGATATTCCAACTGAATACCACGTTGCAAAACAAAAGTAAATGACTATAGTGAAGTTATTTCCCTGACGCAAACTTCTGTCCAAGGGGTCACTCCCGGTGAAGGGATCTCGGCCCTTGCCTCGTCGGCTGAGGTGCTGGATATTCATAACCGAATACCACTGTGCAAAACAAAAGAGAACGTCCTTACAATAACAGCTTTTTGAAAAATTATTCCAACAACATCGGAATAAGTTTGTTTAGCTTGCATTGATCCGAATCAATGCAGTCCTATCAATTGATCACACCAATAAAGAACGAAAATAATGATGTACGTATATGCCATCCGCATTCGCCACTGGGTCCCGTCATTACCCGTTAGGTTACTTAAATAACGACAGAGCGGGGACTGGACTAGCGCGGATGCAAAACATATACAACATCTACTAGTATATATATAAATATATAATAATCGCTCAAGGCGTGATAAAATGCAAGAAATGTAATAAGCATCACAGAACAATACAGTTATCTGGGATCCCCAGGTTTCATAGAGCCGCTACTGAAACCCGACGTTCCCCTGGTCGTATGGATAGCCTGTGAAATGAAATCCTAGACCCCTACGGGTGCGGCAAGTTACCCGCCAAAACCTGAAGTGAGGCAGCCCCCTTCAGCAACATGAATGGACCACCCAGCACTTCACGGAATCTGGTAACTTGGGCACCCCTCCTTGGGTCAACCTGTACCCCCTACGAGTGCGGCGAATAGCCCACCAATTCTAGAGTGAAGCCCCCTCCGTCTCAATTCTAGCTAACTAGAGAAGGGGTAGAGAGATATACCGAGCGATCCTTGTCCTTCGGTCTTCTCGTCGTCATCCCGATCTCCCCGCGGAATCTCCGGTCTTCATATCCTCGTCGGAAGGGCACCACATCGCCGGGTTCTTTTACGGGCTCCCACCTCTAGACCGAGGCAACTCGGGCACGAAGTTGGCCAGTCGACGTGTCCAAGAATGCTGTAGGCTAGTGTAGTACTCTTTGTCTCAAGGGGTTGTGAAGTTTCCATTTGGATGGAGGAGGGAGATGAAGTGAACTTTTGTGATGGCTATATGATTTTGCAAGCAAATGAGATACCAAAATCCCCACTCCAAAAATTGGGACAGCCCCATCAAGGAATGGCCGGCCAAGACTTTGTGAAGGGAGAGAGAAAAACTAAAGGGTGGTGGGAAAACAATAATGCAAGCAAGTGATGATGAGAAAAAACAATGATCACAACAAAGTCTCCCCTTCAACAACCATCTCAAATCTCATCACAAAAGTCAAGCAATGATGATGCACAATAATGAAGCAACTATGTGTTACTAAAAGTCTTCCCCATTATTAAAATGCACAACTGCAAATAGCTACCTCCACCAAAATTCAGCCAACGAAAGAAACAAAGGAAAATGGCCGAAACGGAATGCAAACTGGCAACTTCAAAAAACCGATCCCGTAATAAATTACAGGAAAACCTCGCAACTGTATATACATACCCGCATTTGTATTCCGACCGAATACAAATGCAATGAGACAAAATCTACACTGTACAATACTAGGATCTGGCTTAAACCAAAGCCCGCTAGTATTATCCGTCCGATCATGATCCGTGCAATACCGCACGTATATGATCGAACCCTGCCATATCTCCATACGGCCTCTACAGCGTTTCGCCCGAAACTTGAGAAACGGTCTGTGGGGGACTGTAACACCCTAGGATGTGTTAGTGGCTAATTATATTTTATTATGTGAACTTTAATAAAAAGTTTACCAAATTGGTTTTCAAATAATTTTTCAAATTTAATAAATATTTTTCCAGAATTTTCCTAGGCTTGCACAAACTTGTGCATGTAAACTAGGGTTAGAATTGGGGTTAAACCATGTTTAACAACCATGGTAGATTAAACCCCTATTGTTAAGTTAACATGATTTTAATTAAGGTTATGTTCTTTTTATAAAAAAAGGGATTTAAATTTTTATGTTGGTTGACTTGAGAGAGAGAGAATGCATCATGGCTAAGCCATGCTTGCATTAAATAAGAGAAAGAGAGAGAGTGCATCATGGCAAGCCCATGCTTGCATTTAATGTGGCAAGAGAGAGAGAAATGGGGGCTTGACCTTGTGCATTATCATTTATTTTGTTTGTTCACACTCTCATATCTCACTCACTCACTCTCTCACTCACACACACACACAGCTACATCAGCAGCAACAGCAGAAGTTGCAGCAGCAGCAGCATCACACAACAACAACAACAACAACAACAACAACAACAACAGCTACATTAGCAATTCTAGCCCCAGCAGCAGCAGCTCAGCCCCAGCCCCAGCAGCAGCACCACATGTAGCAGCAGCCCCAGCACCACATCAACAACATCAACAACAGCAACACCAGCAATAACAACACCAACAGCAACAACAAGCTGCAGCAGCAGCAGTAGCAGTAACAACAGCAACAGCAACAGCATCTGGAGCAGCAACAGCAGTAGCAGCTTCTTCTTCTTCTGTTCTTCCCCTGACCCAGCCTCGTAGGGTCAAGTGAGGTATAACCTCTGAGCTCCACTTGCTTGTATGCTAGACTTGTGTGTCGGTTTAGCTTAATTAGTGTAAGTTGGTGGTTGTTAGTGCTAGATTGTGTGTTTTTAGCGATATTTGTGGTGTTTAGTGTAAACTTTGCTTAAGTAAGGTTAGTTTTGTCTAGACTAAGTTAATTGAGTGTTGTTAGGGCCTTGTGAACCTATGTAAACCCCAGATTGCACAAAAGTACCCTAAGTTTTCAAATTGTGCAAAATTTGACGTTTTTGAGCAAAATCTTAGCTTTTTAAAATCTACTGTTACCCCAATGAGTCCAGAATAAATTTGAGTGGACCATAGCCTACTAGTGACACCCTGACCCCACAACCAGAGCCCGACCCCACCACTTCAACATTTGGCCACCGAAATAATCGATCTGGCCGCAAATTGCGGCCAGACTTGTGAGATAGGAGCTAGGGTTTTTAGGGTGGGTGTCTGCTACATTTTATAGGTCCATGGTATATATAGTTTTGTAATATTTAACCTGGGTAGGATCTGGGACGATATATCGTTTTCTGGTGTTTTTAGTTTGCGCGATACGCGCAATACGCGAGTGGGTTCAGTGTTTCAGCGTATCGCGGCGTGTCGGGATGAGTCATAGACGCGTGCACACACGTTTCAGCGTATCACACACACGCGCGTTAATTCACGGCGCGAGTTTCTCGTTTTGTTTCGATATCGCGTTTTGAGAGATTCTTGCTTATATAATTGGATTCCTTATGTAAATTCCAGGTTCACAGGCGGGTACGTCAGACGTCGCCAGGAAAGGGAAGCAGGTGGTCGGCTATACTTAGCACGCGACCACGTGAGTAGATTTAACATCTACGGGGAAATCGCCCGTATGGCGTTAAGCGTCAGGGCGTAATAGGATTTGTAGTCATGTGTGTCCATATAGATATACTGGTAGTATAGAACACTGCACCGTCACTAACGGTCTAAGTTGCACGAGCACGATTTATATGCTACACTCACACCGTTAATGATTGCCATGACACTCATATTATAGGATTGCTATAAACTGCATATCATATTGATTCTGCTTATTTGACGTTGTCATGATTTTCCTCATACCATCACATGTATATTCATATCATATACATCACATATCTATACTTGTGCCATATACATCACATATCTATACTTGTGCCATATACATCACATATATTCATACTTGGGCACATATACATCATATGTCTACATTAGTGCACATGTACTTTGTTATATTCACTTTGCGTACTTATCCATTCGCACATCCATATCTATACCCATATTCATATGTTACATACATGGATGATATTGACTTGATTTAAAACTAAGGGACCGCAAGAGATATTTTCAAACTGGATCTTTTAAAAAGAGCGGTTTTCCCTTTCTTTACTCGTAGTGTCATACGACACATTGCATGGATTTACGCATTGGATTTGATTTATGTGATTTCTGGATTTGGGAACCGGAGTACTATTTTAAGAAAACACGCACTGTTTAAAAACCCGGTTTCCCTTGATATGATATTTAGTGCGTCAACCATGAGTTTTCTCGGTTCCAGAGAGCTTGTGTGAGTATACCCGATTCGAGGAGAGGTAAGCACCGATTGCAGGTACATGGTGGACCCGGTACGGTACCCCGAGGCGAGAAGACTCGTATTGTTAGACGGTGAGCTCGGCGGAGGGACTACTACCTACCGGTGACTGGTTAGACCTGGCGGTTATCCAGAGGATACTGACCAGGGTCGATTGATGGATACGGGACGACGCGTACTGCCGGGGCCAAGGGCCGATTCCGCAGACGGTGCCCATGGGCAGATCCGATGGACGGACGCCCCATATTGAAGGATTTGCGTGTCGATGCTGGACACGGCTGATTTTATGATATTTTGAGTGCCGGTGATGGGCACTCCCGATTTTATGAGATTACAGGATTTGAGGACCGATGTAGATGATGGCGCTTGAGTTGTACTGGGTTTTGGTGTATTGATAGACACCAGTTATTTTCCACGTTGATATTCCGTGTAGATATTATTCCTTTCCATACTCAGCATTCAGTACTTGACATCCCATCCTGTAGCTAGTATACCTGATAGAGTACACATGCTTGCATATCATTGCGTACCCTGCTCATCATATATAGGGTTGTTAGATTGCATCGCCATGCCTGATTATCACATATCTTGCTCATCACATAGAGATGGTTATTAGATCGCACTTGTTGCATGATATTGAGCATCCAGTTCATCATATAGATGTTTATCCGTTGGCTTAGGTTAGAGTATCGCAGCACGTGTATACTCGCGATCACTTTTATATGTTATCTACTATTCACGAGTTGGCAACTCACCCCTGTTGTGCCACAGTGCTTGCAGGTTGCCCTTTGGAGTTGTCGCAGCTGGCTGTTTACCGCATCTTTTGACACAGATACCATTACTGAGGCGTGTTAGCCCTTTTGCTATTTAGGTGGGTTTTGTACGGTATCTGTTTACCTTTCAGTTGTATATTGATGTATCTAGTATTCTTCATCTACCTTCATGTATTGACTTAGAGACAGTTGTGAGGACGATGTATGTTATTTTGTACTCTGGTGTCAGGCTCGCTATGAGCCGACTTTATTTATGCAGTCTTATCTTTTATGATATTTGTCTTTGCTTTACTGCTCATTCTTCGCTACGGCGTCGTATATCTTATTGTGATGCTCTATTCATTTCACATGTTACTTCGACTACACCTTGCCTTTTACCCGACTTGCGGAATAAATTTTTATAAAGGAAATGTTGCCAAAATTATTAAAATATAACTCTTGAACTAAAAAGGATTTCTACTAAATTACTTAAGGTTTTCTAAACATTTTACAAATGCTTCTACTAAAATGTTTTAACACTATATTTAAATTGGTTTTGATTTCTGGGTTTCGGCTTACTTATTTGCGTTACGCCTGTAGACGTTACGTGGTTAAGTGCTGGTCACGGGCCGAACTTTAGGTCGTGACAAAGTTGGTATCAGAGCATAGGTTTTACCTTCGGAGTGTAGGATGACCCTGGTATGATGGAGTAGGTAGCTGCAGCAGAGTGGCGTAGCGTGCGTATGTTCCGCGGCATACTCACGACACGATACTCCGCCTTAGCGACCTTAGGACTTATTGGTTGAAATTCCTTCATTATTGCATACATTCTTGCGATTCGATTTCCGTATCCTTATCGAATCCTACTTTCCTTTCCAGCCACTATGCCGCCAAAGACTACTAGGGCACAGAGAGCGGCCGCGAGGGCCGAGATTCGTGTTGACTCGTCCGAAACGAGGACTGATCCGGGCAGTGCACCCGTTGTACCCGAGCAGACTGTTCCTCCTATGATAGATCAGATCGCCACGCTAGGGGCTGGTATGCTGGAGATGCGCCAGACGGTGGGATCCAGCATGCAGGAGATGCGCCAGATGATAGGATCGCTAGTTGAGACGCTCCGAGCGCAGCGACCAGAGGTACCCCCACCAGTCACAGGGACCGCGATGGTACCGACCGTACAGCCAGTTCCCCCTGCAGCCACGGAGGTGATTACAGTATCGCTATCAGAGTTCATGAGGCCGAAGCCTCCGGTCTTCACAGGCACAGATACAGCCGAGGACCCGCAGTCTTTCATTGATAGGATGGCCCGGATATGCCGTTCCCTCAGATGCGCAGATGCGAGATGGGTCGAGTTCGCGAGCTTTCACCTGGAAGGTCTCGTGCAGAAATGGTGCGAATCAGTTGAGAAGGGTAGAGCAGCAGGTCTTCCTCCTATGACCTGGACGGAGTTCATGACAGTGTTCCTTGCCCGCTTCCTTCCCCAGAGTGTTAGGGATGCCCGAGCATGCAGATTTGAGTCCTTACGCCAGACGCCGGAGATGACAGTGGCAGAGTACGATGTGCTGTTCACCGAGCTATCAGTTTATCCTCCGTACCTAGTGGCTACTGAGGAGATGCGAGTCAAGAGATTTGTCCGAGGCTTGCTTACCCCGCTATTCCTTGCGATCAGCTCCCAGCATTATGAGACCTATGCCGCAGCGGTAGACGCAGCCTTATTGGTTGAGGAGCGCCTTGCAGAGACTTCGGTAGTTCCAGGGCCGAAGAGGGTTCGTACTGATACAGCAGCTCAGAGACATCCATTCAGACACCGTGATAGACGTCGTACAGGGGGCAGAGACTCGGGGCGCGGTCAGATGTTTAGCTCATACCCCCAGGAGGGTCAGCAGTTGTCTCGTGGATGTTTTGGATGTGGTAGTCTTCGTCACCGCGTCAGAGATTGTATCGAGACAAGCAGGAGGGAGCCAGCCGTATCGCATGTCACACTTCCACCTTCTCCACCCCATAGGGCGTTACCTGTTGTACCCACAGTTGCTCCGCGTCAGACCCATGCACAGGGAGGCCGTGATCGTGGAGGGTTTGTTCCTAGAGAGCGAGGCGGTCGAGGCAGAGGACAGCCAGCCACCGGCAGAATACAGCCAGTTCCTAGTAGGGGACCGCCAGTTGCAGGTGGAGGACAGGCACGAGTTTTCGCTTTGACGCATCAGGACGCGCAGGCATCCAACGCGGTGGTCTTAGGTATCTTATCAGTATGTTCTGTTGATGCACACGTATTGTTCGATCCCGGATCCACGCACTCGTACGTATCCACACACTTCGTGCCGAGTTTAGGTAGAGAGTCCGGTCTTTTTGATCAGCCGCTTGTTGTGACCACTCCCGTGGGAGAGTCGTTTGTTGCTAGGCACGTGTTCCGATCCTGCGTTGTCCGTATTGGCGAGAGAGATCTGCCTGTCGACTTGATCCTTCTTGAGATGTTGGACTTCGACGTTCTTTTGGGCATGGATTGGTTAGCCACGTGCTATGCGTCTGTGGACTGCCGCGAGAAGACAGTGAGATTTTATTTTCCCGACGAGTCGGCTTTTGTCGTGCAGGGGGACCGTGGTGCCACCCCTCACATTTTAATTTCTTCTCTTCGCGCTGGACAGCTATTGAGGAAGGGATGTCAGGGATTTCTAGCCTATGTTTGTGATACTAGTGCTACAGATGTTCCATTGGACCAGGTTCCGATTGTATGCGAGTTCCCTGATGTGTTCCCTGACGAGCTTCCTGGGCTACCGCCTGAGCGCGATATTGCCTTCTGTATTGATCTGATTCCCGGCACGGGGCCTATTTCTATACCGTCTTATCGGATGGCCCCGGCGGAGCTTTGTGAGTTGAAGAGTCAGTTGCAAGATTTGCTGGATAAGGGACTTATTCGACCCAGTGTTTCTCCTTGGGGTGCTCCGGTCCTGTTCGTTAAGAAGAAGGACGGAAGCTTACGTTTGTGTATCGACTACCGGCAGCTGAACAGGGTGACCGTGCGGAACAGATATCCGTTGCCACGCATTGATGACTTGTTCGACCAGCTTCAGGGGGCAGGGTATTTTTCGAGGATCGATTTACGATCAGGCTATCATCAGTTGCGAGTCCGACAGGAGGATAAACCGAGGACAACTTTTCGCACGCGCTACGGCCATTATGAGTTTTTGGTGATGTCGTTCGGACTCACCAACGCCCCAGCAGCGTTCATGGACTTGATGAACCGTATATTCAGGCCGTACCTTGACTTGTTCATCATCGTGTTCATTGACGGCATCTTGGTGTATTCCCGGAGCAGAGAGGAGCACGAGCAGCACCTGCAGATCACACTGCAGACTTTGAGGGAGCACCAACTTTATGCAAAATTCTCCAAGTGCGCGTTCTGGCTGGACAGTGTAGACTTCTTGGGTTACGTGATTACACGGGATGGTATATGTGTGGACCCAAGGAAGATTGAAGCCGTTCGGAGTTGGCCCAGACCTACATCCGTTACTGAGATACGCGGCTTTCTAGGACTGGCCGGCTACTACCGGCGATTTGTACAGGATTTCTCCCGTATTGCTGCACCCTTGACCGGATTGACCCGGAAGGGAGTTCCCTTCGATTGGACAGAGGATTGCGAGCACAGTTTTCTGCAGCTACGGACTTGTTTGACTACAGCGCTAGTGCTATCGTTGCCTTCAGGATCAGGCGGCTTTGCAGTCTATTGTGACGCTTCGCGAGTGGGGCTAGGGTGCGTATTGATGCAGCATGACAGGGTGGTCGCGTATGCTTCGCGGCAGCTGAAGAGACATGAACAGAACTACCCTACCCACGATTTGGAGATGGCCGCAGTGGTCTTTGCACTTAAGATCTGGCAACATTACCTATACAGCGAGTCGTGCCAGATATTCACTGATCACAAGAGCTTAAAGTATATATTTCAGCAGCGGGACCTAAATCTCCGACAGCGCCGTTGGATGGAACTGGTAAAGGACTACAACTGCGAGACTTGTATCACCCGGGCAAGGCGAATGTAGTGGCAGATGCTCTGATCAGGAGGCCCGGGGGCAGTCTATCTTGTTTGTGTGTAGTGCAGAGGCAGTCGTCGGCAGATTGGCAGATATTATGTGACAACCGAGTGCAGTTCGAGTTCACGCCGATCGGGGGACAGCTTGCGCATGTTCGTGCACGCCCACAGTTTCTTGACCGTATATATGAGGCACAGCACAGTGATGACCGATGTTCAGAGATCATGACACAGATTGGAGAGGGCAGATTTTCCGAGTTCGTGATTGATGATCAGGGGATACTGCGATTTGGGACTATACTGTGCGTACCGGATATTGAGGGACTGCGGCGTGAGATTCTTGAGGAGGCACATCGATCGGTATACAACGTCCATACCGGTTCCACCAAGATGTACCATGATATGAGAGAAGTTTACTGGTGGGATGGAATGAAGAGGGACATCGCGGATTTCGTATCGAGATGCTTGACTTGTCAGCAAGTCAAGGCCGAGCACTAGAGGCCCGCAGGAGAGCTACAGTCGTTACCCATTCCGGAGTGGAAATGGGAGCAGATTTCGATGGATTTCGTTGTGGGTCTACTCAGGACTAGGCGAGGGTATGACTCCATTTGGGTGGTCGTGGATCATCTGACGAAAGCGGCTCACTTCCTGCCAGTGAAGACGACTTTTGAATTTGCTCAGTATGCCTAGATTTACATCGACGAGATTGTACGACTGCATGGAGTCCCGACGTGTATTGTGTCCGACAGAGGCACCCAGTTTACCAGCCGACTATGGCAGAGGCTTCAGAAGGCTTTGGTCATGCGCTTGAGTTTCAGCACAGCATTTCATCCGCAGACCGACGGACAGTCAGAGCGGACCATTCAGACTCTCAAGGACATGCTCGGAGCGTGCGTTTTAGACTTTGGTGGTAGCTGGGATCATCATTTACCCTTGATAGAGTTCTCCTACAACAATAGTTTCCAGGATACTATTCAGATGGCACCTTTCGAGGCTTTGTATGGGAGGAGATGTAGATCGCCCGTCTGTTGGACAGAGCTCAGCGAGGGCATTATTTTGGGGCCACAGATCGTACATGAGACGACTGAAAAGATACAGCTGATTCGAGACAGGATGATGACAGCTCAGAGCAGGCAGAGATCGTATGCTGACAGGCACCGCCGCAGATTAGAGTTCGCAGTTGGAGATCACGTGTTTCTAAGGGTCTCTCCGATGAAGGGAGTGATGAGGTTTGGACGGAAGGGGAAGCTTAGCCCCAGATTCATAGGCCCCTTCGAGATCCTCGAGCGTGTGGGCGCAGTAGCTTATCGTTTGGCTTTTGCACCCGACTTCCCAGATGTTCACCCCGTGTTCCACGTGTCGATGCTTCGCAGATACCTACCTGACCCTTCGCACATGATTCAGCATCAGACCGTTCAGCTCGAGCGCGATCTTACGTTCACCGAGCAGCCAGTCGTGATCTTGGACCGGCAGGTGAAGAAACTTAGATCGAAGGTCTTTCCATCAGTGAAGGTGCTTTGGCGCAGCCCGAATGGTGAAGAGATCACTTGGGAGGCCGAGGGTGAGATACGGAAGATGTTCCCTCATCTTTTTGATGGTATGCGTTGCTTTATATTTTAAATTCGGGAACGAATTTCTTTAAGGGGGGAAGATTGTAACACCTTAGGATGTGTTAGTGGCTAATTATATTTTATTATGTGAACTTTAATAAAAAATTTACCAAATTGGTTTTCAAATAATTTTTCAAATTTAATAAATATTTTTCCAGAATTTTCCTAGGCTTGCACAAACTTGTGTATGTAAACTAGGGTTAGAATTGGGGTTAAACCATGTTTAACAACCATGGTAGATTAAACCCCCTATTATTAAGTTAACATGATTTTAATTAAGGTTATGTTCTTTTTATAAAAAAGGGATTTAAATTTTTATGTTGGTTGACTTGAGAGAGAGAGAATGCTTCATGGCTAAGCCATGCTTGCATTAAATAAGAGAGAGAGAGAGAGAGTGCATCATGGCAAGCCCATGCTTGCATTTAATGTGGCAAGACAGAGAGAAATGGGGGCTTGACCTTGTGCATTATCATTTATTTTGTTTGTTCACACTCTCATATCTCACTCACTCACTCTCTCACTCACACACACACACAGCTACATCAGCAGCAACAGCAGAAGTTGCAGCAGCAGCAGCATCACACAACAACAACAACAACAGAGCAACAACAGCAGCTACATCAATAATTCCAGCCCCAGCAGCAGCAGCTCCGCCCCAGCCCCAGCAGCAGCAACACATTTAGCAGCAGCCCCAGCACCACATCAACAACAGCAACACCAGCAATAACAACACCAACAGCAACAACAAGCAGCAGTAGCAGTAACAACAGCAGCAGCAGTAGCAGTAACAACAGCAACAGCAACAGCATCTGGAGCAGCAACAGCAGTAGCAGCTTCTTCTTCTTCTTCTCTTCTTCCCCTGACCCAGCCTCGTAGGGCCAAGTGAGGTATAACCTCTGAGCTCCACTTGCTTGTATGCTAGACTTGTGTGTCGGTTTAGCTTAATTAGTGTAAATTGGTGGTTGTTGGTGCTAGATTGTGTGTTTTTAGCGATATTTGTGGTGTTTAGTGTAAACTTTGCTTAAGTAAGGTTAGTTTTGGCTGGACTAAGTTAATTGAGTGTTGTTAGGGCCTTGTGAACCTAGGTAAACCCCAGATTGCACAAAAGTACCCTAAGTTTTCAAATTGTGCAAAATTTGACGTTTTAAAGAAAAATCTTAGCTTTTTAAAATCTGCTGTTACCCCAGTGAGTCCAGAATAAATTTAAGTGGACCATAGCCTACTAGTGACACCCTGACCCCACCACCAGAGCCCGACCCTACCACTTCAACCTTTGGCCGCCGAAATAATCGATCTGGCCGCAAATTGCGGCCAGACTTGTGAGATAGGAGCTAGGGTTTTTAGGGTGGGTGTCTGCTACATTTTGTAGGTCCATGGTATATATAGTTTTGTAATATTTTAACCTGGGTAGGATCTGGGACGATATATCGTTTTCTGGTGTTTTTAGTTTGCGCGATACGCGAGTGGGTTCTGTGATTCAGCGTATCGCGGCGTGTCGGGATGAGTCGTAGACGCGTGCACACACGTTTCAGCGTATCGCACACACGCGCGTTAATTCGCAGTGCGGGTTTCTCGTTTTGTTTCGATATCGTGTTTTGAGAGATTCTTGCTTATATAATTGGATTCCTTGTGTAAATTCCAGGTTCACAGGTGGGTACGTCAGACGTTGCCAGGAAAGGGAAGCAGGTGGTTGGCTATACTTAGCATGCGTCCAGGTGAGTAGATTTAACATCTACGGGGAAATCGCCAGTATGGCGTTAAGCGTCAGGGCGTAATAGGATTTGTAGTCATGTGTGTCCATATAGATATACTGGTAGTATAGAACACTGCACCGTCACTAACGGTCCAAGTTGCACGAGCACGATTTATATGCTACACTCACACCGTTAGTGATTGCCATGACACTCACATTATAGGATTGCTATAAACCGCATATCATATTGACTGCTTATTTGACGTTGTCATAATTTGCCGCATACCATCACATGTATATTCATATCATATACATCATATATCTATACTTGTGCCATATACATCACATATATTCATACTTGGGCACATATACATCATATGTCTACATTAGTGCACATGTACTTTGTTATATTCACTTTGTGTACTTATCCATTCGCACATCCATACCTATACCCATATTCATATGTTACATACATGGATGATATTGACTTGATTTAAAACTAAGGGACCGCAAGCGATATTTTCAAACTGGATCTTTTAAAAAGAGCGGTTCTCCCTTTCTTTACTCGTAGTGTCATACGACACATTGCATGGATTTACGCATTGGATTTGATTTATGTGATTTCTGGATTTGGGAACCGGAGTACTATTTTAAGAAAACACGCACTGTTTAAAAACCCGGTTTCCCTTGATATGATATTTAGTGCGTCCACCATGAGTTTTCTCGGTTCCAGAGAGCTTGTGTGAGTATGCCCGATTCGAGGAGAGGTAGGCACCGATTGCGGGTACATGGTGGACCCGGTACGGTACCCCAGGGCGAGAAGACTCGTATTGTTAGACGGGGAGCCCGGCGGAGGGACTACTACCTACCGGTGACTGGTTGGACCTGGCGGTTATCCGGAGGATACTGACCAGAGTCGATTGGTGGATACGGGACGACGCGTACTGCCGGGGCCGAGGGCCGATTCCGCAGACGGAGCCCGTGGGCAGATCCGATGGACGGACGCCCCATATTGGAGGATTTGCGTGTCGATGCTGGACATGGCTGATTTTATGATATTTTGAGTGCCGGTGATGGGCACTCCCGATTTTATAAGATTACAGGATTTGAGGACCGATGTGGATGACGGTGCTTGAGTTGTACTGGGTTTTGGTGTATTGATAGACACCAGTTATTTTCCACGTTGATATTCCGTGTAGATATTATTCCTTTCCATACTCAACATTCAGTACTTGACATCTCATCCTGTAGCTAGTATACCTGATAGAGTACACATGCTTGCATATCATTGCGTACCCTGCTCATCATATATAGGGTTGTTAGATTGCATCGCCATGCCTGATTATCACATATCTAGCTCATAACATAGAGATGATTATTAGATCGCACTTGTTGCATGATATTGAGCATCCAGTTCATCATATAGATGTTTATCCGTTGGCTTAGGTTAGAGGATCGCAGCACGTGCATACTCGTGATTACCTTTATATGTTATCTACTATTCACGAGTTGGCAACTCACCCCCGTTGTGCCACAGTGCTTGCAGGTTGCCCTTTGGAGTAGTCGCAGCTGGCTGTTTACCGCATCTATTGACACAGATACCATTACTGAGGTGTGTTAGCCCTTTTGCTATTTAGGTGGGTTTTGTACGGTATCTGTTTACTTTTCAGTTGTATATTGATGTATCTAGTATTCTCCATCTACCTTCATGTATTGACTTAGAGACAGTTGTGAGGACGATGTATGTTATTTTGTACTCTGGTGTCGAGCTCGCTGTGAGCCGACTTTATTTATGCAGTCTTATCTTTTATGATATTTGTCTTTGCTTTACTGCTCATTCTTCGCTACGGCGTTGTATATCTTATTGTGATGCTCTATTCATTTCACATGTTACTTCGACTACACCTTGCCTTTTACCCGACTTGCGGAATAAATTTTTATAAAGGAAATGTTGCCAAAATTATTAAAATATAACTCTTGAACTAAAAAGAATTTCTACTAAATTACTTAAGGTTTTCTAAACATTTTACAAATGCTTCTACTAAAATGTTTTAACACTCTATATTTAAATTAGTTTTGATTTCTGGGTTTCGGCTTACTTAGTCGCGTTACGCCTGTAGACGTTACGTGGTTAAGTGTCGGTCACGGGCGGAACTTTGGGTCATGACAGGGACTCTAAAGACTCGTCAATACTTTGGTTGTGGATTTAACCACTAGCACGTCAGAGGTATTAGCCATACGTAACGGGCTACCAGGTATTGACCTAAAAGGACGTCGATGAACGAACTCATCCTGACGCCCTACTGAGCCTGTCAGTGACAATATCCGTACAGTCCGGTCCGTTCGTCTATGAGCATCGCATGGCGGGCCTAGGGGGTTGGTAAGAGTCAGACCCCCAAAAGCGGTTCAAGTCGTGTCGGAGTGTAGCCCATAACACCCTGAGATACTATTGGAATACCTACCAGTAAATCGCCTGCCTTGGCCAAGGACTTCGTGTAATGGCTCTCCTAGACATTGCGCGACCTCACCCCTAATACCGGGAGAGACGAACCCTTGCAGATCCGCTCACTGCCTCCATGTGGCTCGGGACTGTACCCAACTAAAACCTGTTTGCACGACTCCTTTGAGCATGGTAGGGTAGTAATCAAAGTACAGTAGGAACTCACACGAGACAAATGACGATCTCAGGTCGATGAACTAACCTGTACATATGTCACCAGGGAACTGCTATCTGACGTCTGGTATAAGACCAACTAGCATGTTCCCGGCGAGTCCTGTCCGGTGTACTCATAACCCAATGAGCACCTGTATATATCTTAGGTGAACCAAGTGACACCAGTGGCTTGTGAGACCGGCTACCGCCCCTCGTCGGGGTCTCGACTGTATACACTAGTCTACTCTGGAGTATCGATGCCCCGTCTCGAAAACTCCCACGACTAGGGACCTTTTAAGGATGTGCTTATAGACAACCAGCTCCCACGTATATGATCGCCATCATTCTGCTGGCTGTCAAGCAAGAACCTAAGGGCTCTATCAATGCGCAATAGTGACCTGTAAGGTCACCTAAAGCAGTACACGATGATAAAGATAAACCAGATAGCATACTATCATCTTGAGTAAGACTGTTCTAACGGTATAGGTCCTCCCTCAATCATTGCAATCACGTGCCTGTGATCCAATAATTGACTCTGAGGGCACTATCTCCAACACTAATGAACACTTAACAAGATCTTAACTAGAATATTAGGGTTTAACAATGATGATATAATAAACTAAGAGAAGGGAAAAAGGCTACAACCTTTGTAGACCGTGTCCTTCTCTTCTAATGCTCCGGATTGTAGTCCACGCGACTCGACTAGGCTCCACTTGAAGGTGTTGGCTATAGTGCCCTCAAGGCAATTATCATAGTCGCGGACTTGTGATTATGATGATTGAGTGAGATCTATACCGATAGAACAGTCTTACTTAAGATGATAGTATGCTATCGGGTTTGTCTTTATCATCATGTACATGTTGATAGAGCCCATAGGATTCTTGCTTGACTGCCAGCATTATGATGGCGATCATATATGTGGGAGCTGGGGTCTATAAGCACATCCTTAAATGTCCCTAATCGTAGGAGTATCGAGTCCGGGCATCGATACTCCAGTGTAGACTAGTGTATACTGATCGAGACTCTGACGAGGGGCGGTGGCCAGGTCTCACAAGCCATTGGTGTTAGTTAGTTCACCTAAGATAGTATACAGGTGCTCATTGGGTTATGAGTACACTGGACGGACTCGCCAGGAACCTGCTAGTTGGTATTATACCTATTGTCATATAGCAGTTCCCAGATGACATGTATACAGGTTAGTCTGTCGACCTAAGATCGTCATTTGTCTCGTGTGAGTTCCCACTGTGCTTTGATTACTACCCTACCACGGCTCAAAGGAGTCATGCAAACAGGTTTAGTTGGGTACAGTCCCGAACCACATGGAGGCAGTGATCGGATCGTCGGGGATTCGTCTCTCCCGGTATTAGGGGTTGATGTCGCATTGTGTACGGATGGCCATCACCCGAAATCGGTGACCACAGTGGACGAGAATTACCGATCCAGGATCGATAGTTTCTCAGGTGGTGATGGGTTTCATGCCGACACTAAATATCGCGTTGTCAGGGGTCTGACTTTATCCACCCTCCTAGACTCGATATGCGATACTCTTAGACGAACTGACCGGACTGTACGGATATTGTCACTGTCAGGCTCAGTAGGGGTTCTGCATGAGTTTGCTCGTCGGCCTCCCTTTTGCTCAATACCTGGATAGCCATTACGTACAGCTAGTGCCGCTGACGTGCTTGTGGTTAAACCCACTGCCAGTGTATTGATGAGTCTTTAGAGTCCCACACAGAGGGTTTCCCTGGTTCTGGCGAAATGATGTAGTAGCCGTATTGGATACGTGAAGGGTTCCGATCGATTGATGTACATTGTACTCGGACTTTCAATTGAACAGTTGATAATGCTAGCCGGCTCGGGATTGAGCCAGATTATTAAATCAAGTATTGATTTAATAATTTACGTATATGTATTTCGATACGTATATTTTAGTATTATATTCTTTGTGTTATTCTTTGTGACCCTCTTCAGGTGGTTCCTACCATTGCTTATCCAATACCGTTGTATTGTAACAACAACGGAGCTATAGCTTTAGCGAAGGAACCCAGGTCCCATCAGAAGTCCAGACACATCTTAAGACGGTATCACCTGATCAGGGAGATCATAGATCGACAGGAGATCGAGGTCCGGAGAGTTCCTACAGAGGAGAACACTGCAGATCCATTCACTAAGGTCTTACCTCAGATTCAATTCGAGAGGCTACTCGACATGATAGGTCTTCGATACGCCAGTACATGGCCCTAGTGCAAGTGGGAGATTGTAAGTGTATATGCCCAAGGGGCCATTATTGTATCATACTAGCTTGTATATTACTTAATGGTAGCTTGGGATATTCACAGTTGTTAGGTTTACCTAGCACCTCATGAAGGGTTTGGAAGCATCACAAGTACCAAAGATTAAATTTTTAGGGTGCTAAGTAAGCATACAAAGAATCATTCTTAGAAAAATTAGGGTTTCAAAAACAACACATCATCACAAGTAGGTAAAGCTAAGGTTTTGAGAGTACAACCTTTGTAGATCCCTACGCTAGACTCCTCGGCTACTTGGGGTTTGAAAAAGGTCCACTTGAACTCCTCTAGGTCCACGATGATCCACCCGGAGTCCGCTTTGTCCAAGCTTGCAACTTCACAAGATCAAGAAAGAAAATGGAAGCTAACACTCTCCACTAATGGGCAAGACTAGTGTAGAATGGTGTTGTGGTTCTTTTTCTCACTTCAAAATCCTATCTTGTTGAGTATTTTGCTTACTAGAGAGATCTAGAGAGCAAAGGAGCAAGGAAGAAGAAGATGATGGCCTTTTAAGAAGAAGAGAATATATAATCTCATATCAAAAATATAGAAAATATATGTATATATATTTTCCACTTCTTATCTCAAACCATGGTTAAACAATAAAGATATTATTGAATTTGAGTTAAAACACAAAAAGAAAGTTAATCCATGGTTAAATGGTGGGTGAGCATGGTTAGGTCAAAGAAGAGTGTAGAAAGTAAACCATGAATTATCCTTTTCTTTTCTTTTGTTTATAACACAAATACAATATATATCCATATATATAAAACCATGGTGTGAGTCTTATATTGCCACCATTTTCTATGTATATACAACCATGAAGGATGATGTATGTATGTATGTGTGCATGCACATCCATATGTGCATGAATCAAGAAGGAATGCATACATGCATGCATACATCCAAAAATACAAGAAAGGATTTCTAGTGAGAATTTAATGGTTAAATGATAAATCAACACTTGATTTATCAATCCGGCTATATCACATACGACCCAACCAAAAGCAAGCCGCCCGATTAATATACGGTATCTTATACGTGCATTTTAACCGGGTCCATGCGCATATCGCATACGCGCACCACAACGTTTCGCCTGGACTAAGTAACTCCTTTGTGGGACTCTAAGACTCGTCAATACGCCGGCAGTGGGTGATGATCATATCAAGCACCCCCAAGCCGCAAGCGGTCAGCTAAACGTAACGGCCACCCGGGTATTGAGCGATCAGAAGAGAACAAGTGAACCTGCTACAACTCTCGTCGAGCCAACCGGCAACACTACCGTGCAGTCCGGTCTCTTCGTCAGATATGCTGCATATCGAGCCTAGGGATGGTAAACGTCAGACCCCAATAACCGATAAGTCGTGCCGATGTGAGGCCCATAACGGGTCGAGAAACTACCGGTAACACTTACCAGTAAATCTCTAAAACAGCCTTGGCCAGGGACTTCCCTGTTACGGCCAATCGAGCACAGCGCAACATCAACCCCCAATACCGAGAGAGACGAAACCCCTCTTATCGCACATTGCCTCCATGTGACTCGGGACTGTATCCAAAAACCACCGTTTTGCACGCCCTCATGGACGTAGTAAGGTGGAAATCAAAGCACAGTGGGAATCACATAAGACTCTATGACGATCTCGGGTCTACAGACTAACCTGCACTGGTGTCACCTGAGAACTGCCATCTGACGTAAGGTATAATACCATCTGGGAGTTCTCGGCGAGTCCGTCCAGTGTACCCAGTCTCCACTGAGCACCCGTATACTATCTCTGATGTCAAACACCAATGGATATGGGATCATCCATCGCCCATCTTATGGGTCGAGAAGCGTATACGCTAGTCTACACTGGTATATCGATGCCCCGTCTCGATACACCCACGACTAGGGACCTTGAAGGATGTACTTATGGACTACCATGTCCCCACTAGTATGATCCGCATCATAGTCCAGGTAGTCAAGTACACATCCTATGGGCTTTACCAACATGTAACTATAAGACAGTATAAAGAGACAAGTATACATGTTAAGATAAAGAGCAACCAGATAGCATACTATCATATCGAGCAAGAAAGTCATCTCTATATATGTCCAAGCATCCAATATAATATACATCATCTGTATAATACTGGCCTCTAGGGCATACATACAACTAACAATCTCCCACTTGCATTAGGGCCAGCTGCTGTAGTATCGCATACAGAGCATCCCGAAGAGTCTCTCAAACTGTATCTGGGGAATGGCCTTCGTGAGTGGATCCGCTGTGTTGTTCTTCGTGTCAACCTTCCTGACCACGATCTCCCGGCGATCAACTATCTCCCGGATCAGGTGATACCGCCTCAGAATATGCCTGGATCGCTGATGGGACCTGGGTTCCTTGGCCAAAGCCATCGCTCCATTGTTATCGCAATACAAAGGTATTGGATGCTCAATGGATGGAACCACTCCAAGTTCAGTAACGAACTTCTTGATCCAGACAGCCTCTTTGGCAGCATCGTTGACAGCGATGTATTCAACCTCCATCGTCGAGTCTGCCATGGTTTCCTGCTTGGAACTCTTCCAGCTAACCGCCCCTCCATAAAGGGTAAAGACAAATCCCGACTGCGACTTAGAGTCGTCCTTATCACTTTGGAAGCTTGAATCGGTAAAGGACTCCACTTGGAGTTCTCCGTTACCAAACACCAAGAGCATCTCCTTAGTCCTTCGTAAGTACTTGAGAATGCTCTTTACATCTGTCCAGTGACTCTCTCCAGGATCAGCTTGATACCTACTCGCTACACTTAGTGAGTATGCTACATCGGGTCTGGTACATAGCATCGCGTACATGATAGAGCCTACAGCCGAAGCATAGGGTATCCCTTGCATGCAAGCTCTCTCCAAATCAGTCTTGGGAGACATCTCTTTGGAGAGAGTAACTCCAGAGATCATGGGTAAGTTCCCACGCTTGGATTCTTCCATACTAAACCTCTTTAGTACGGTATCAATGTACCTGGATTGGGACAATCCCAATATCCTTTTAGATCTATCTTTATAGATCCTGATTCCCAATATGCAGGAGGCATCACCTAGATCTTTCATTGAGAATCTTTGTGATAAGAAGAGCTTGACCGATTGCAGCATAGGAATTTCATTTCCTATCAAGAGTATGTCGTCCACGTACAATACGAGGAAGACAACATTACTCTCTGCTACCTTCTTGTAGATACAAGGTTCATCTACGTTTTTGACGAAATCAAACTCTTTGATAACGATGTCAAAGAAGATGTTCCAACTCCGCGATACTTGCTTTAATCCATAAATGGATTTAAGTAGCTTGCACACCTTCCCGCTGCTCCCACTACCTACGAAGCCCTCTGGCTGAGTCATGTACACGCACTCTTCTAAATCACCGTTTAGAAAGGCGGTCTTAACATCCATTTGCCAGATTTCATAATCATGATATGCAGCAATGGCAAGCATGATCCGGATGGATTTAAGAATAGCCACTGGAGAAAAGGTTTCGTCATAGTCCACACCTGGTCTTTGACGAAAACCCTTTGCAACAAGTCTAGCTTTGAAAGTCTCCACTTTCCCATCTACCCCAAGTTTTTTCTTGAAGATCCACTTGCTCCCAATGGGTTTTACCCCTTCAAGAGCAACTTCCAAAGTCTATACTTTGTTGGTGTACATGGATTCCATCTCGGACCGCATTGCATCCAGCCATTTCACTGAGTCCCTACTCGTGATGGCCTGCTCGAAGCTAGTGGGGTCATCATCCTCCATGATGCAGTCCTCGCTCCCACCATCTATGAGAAAACCATAGTATCTCTCAGGTGGGTGAGGAACCCTACTAGATCTACGGAGTGGCTGGGGTTCATCGGGAACTACGGAATCCTCTGGTTCCACCAGATCTTCTGTTGCAGCTTTTGTAGCTGGAACCTCTTCCAGTTCTACCTCATGACCACTAATCTCTTTTGCAAGAAATTCCTTTTCTAAAAAGGTGGCATGCCGAGAAACAAACACTCTTTGTTCCTCAGTGTGGTAGAAGATATACCCTTGTGAATTCTTGGGATATCCTATAAATTTGCATAGAACAGACCGTGCCTCGAGTTTGTCCGGATTTTGTCGTTTGACATAGGCTGGACAACCCCATATCTTAACATAGTTAAGACATGGTCTCTTCCCTTTCCATATCTCATATGGAGTGGTAGGCACAGATTTGGGGGGGACCATATTCAATAGATGTATGGCCGTCTCTAGCGCATACCCCCAGAAGGAAATAGGTAACTCAGCTGTGCTCATCATAGAGCGCACCATATCTAATAGGGTGCGGTTCCTCCGTTCTGATACACCGTTGTGCTGTGGTGTATATGGAGGAGTCAGCTGAGAGAGAATCCCATTCTCTTTTAGGAAGTCCAGGAATTCATTGCTCAAGTATTCACCTCTTCGATCAGATCGAAGGATTTTAATACTTTTTCTGGTTTGGTTCTCGACTTCTTGTTTATATTCTCTAAATTTCTCAAAAGATTCAGACTTGTGTCTTATCAAGAACACATGTCCGTATCTTGAGAGATCGTCAGTGAATGTAATGAAGTACGAAGAACCATCCCTGGCATGTGTAGACATGGGACCGCATACATCACTATGTATCAGTCCCAAGAGTTCGGTAACTCTTTCTCCGTGTCCCGTAAACGGAGTTTTGGTCATCTTGCCTTTGAGACATGACTGGCAAGTGTCATAAGATGAAAATTCGAACGGATTCAAATATCCATCCTTATGCAACTTAGCTAGTCGTGTCGCATTGATGTGACCCAGTCTACAATGCCACAAGAAGGATTCGTTCATTTCTGAACTCTTCCTCTTGTGTGTGTTTGTTATGCTCAGAACTGTTGATTGATTTAGAACATAAATGTCATTGCACAACGTGCCTGATCCAACCAACTTTTGGTTACGGAAAATGTTCATAACAATATCCTGTAATACAAAATTATATCCCTCTTTACTCAACAAAGAAACCGATATAATGTTGCATACCAGGTTCGGCATGTAATAGCATTCGTTCAGAATCAATGTATTACCAGTTGGTAATACAAGGTGATATTCCCCGACGGTTTTAGCTGCAACAATTGCACCATTTCCAACTCTTATGTCTTTATCACCTTCTCCAAGTTCTCTACCTTTCTTAAGCCCATGTAACTGATTACATATATGGGATCCTGACCCGGTATCCAATACCCAGGACGTAGAGAAAATGGAGAAACAGTTCTCTGTAACGAACACACCCGAAGAAAATGTATCATCATGTACTTTCTTCATTCGGGTGGCATGGGAATCCTGGTATTCCCCTATGTTCTGTTCAGTCTTATAACTCTTATAAGAAAGAACGGAACCAACGTTCCCCAGCACAGTATAACATGCGGGTTCGGTCAATACATCCATATTATTATCTTGATTAAGGCATGACATGTTCGCTACCTGGAGAGAGAGAGAAGAAAACACTTTAGCGTATGCCCTTGCAAGATCAGATTGGTTATTATTTAATCTAATCAGGATGGCTCCCACTGTTTTTATCAAATCTTCCTTCAAACCCTAAAAGGAAAGACTAACCGGGATTAATTACACCTTACAACTTCGCCGATCTTTCAGCCAGGCCAGTGACGGTACTTTGAGGGAGGTTCCCCGTGCTTTCGCACGGACCTAATTAAAGTAAACCTCGTTTTCCCAGAGGCGTAACCCCGTTGACACCTTTCTAGACACCTACTTGATCGTCTAATTGTCCTGTGTAAAACTCTCCCGGGAGTAACAATTACTCGCAGTGGGTATCGGGATCCAACTATCTCATAGAAGGTATGCAATCTCATTGCAAATTTCAACACTTGAAATTTCTGATAATCTTTTGCCCCTAACGTGCTATGACCTTGACGAAAGCCAACAAAACATAGCCTGCTAGTCAAGTTCAACCCGTGCATTTCTTGATTGAATTAAACCCACCCGCACGACCCTTGACGAAAGCCAACAAAGCCGTACGACTACCCTAATCCAGTCGCATCATATGCAGCAGATAAGCAGCATATAGCTACCGCACACTACACCTTGACGAAAGCCAACAAATGTAGCACGAATACTATATACAACTTATCTGAAATGACGGAGGGCTACGACAAGTTTTTCTGAAAACCTATTGCGTAATGAACTTGATATCGTTGTAGAATCTAGTGAATTTTGAAATGGAGTGATTTTGAGGCTTTCATTCGTTTTGCTAAAGAGGTCACTCCCGGTGAAGGGATCTCGGCTCTTTCCTCATCGAATAAGGTGCAGGACATATCATATATATCATTATGCAAAGCAAAACTCCAAAAGCAATCAAAAAGTCAAACCGAGTGTTGTAGCATTTGCCAGTTTTGCTAAAGAGGTCACTCCCGGTGAAGGGATCTCGGCTCTTTCCTCATTGAATAAGGTGCGGGATATATCATATATATCTCTATGCAAAGCAAAAAACTGTATCTACCCTTTTTGAAAATTTGATTCTACAACATCTTTTAGGTTTCTTTTCTTTCATTAATCATATTAATGAAGTCCCATCATTTAAGTCACCTAAACATCACAGATAAATACGACGTACACTTATGCCATCCGCATTCGCCTCGATGTCCCCTCGTGCACCGTTAGGTTAGGTAACTAACGACAGAGCAGGGCAGGGCTAGTGCGGGTGTAAAACATAAGTAACTTCTATATAATATATCATATATACTATATACTGTATCCATCACAACATATCAAATGATCACATCACAGATATCGCAACAGAAACATAGATATAATATGGGATATACTAGGACGTCCGTATTTAGTATTTAGACAACAATAGAAAATACGGATTCCACAGTCGCGATGAATAGCCAAGCCCACACCCTGGACCCCTACGAGAGCGGCAAGCGACCCTACCAATTCTGGAGTTTAGGAGACCCGGTCTCGACTCCTCGAGATGGCCTCCCACTAAACCCCAGAACTCGGTCACCTGTGCTCCCCTCCTTGGATCCCTCCTAATACGGAAAAGTAAATAATATACAACACTGGTGGCATCAACCTCAACCCGGAAGTGCCCCAAATAAAAGAATATTAAATTACATTTGAATTTACATGAATGAAAAATAAAACTCTCATCTCACATAAAACCCCCCGGCTATTCAATCGCGACAATCCTGCACATCATATCTTAGCAACACATAATATCATATATCATCAACGTAAGTAAGTATGCGTACCCCGATTATCGTTGATGTATAGCAACGAAACCGGCGATATCGACATACTACACTTACGGTCACAGAAAAGAAAGTGTAAAACTACAATATTTGGAATCCACATTCTCTTTAGACATCGTAAATCCGAGATATCACATACCTCGCATTTCATGCCTAACTATATGAATTCCACATATTGTATCACATTCCAGATAAATAGACAGTATTAAACATTTCGATCGAATAATCAAATACCCAAAATTTCCTAAAGCTCAACATTTGAGTGGAGTTGAAAAGTCCCGGAGTGTGACACAGTAGCAGCGGTCCAGCCGTAGAAGGGTCAAGCCAACGCCTCACATGTGGCACGCCGTACTGCCTCAAACCCTAAGGTTCAAAAGGCAGTTCAAGACGGTCACATAATCGAGTTAAGGTTTGTTGCCTTCTAGAGGGTCCACCACAAAACTTGCACGTATTTCCGAAAGATTTAAACCTCGTGAAAAAGTGAGTTAATGATACTCGTTCGAACTTTTTAATACTTTCTAAGTTACCCGGAAAAAAGCACGAAATTGAAATTCCGATCGAATCAAAGAATCCATAACAATCTCCAGAACATTTATCACTGAAACCAGATTAAAAATACCTAAAAATATCTATAAGCAGGACATAAGAACACTGTACAAAAACGAGGGCTTAACTCATCGTTACGGCCGCGGAGCCGTTGCCCAAGCAAGCTTTCGCCGCGGTTCCACGGTGGGAGTTTGGAATTAGGGCTTCGTTTTTTACAGGGTTTCTTAGAATACCCTGCTGAATTTTTTACATATTTTTAATTCTGAAAAATAATAGTTTTGAAAAAATGTCCAGAGAGTGCTAAAAAACCGTATTTTTCGGTTCGATCGGAGTTTTAACTTCGTTAAAATGTCGCCTAAAGTTCTAGGTCGGCTCTGATACCAATGTTAGGTTTACCTAGCACCTCATGAAGGGTTTGGAAGCATCACATGTAACAAAGATTAAATTTTTAGGTTGCTAAGTAAGCATACAAAGAATCATTCCTAGAAAAATTAGGGTTTCAAAAACAACACATCATCACAAGTAGGTAAAGCTAGGGTTTTGAGAGTACAACCTTTGTAGCTCCTTACGCTAGACACCTCGGCTACTTGGGGTTTGAAAAAGGTCCACTTGAACTCCTCTAGGTCCACGATGATCCACCCGGAGTCCGCTTTGTCCAAGCTTGCAACTTCACAAGATCAAGAAAGAAAATGGAAGCTAACACTCTCCACTAATGGGCAAGACTAGTGTAGAATGGTGTTGTGGTTCTTTTTCTCACTTCAAAATCCTATCTTGTTGAGTATTTTGCTTACTAGAGAGATCTAGAGAGCAAAGGAGTAAGGAAGAAGAAGATGATGGCTTTTTAAGAAGAAGAGAATATATAATCTCATATCAAAAAGTATAGAAAATATATGTATATATATTTTCCACTTCTCATCTCAAACCATGGTTAAACAATAAAGATATTATTGAATTTGAGCTAAAACACAAAAGGAAAGTTAATCCATGGTTAAATGGTGGGTGAGCATGGTTAGGTCAAAGAAGAGTGTAGAAAGTAAACCATGAATTATCCTTTTCTTTTCTTTTGTTTTTAACACAAATACAATATATATCCATATATATAAAACCATGGTGTGAGTCTTATATTGCCACCATTTTCTATGTATATACAACCATGAAAGATGATGTATGTATGTATGTGTACATGCACATCCATATGTGCATGAATCAAGAAGGAATGCATACATGCATGCATACATCCATAAATACAAGAAAGGATTTCTAGTGAGAATTTAATGGTTAAATGATAAATCAACACTTGATTTATCAATCCGGCCATATCACATATGACCCAACAAAAAGCAAGCCGCCCGATTAATATACGGTATCTTGTACACGCATTTTAACCGGGTCCATGCGCATATTGCATACGCGCACCACAACGTTTCGCCTGGACTAGGTAACTCCTTTGTGGGACTCTAAGACTCGTCAATACGCCGGCAGTGGGTGATGATCATATCAAGCACCCCCAAGCCGCAAGCGGTCAGCTAAACGTAACGGCCACCCGGGTATTGAGCGATCAGAAGAGAACAAGCGAACCGGCTACAACTCCCGTCGAGCCAACCGGCAACACAACCGTGCAGTCCGGTCTCTTCGTCAGATATGCTGCATATCGAGCCTAGGGATGGTAAACGTCAGACCCTAATAACCGATAAGTCGTGCCGATGTGAGGCCTATAACGGGTCGAGAAACTACTGGTAACACTTACCAGTAAATCTCTAAAACAGCCCTGGCCAGGGACTTCCTTGTTACGGCCAATCGAGCACAGCGCAACATCAACCCCCAATACCGGGAGAGACGAAACCCCTCCTATCGCTCATTGCCTCCATGTGACTCGGGACTGTACCCAAAAACCACCGTTTTGCATGCCCTCATGGACGTGGTAAGGTGGAAATCAAAGCACAGTGGGAATCACATAAGACTCTATGACGATCCTACAGACTAACCTGCACTGGTGTCACCTGAGAACTGCCATCTGACGTGAGGTATAATACCATCTAGGAGTTCTCGGCGAGTCCGTCCAGTATACCCAGTCTCCACTGAGCACCCGTATACCATCTCTGAAGTCAAACACCAATGGATATGGGATCATCCATCGCCCATCTCATGGGTCGAGAAGCGTATACGCTAGTCTACACTGGTATATCGATGCCCCGTCTCGATACACCCACGACTAGGGACCTTGAAGGATGTACTTATGGACTACCATGTCCCTACTAGTATGATCCGCATCATAGTCCAGGTAGTCAAGTACACATCCTAAGGGCTTTACCAACATATAACTATAAGACAGTATAAAGAGACAAGTATATATGTTAAGATAAAGAGCAACCAGATAGCATACTATCATATCGAGCAAGAAAGTCATCTCTATATATGTCCAAGCATCCAATATAATATACATCATCTGTACAATACTGGCCTCTAGGGCATACATACAACCAACAATTCAAGCATGGGAAGAATTTAAAATTGGAAAAAGGCTTTTAACAAAACCAAGGGTGCTAATTTCTTTTTCACGTGATAGTTCATTTTTCAAGCATGAAGGTTTTGTTCATTGTTTTTTCCTTCTTGAGCTCCTCCTTCACCATGAGCTTCACCTTCCTCTAGCTTTCATTTTTACTTCCACCTTCAAGTTTTTTGAGATAGCTAACACTAAGAAACATTCACACTACATCCTAGACTCTCTAGGGTAGCATCCTAGAGACCCTAGTTGCTCCATATGCATCATGTCATGGAGCTAGAGCCGGAGTTACATCCCTCGGGTGGATCATCGGAGATGAAGGAAGACCGGCAACCAAACTGTTGGGTTGGCCTAGCACCTTGTGAAGGTTTTGGTAAGCATCAATCATGCTTCTTTAAAAAATTTGGGGTGCTAAACAAACCCTAACCAAGTTCTTAACTAGAGACTTAGGGTTAAACATAATATGTAAACTCTTTACATCTAAGTGAACAAGGAATACAACCTTTGTAGACCGGTCCTTCACTTCAATAGCTCCGTGTAGTAGTCCCTTCACTGCGATCACGATCCTCGGACTCTAGAATGGCTCCCATGAAGAAACGAACAAGCTTGCTTCGAAGTCTTCGAGGCCGAAGATGATCTACGTCGAGAAGATACTAGCTCATGCGATCTCTTCACTAATTGTGTAGATTAGTGAAGCAAACACCCTAAACTAAATGGCTAATAGCATAGGATGATGAAGTAGGAATTTTGCTCACTTTATTGTTTATTTTCTCACTATTTTCTTCACTTTTCTCAAAAGCTAGAGAGCAAAAATCAAAATGAGGAAGAAGATGAATAATCAAAGAGATGAGGTTAGAAATGCAACCCTTGGTTAGTGTATGTCATCCACGAACTCTTGTAGAGAGTCAACCATGGTTATGTGTCATGGTTGAGTTTAGAAATATCTTAAGCAAAACAAAAAGAGAAGACTTTGTCAAAATTTATCATGAAGCTTCATGAAGCTTCACAATGACTCATTTCTTCCTTTTTGAATTACTTAAGAATTTAAACTCAAACATAATATATAGCATGGTATAATTCTCATACATCCATGTTGCATATATAACCTAGCATGTCACAATATTATATATCACATATATAATATTTATGCAACAAAAGAAAAAACAATACAATAAACATATATCATATATTTGTTAAATGTATTACAAGTGAGAATAATAAATATTTAAGTGAGCATAATATATATATATATATATATATATATATATATATATATTATTTCATCGAATCAACACTTATTCCGATAACCCGGCTATATCATATATAACCGGCCGATATTACATATCGCGAGAGTAGAATACGGTATCATATACTCGTATTAATTTCGGTCCCGCACATACCACATATGTGCTTCTACTCCATTACACATGAACCAGGAAACCTCTATGTAGGACTCTAAAGACTCGTCAATACGCCGGCAGTAGGTGATGATCATATCAAACACCCACAAGCCGCAAGCGGTCTGCTAAACGTAATGGCCACCCGGGTATTGAGCGATTAGAAGATCAACAAGCAAGCCTGCTATAACTCCTGCGGATCCAATCAGTAACACTACCGTACAGTCCGGTCTCTTCGTCTGATATGTCGCATATCACAACCTGGGGGGTGGTTTAACGTCAGACCCCAATAGCCCGATAAGTCATGCCGATGCAAGGTCCATAACGATTCGAGAAACTACTTGTAGCACTTACCAATAAATCTCAGCAATCGTGGCCAGGGATTTCCTGTTATGGCCAATCGAGCACTGCGCAACATCAACCCCCAATACCGGGAGAGATGAAACCCCTCCTATAGCTCATTGCCTCCATGTGATTCGGGATTGTACCCAAAAGCCCCCGTTTTGCACGATTTCTTGATCGTGGTATGGTGGAAATCAAAGCACAGTGGGAATCACACAAGACTCTATGACGATCTCGGGTCTACAGACTAACATGTACCAGTGTCACCAGAGAACTGCTATCCGACGATAGGTATAATACCATCTAGGAGTTCTCGGCGAGTCCGTCCAGTGTACCCAGTCTCCACTGAGCGCCCGTATACCTTCTCTGATGTCAAACACCAATGGATATGGGATCATCCGTCGCCCATCATATGGGTCAAGAAGCGCATACGCTAGTCTACTCTGGAGTACCAATGCCTTGTCTCGATACTCCCATGAATAGGAACATTTGAAGGATGTACTTATCGACTACCCAGTCCCCACTAGTATGATCTACATCATAGTCATGGCAGTCAAGTACTCATCCTAAGGGCTTTATCAACATGTGATCACAAAACAATATTTGTTTACATGTTAAGATAAAGTGCAACCAGATAGCATACTATCATGTTGAGCAAGAAAGTCCTTCCTATATATGTCCAAGTATCCACTACAATATACATCACATGTACAGTAATGGCCTCTAGGGCATACATATAATTAACAATCTCCCACTTGCACTAAGGTCATTTGTTGTAGTATCCAATACCCAACAATATAGCAGAGGTTGTAGTATCCCATACTCAACCATTGTAGAGAAGTCTCTCTAGGGGTAAGGCCTTTGTGAGTGGATCCGCTGTGTTAACCTTCTGGTCTACTCTCCTAACCTTGATCCTTTAGAGATCAACTATCTCCCTGATCAGGTGATACTTGCCTCAAAATATGTCTGGAACGATGATGGGACTTGCGTTCCTAGGCCTAAGCCACAACTCCATTGTTGTCACAATAATAGTTATTGGACGCTCAATGGTAGGAACCTTGTTCATCTTATGAACAAGAAATGTCCAGACAGCCACTTTGGTAGTATCGTTGGTAGCAAAGTATTCAGCCTTTATCGTCTAGTATGTCACGGTATCTAGCTTGGAACTCTTCCAACATACCGTCCCTGCACTGAGGGTAAAGACAATGCCTGTGACTGACTCTCAGTCGAACTTATCACTCTGGAAGCTGGAACCAAGAACTTTCTTTTAGTTCTTCTTAAGTACTTAAGAATGTCCTCCACAGCTGTCCAGTGATTCTCTCCAAGATCCGATTGATTCCTGATCACTATACCTAGTGAGTCATCTACATCTAGTCTGGTACATAACATCACACACTTTGATAGAGCCTACTGCCGAAGCATAGGATATCCTTTGCACGCGAGCTCTCTCCAAATCAGTATTGGAGAGAGTGATCCATGAGTAAGTGGGCGAACCACCAGGCTTAGAATCTTCCATACTAAACCCTTAAGTATGGTGTTAATGTACCTGGATTTTGGGACACTCCCAACATCTACATAGATCTATCACCATAGATCATAATCCACAAGATGTAGTAGGTATCATCCAGATCTTTTATTGAGAATCATTGTGATAAGAGGAGATTGACCGAGTGTAGCATAGGTAACCTTTTCCTATCAAGAGTATATCATCTACGTACAATACATGGAAGACAACCTTACTCTCTACAACTTTCTTGTATATACAAGGTTCATCTACCATTTTGATGAAGTCAAACTCTTTGACTATCACATCAAAACAGACGTTCCATTTGCCTTAACCCGGTTGGGCCATCATCTCATGATGCAATCCTCGCTCCCACTGTCACCGAGAAGATCGTAGTATCTCTCGAGTGGATGAGGAACCTACCAGATTTGCGAAGAGGCTGAGGTTCGTCAGAAACTATTGAATCTTTTGGTTTTACCAAATTATCAGCTGTTAGTTTGTTTAGCTGGAACTTCTTCCAGTTCTACCTCATGACCACTTAATTTCTTCACAAGAAATTCCTTTTCTAAAAAGGTGGCATGCTGAGAAACAAAACACCTTTTTCTCCTCAGTTAGGTAGAAGATATTCCTTTACTAATGTTTGGGATATCCCAACAAACTCTCACAACTGACCTTGCATCGAGCTTGTCCGAATTTTGCTTTTAAACATAGGCCGGACAACCCCATATCTTAACTCGTTTAAGACATGGTCTCTTCCCATTTCATATCTCATATGTAGTGGTAGGCACTGATTTGGATGGAACCTTATTCAATATTTATGCAACTTCTCAAGTGCATAACTTCCAAAAGAAAACAGGTAACTCAATAGTACTCATCATAGAGCGCGCTATATCTTATAGCGTGCGATACCTCCGCCCCGATACGCCGTTGTGCTGTGGTGTATACGAAGGAGTAAGCTGAGAGAGAATCACATTCTCCTTTTAGAAACTCCAGAAACTTCATACGCAAGTATTCGCCTCCTCGATCATATCGTAGGACTTTAATACTTCTACCCGTTTGGTTCTCAAAAGAACCAACCTTGGCATTTGTAGACATGGGACCATATACATCATCATGTATCTGTCCCAAGAGTTCAATTAACTCTTTCTCTGTTTCCAGTAAACGGAGTATTGGTCATTTTTATCTTTGAGACAAGACTAGCAAGTAGCATAAGATGAAAATTCGAACAGATTCTCATATTCATCTGTATGTAACTTAGCTGGTCGTGTCGCATTGATATGACCTAGTCTACAATGCCTCAAGAAGGATTCGTTCATTCCTGAACTGCTCCTCTTGTCTGTGTTCTATATACTTTGAACCGTGGTTTGATTTAGAACATATATGCTATTATATAACGTGCCTGATCGAATCAACTCTTGATTCAGAAAAATGTTCACAACATTATCCTCCAACACAGAATTATATCCTTCTTTAACTCAGTAAAGAACATGATGTAATGTTGTATATCAGGTTCGGTATGTAATAACATTTGTTCAGAATCAATGTATTAATATAAGGTGATATCTGCCAACTGATTTGGCTGCAACAATTGCACCATTCTCTAACACTTAGAGAGATATCACCCATTCTTAGTTCTCTGTAATAAGGACACCCGAAGAATATGCATCAACATGTACTTTCTTCGAATTAGGTAGCATGAGAATCCGGATATTCCCCTATTTCCTGCTCGGACTTATAACAATTATAAGATAGAGAGGAACCAACGTTCCCTAGCATTGTATAATAAGTAGGTTCGGTCAATGCATCCATATTATTATCTTGATTAAGGCGTGACATAGTCGCAATCAGGAGAGAGAGAGAAGAAAACACTCTGCGTGCGCTGTTGCAAGATTAGATTGGTTATCAATTTATCTAATCAGGATGGCTCCCACTGTTTTTTAGTCAAATCTTCCTTCAAACCCTAAAAGGTAAGACTAGCCGGGATTAATTACACCCTATAAGTTCGTCAATCTTTCGGCCAGGCCAGTGTCGGTACTTTGAGGGAGGTTACCCGTGCTTTCGCACGGAACTAATTAAAATAAACCTCGGTTTCCCAGGGGCGTAACCCCGTTAACACCTTTCTAGACACCTACTTGATCGGCTAATTGTAATGTGTAAAACTCTCCCAGGAGTAACTCTTACTCGCAGTGGGTATCGGTGTTGGATATATGTATGCCCTAGAGGCCATTATGTGATAGTGGATGTATTTGTACATATATATATATATATATATTCAGTGTACATTCTTGCTCGACATGATAGTATGCTATCTGGTTCTTCTTTATCTGACATGTTGATTAGATCATGCTTTTATTCATTCATACATGTTGATAAAGCCCTGAGGATATCGGCTTGACTACTGTGATTATGATAGAGATCATACTAGTGGGACATATGTAGTTTATAAGCATATCCTGAAATGTCCCTAGTCGTAGGTATATCGAGACGGGGCATCGATATACCAGAGTAGACTAGCGTATATGATACTAAACCCATATGATGGGCGATGAATGTTCCCACATTCATCGATGTTTGACATCGAGATCATACATGGGTGCTCAGTGGTGACTGGGTACACTGGACGGACTCACCGAGAACTCCTATATGGAATTATATCTATCGTCGGATAGCAGTTCTCAGGTGACACTGGTGCAGGTTAGTCTGTAGACCCAAGATCGTCATAGAGTCTTGTGTGCTCTCCCACTGTACTTTGATTACCACCCTACCACGGCTCTACTGAGTCGTGCAAACAGGTGGCCGTTGGGTACAGTCCCGAGACACACGAAGGCGATGAGCGATAGGAGGGGTTTCGTCTCTCCCGGTATTGAGAGTTGATGCTGTGCTGTGCTCGACTGGTTATATCAGTAAGTCCCTGGCCAGGGCTGCTGAGATTTACTGATAAATGTTATCAGTAGTTTCTCGATCTGTTATTGACTATTCATTGGCATGACTTATTGAGTTATTGGGGTCGACGTTACCATCCCTAGACTCGATATGCAGCATATCTGACGAAGAGACCGGACTATACGGTAGTGTTGCCGGTTGGCTCGACGGGAGTTGTAACAGGTTCGCTTGTTTTCTTCTGATCGCTCAATACCCCGGTGGCCGTTACGTTTAGCTGACCGCTTACGGCTTGGGGGTGCTTGATATGATCATCACCCACTGTCGGCGTATTGACGAGTCTTAGAGTCCCACAAAGGAGTTACCTAGTCCAGGCGAAACGTTGTGGTGCGCATATGCGATATGCGCATGGACCCGGTTAAAATGCGCGTATAAGATACCGTATATTAATCGTGCGGCTTGCTTTTGGTTGGGTCGTATGTGATATGACCGGGTTGCTAAATCAAATGTTGATTTATCATTTAACCATTAGTTTCTCACTAGAAATCCTTTCTTGTCATTATGCATGCATGTATGCATTCATTCTCATTCATGCACATAGGATGTGCATGCACACATACATGCATACATAATGGTTATCATGGTTGTATCTACATAGAAGATGGTGGCAATATAAGACTCACACCTTATGATTATATATGGATTTTTATTTGTATTTGTGTTAAAACAAAAGAAAAAGAAAAAGGTTAATTCATGGTTAAGTTTCTACACTCTTCTTTGAACTAACCTTTTTCACTCACTTTTTAACCATGGGTTAACTTTCCTTTTGTGTTTTAACTCAAATACAATAATATCTTTATTATGTAACCATGGGTTTGAGATGAAGAGTAGAAAATATATATACTTATATTTTCTATTTTTCATATGAGATTATCATTTCTCTTAAATTCTAAAAAGCCATCATCTTCTTCCTCCTTGCTCTTTTGCTCTCTAGATTTTCTCAAGTGAGAAAAACACTCACCAAGTTAGGATTTTGAAGTGAGAAAAGCCACCACAACACCATTCTACACAAGTCTTGCCCACTTGTGAAGAGTGTTAGCTTCATTTTCTTTTCTTGACCTTGTGAAGTTACAAGCTTGGACAAAGCGGACTCCGGGTGGATCATCGTGGACCTAGAGGAGTTCAAGCGGACCTTTTCCGAACCCCAAGTAGCCAAGGAGTTTAGCGTAGGGAGCTACAAAGGTTGTACTCTCAAAACCCTAACTTCATCTACTTGTGATGATGTGTTGTTTTAGAAACCCTAAAATTCTAGTGATGATTCTATGTTTGTTCACTTAGCACCTTAAAAATTTGATTTTGACACATGTGATGCTTCCAAACTCATCATGAGGTGCTAGGTAAACCTAACAATGGTATCAGAGCCGACCTAGAACTTTAGGCGACACTTTAACGAAGTTAAAACTCCGATCGAACCGAAAAATACGGATTTTTAGCACTCTCTGGACATTTTTTCAAAACTGTTATTTTTCAGAATTAAAAATATGTAAAAAATTCAGCAGGGAATTCTAAGAACAACTGTAGAAAACGAAGCCCTAATGCTTTAATCCCACCGCGGAACCGCGGCTAAAGCTTGCTTAGGCCGCGGCTCTGCGGCCGTACAGATGCATTAAGCCCTCGTTTTTGTACAGTGATCTTTATACCTGCTTGTAGACATTTTTGGGTATTTTTAATCTGGTTTCAGTGATATATGTTTTGGAGATTGTTATAGATTTGGTGATTCGATCGGAATTTTAATTTCGTGCCTTTTTCCGGGTAATTTAGAAAGTATTGAAATGTTCGAACGAGTATCATTAACTCACCTTTTCGTGGGGTTTAAATCTTTCGGAAATATGTGCAAGTTTTTTTGTAGTGGACCCTCTAGAAGACAACAAACCTTAACTCGATTATGTGACCATCTTGAACTGCTTTTTGAACCTTAGGGTTTGAGGCAGTACGGCGTGCCACATGTGAGGCGTTGGCTTGACCCTTCTACGGCTGGACCGCTGCTACCGTGGCACATTACGAGTTTTTGAACTCCGCTCAAGTGTTGAGCTTTGGGAAATTTTGGGTATTTGATCACTCGTTCGAAAACTTTAATACTGTCTAATTATCTGGAATGTGATGCAATATGTGGAATTCATATAGTTGGACATGAAATACGAAGTGTGTGATATTTCGCATTTACAATGTCTAAAGAGAATGTGGATTCCAAATATTGCAGTTTTACACTTTCTTTTCTGTGACCGTAAGTGTAGTATGTAGTGGTATTGCCGATTGTTGTTGCTATACATCGACGACGATCGGTGTATACATACTTACTTTCGTTGATGATATGAGATATTATGTGTTGCTGAGATATGATGTGCTGGATCGTCGCGATTGAATAGCCGGGTTTTTTTTATGTGAGATGAGAGTTTTCTTTTCATTCATGTAAATTCAAATGTAATGTAATATTCTTTTATTTGGGGCACTTCCGGGTTGAGTTTGATGCCACCAGTGTTGTATATTATTTACTTTTCCGCATTAGGATGGACCCAAGGAGGGGAGCACAGGTGACCGGGTTCTGGGGTTCAGTGGGAGGCCATCTCGAGGAGTCGAGACCGGGTCTTCTAAACTCCAGAATTGGTAGGGTCGCTTTCCGCTCTCGTAGGGGTCCAGGGTGTGGGCTTGGCTATTCATCGCAATTGTGGAATCCGTATTTTCTATTATTGGCTAAATACTAAATACGGACGTCCTAGTATATCCCATCATATCTGTGTTTCTGCTGCCTGTATTATGTGATGTGATATCTGAGACGAATGATATATTATATATATGATATATAGTAGACGTTGCTTATGTTTTACACCCGCACTGGTCCCGTCCCGGTATGCCGTTTGTTAAGTAACCTAACGGTGCATAACGGAACATTGCGGCGAATGCGGATGGCATAAGCGTACGTGTTATTTTCGTTTCTTTTCTGTGATTGGCTTAAGGACTTAAATGATGGGACTACATTAATGTGATTAATGTAAAGAAAATAAACCTAAAAAGATGTTGTAGAATCAGATTTGAAAACCACTCGGCTCTTTATGAAAAAGCTACATTTCAAAACTGCGGAGCTTAAGCCACTCCTTTTGAAAACCATTTGATTCTACAACGATATCAAGTTCAAAGCGTTAAAGATTTTCTTAAAAATCATCCGCAACCCTCCGTCATTTTAGGAAGTAGAGTACTTAGTATTGGTGCTACGTTTGTTGACCTTAGCCAAGGCGTAATGTACGGTAGCTAAGTGATGTCTTCCTATAATACATATGATGCAGATTAATTAGGACGGGCATATGACTTTGTTGACCTTAGCCAAAGGTCATGTGAACGGGTCTAATTAATCAAGAAATGACGGGTTGAACTTGACTAGTGCTTGTGATTTGTTGACCTTAGCCAAGGTCATGAGTGCTGGGGGTAAAAACCACATCGGGAATTTCAATAGTTGAAATTTGCAATGAGATTGCATACCTTCCATGTGATGGTTGGATCCCGATCCCACTGTGGGCAATAGTTGCTCCCAGGAGAGTTTTGCAGTTTACAATTAGCTAACTCATTAGGTGTCTAGAAAGGTGTTAACGGGACTACGCCTCTGGGAAAATGAGGTTTACTTTAATTAGGTCCGTGCGAAAGCACGGGGAAACTACCTCAAGTACCGACACTAGCCTGGCTGAACGGTTAGCGAAGTTGTAGACTGTAATTAATCCTGGCTAGTTTTTCTTTTTAAAGGTTTGAAAGAAAAACTCGATTAAAGCAGTGGGAAACATCGATTAGACAATATAATAACCAATCTGATCTATGCAAGAGCTTTCGCTGAGTGTATTCTTTTCTCTCTCTTAATGGCAGATACCCATGACTGGACTCAAGCTTCTACTAGATAAAAAAAAACTGAATGGGACCAATTATAAAGACTGGCTGAGGAATCTAAACATTGCCTTGACATATGATAAGGTATCATATGTCCTCACGGCTCCAGCCCCGCCCGTCCCAGGCCCAAAATTCTCAGTTGCGGATATTGAAGTCCGCAAGACATGGGACGCTGACTGTGCCACAGCCAAATGCCTCGCGCTTGCATCGATGGATAACACACATCAAAAGTGTAGGATTACTAGGCTTTTGGCTTAGTTATTTAAAAACTTTGATTTTCGAAACATGATTTCTTTACTTCTTAAAACCAGTTTTCCTTATTTACTCTTTAAATGGTTTTAGATTTCTGGGCTTTTGGCTTACTTGGATCAGATGGGGTCCTATAGACTTCATATGGTTCAAGGGCCAGTCACGTGCTCTTTCGGGTCGTGACAAAGTTGGTATCAAAGCGCTAGGTTGACCTTGGTTCGAGTCTAAGTTTGACTATGTGGAGCCTAGTGCGTTATATATATACGGAACTTAGGCTTGACCTTACGGAACTTAGACTTAGTCGAGGGGGTATTATACCCGAACTTTCGTCGCATAGGATGACCCTTGGTTGATGGAGTAGGTAGATTGAGTAGAGGGACGTACCGTACGTATGTTCCATGGCATACTTACGACACGCCACTCCGCTTAAGAAACCTTAGGATGTACATTTCCTTGCACCGTGTTATATTCCTTCCTATGATCTATCCTCATCGATACTGGTTATGGTTTTGTTGCCACGATTACACGGGCAGAGTGAGCTACGGCTTGAGTTGCGTCAGCATGAGCTCATCGTGGACGAGGACTGACCAGGGCGTGATTCCAGAGACATACGATTGCATATAGAGGCTTCGTTTTATTGTGTTTCGCGCCATGAGCGTTGGACTGATCGCTTTTACGAGTTTTCTCGGATGTACCGATCGGTACCAGAGGATTGAGCCACCGATAGAGGACAGTTAGGATGTGATGACCATTGATATATCGCTTATTCATGATGATTGAAGCGCTGTTCAGCGTACAGACGAATGAGCCCGTTGTTGCTGCAAATGACGAGATATCACCCAGATGTTGGAGCTACTACAGCTTGAGCATATACTTAGAGATATGATGGTGAGTCGCTAGTCATCGAGGATGAATGACTAGGACATGTGATTCGTTCGCTTACCCCGATGCGAGGTCATCAGATAGATTGATTCCAGCTAGAGATAACTTCACGCAGATTCGTTGAGAGTCGATTGAGACGATCGAATGTCAGGAACCCATTTTCCAAGTTTAAAGTACTCGGAAAGACATGCAAGCGATTCTATGGACCCTCTAGAAGAATGAAACCCTAACTCGACATAATGACCGTGTGAAAGCCTTTAAACCTTAGGGTTTGCGGCAGTTCCTCGGCGCCATTAGTGAGGCTTGGGTTTGCCCTTCTACGGCTGGACCGCCGATGCTGTGGTATGTACTCGATATTATTAAACTGTACACAAGGTGTTGAGCTCTTGGTGGATTATAAGCTACTGACGAGTCGATCGGACGAATCGACATCATTCGGATATCATGTGATGGGACACTGCTTGGGAGACTCCGGATACGAGCATAGCCGTTGGAGCGCAGTCCGTGCAGCCACGATGAGATGAGTCCGAATCAGTCGACCTTGGAACAAGTGGAGTAAAGAGTTCGCATGAGATTTCGACGAGATGACGTTCCACTCCGCTGACATCAGAGATGCGATATGCACGCTGAGGACGTGTTCGGATAGATATCTTCTACTGAGTGATGAAGATACCGAGTTCGTGAGTTCGAGTCCTTGTGAGGGACTTCGGATGGACCGTAGCCGAGGACATTGCAGTGCGCAGATAGAGACGCGACGTCGAAATGGACGATGATACAGACAAGCGGGACAAGAAGTTCGTGCGAGACGCAGACGAGCTGTTACTACTCCCCGTTAAGATTAAAGGCCGGATATGCATACAGAGGCGCTGGGATGCGACCAGCTTCTGAGTAGATGTTATACTGAGGACGCAGATGTCCAGAGAGTGAGAAAAGATTACGCCAGAGTACCAGCCTCCGTACAGTTTGGCTTAGGCAAGATCAGAAGAGACCTTGAGCAGGATTCCTTCTAGTACACGGCTGCAATAAGATTTGCACCAGGAGCAGATGTGTGATGTGCATTCAGAGGACCAGAGGTCGGCGCCAGAGATGTGCGGCTTTACGAGCGGTCGTGAGGATTGACCGAGAGATGACCAGAGAAGCGCCAGAGCGGAATCGTTTTCGTTAACACACGTGACCGGGCCGATGAGCCGATGGATTGCGAGATTGGTAATCCACAGGGTAGATATCTTACGCCGCTAGATTGGATGTACCGGCACCTTCTCGACTTTGAAGGAGGATATACCGACGGCGGTATTTATGATTTGTGATTTTGTAATTTGACTATAACGTATCCGTCACTTGGGATTTCGGTATTTTGGGCGATCTATTCGCATGATTTAGTCTGGATGACTGAGTTCCATGATATTTGATTTTGTGCACCATGGTTGCACCTACTGGGTATTTATACCTTGCGCATAGTTATTATTCTTGAGGTATTGATTGTGATTTCGTGTCTATTTTATGCCGGTGATTTGATTTACGCTTCCAGCATAGTTTTCATGCACTTTAGTGGTTGGATTTGATTTGTGCACGCTGATGCACACGGTTGTGAGATTTTCCACCGCGGTACACCTGATTTTGATTGAGCCACATTATATCGTCGATTTTTGACCGTGATATTGATGATTGATTCTTGCACTCCGTGCATTTGATTGGACTTACGCATGTTCAGCGTTGCTATTGGATTTCGTGATTCCGTGCATGTTGAGCGCACAGTATTTAGCTTTTATTCGTGCATGATGGATGCACTGATTTGGACCTCGCGCATGTTGGGCGCGTGTTTTGAAATACGATTTTGGTGCACACCAGATGCACTAAATCGAGATTCTTCGTGCATGTCAGATGCACCTGTTTTGGCTGTCAGGCACACCTGTTGCCTATGACAGATATTTCGTGCACACCCGTTGCACCTAGATGTTGTTTTGTGCATCTGTATGGCACATATATGGATTTTGATTTCCGTGCGCACCAGACGCACAGGGTGGAGTTATGTGCATTTTTGGGATTTATTCCTTTTGGAGCAGTACATTTTTATGATATTTGATATTCGTTTCGTATTGAGCAGGACTAGTCAGAGGACAGTACCTGGATATATTTTGCATGCATTGATAGTTATCGAAGGGATTTCCAAGGGCGAGCTATAGTCTCAGTATATACCTACGTGTCCGATACGACACGAAACGTTTCAAAAACAAGGAAACCCTTCTGAATTGTTTTCAAAACGGCGGAACGTACATAGGAACAAAAGATATATACATATATGGTTATTTTTCTTATGAAAGACGTCCGCCACTGTGCAGTGTTATGCGCATCGCACAGCGACTTAAAAAGATTTGGCATGCATTTACATCAGTTATTCACATGTATAGTTCTGATTTATATCCTATTGGTTTTGCATTGGATTTGACATTTGTGTCTTTACCATGACTCCGATGATTGTGGGATGCTTGACGGAGTTTTCTTTTGAGTTATCTGCTCAGTACTCATGCGTATGCATTGCGCTATGATGTTTTATGTATTGATGATTCGGAGCCCCGACGACTTGGAGTTTGTATCGAAATGTATTAGTATTTGGGGGTTTAAGTTTAAATTCAGGGACCGAATTTCTTTAAGGGGGGGGTAGATTGTAACGTTTCAAAATAATAAAATATTATTTTTGGGAATTTTTATAATTTAATATTATTTTATTGAATATTTTAATATTCTGGCATAATTAAATGCAAATAAATGGAGAAAAATTTTGGAAAATTAAGGAAAATTCTAAAATGGGGTATTTATTGGAATTATGCCATTTTTAAGTGTTTGTGATCAATTATATGCTAATTTAGCGCTAATCGCGATTAAAAATCGCTAATCGTATTTTTATCAATTTTGTGCAAATCATGCGCATATCTTTTTGTACACTTGTGTTACATTTTCTTGCCATGGTTTTACTTTGGGGTTACTATTCTAGTGAGAAGGATTTTAAAAGGAAAAAGGAAAATAGAAAGTAATATAATATGAGGGTTGGTGAGAGAGAGAGAGAGGTATGGGTTATTTTGACCAAGACTTAACCATTTCCTCTTCAATCTTCACTCATTTCTCTCCTTCTCCCTCTTGTTGCTGCTGCTGCTCCTGCTCCTCACCTCACCTCCCCTCTTCAAGCCCTAAATCATCTCACAAACATCACCAAAACACCACTCTCCTTTCATTAAAAGTGTGCACGAGCTCGAGATCTACACCTTGGACCAAGGAAGCTAGGATTTTGGCCACTAGAGGCAACTCAAGAATTTTCTTGAGTTGCAAATGAGGTAAATTTCTGGATCATTAGCTGAGTTTTAGCATTTCTTATACCCCCATGCAAGTTTAGAACCGATATTGTGTATGATTGTGGACTTAAAGAAAACCTAGTTAGGGTTTGAGGGAATTGAGAGTTGTATTGTGAAGTTGAGACCAGTAGAGGCCACCCCAGCACCCTAGTGCTTGAATTATGACCCTAAACAGAGACTTGAAACCCGAAATACGGATTTAGAAACCGATATCGGAAAAGTTATGAAATCTGGGAGTGTATTTAGGAATCTGCTATCACCCTGAGACCCCTAAAATAAAATTGAGCTGACAGTGAGTCGTGCAGGCACCTAGGAAGCTACCACCAAGACCCGAGCCCCTAACTCAAGTCCCCGGCCGCAGATTTAATCAGTCTGGCCGCAATTTGCGGCCAGAGTAGAGGGGAATGGGTTCATTTTTGTTCTAGAGCTCATTTTGCACTAAATTAGACCCCTCCTATATGCAGTTTTGACTAATTGTCACCTGGGGAAAATCTGGAAGCATTTTGGTGTGTTTTAGGCTATGTTTTCCGTATTTTAAAATGCACTTCTTGATATTTGGATTTGTATTTGGTTGTCGGGTGTTCGTACATCGACAACAGGGATTGTTTGATTGATTTGCACGTATAGGCCATAGGTTCCAACCTATGAGCACACTGTGCGCTGTATCGGTTTTCTGCCTCCATTTTAATACGTATTGCGACTGTTTATTATTCTAGGTACCCTCGCAAGGATTCCGAGACGAAGGATCATGGCGTCATCGATTTCGGCAAGCGAAGACCAGGTGAGTAGATTATATCTACGGGGGAAATCGGGTGGATGGCGTATAGCACCCCTGCATTTCGATGTCTAGTATACTATATATACTATATATGATAGTTTATTGAGTGACATGGAGATCATAGATGTGTTAGGTGTACTATGTATATTTAGGGTTAGAAGTGAACTAATGTATTTTCCTAGTTGCGAACCCTAGCATAGATTTACACCTACACACACACCCTTACATATTCATTTTACTTGCACTGTGTTTGATGATATTGGATGACTTTGGAGATGAGTCGATGATGTTGGGCTTTGTGCCGCGAGATCGGTGATTTGATATGATTCGTACGTGGGATACGACAGCGGGCCTTTGGACGTGTGTTTACACACGCAGTCATATTGATGGTATCAGTTGTACTAGACTTAGATCAGTACCCCAGATTATGTGATATGATGATGAGGATACCTGATAATTGATGAGCTGATTATGATATTGACCGTACCCAGCTATTGGGATACCGTACGACGATTTACTATACGAGCTTTATATTGATGTTAGATCCGCACTCATGACTCGAGGATGTTATATGATATACCGTAGCGTACGTGATACTATTGAGGTGGATTCTTTACTGTTGCGTTGATTATTCGATTGCGCACATTCATATTATTTGCATCGCATTACTTGTGCTTATTGTTATATTACTATCATGCTGTTAGGACACCAGCACCATTATCGATGATGCGTATGTTCCACGTACACTATTTGCCGGCTCACACACATCATCATCGATAATTGCCATGCCACTACACTGTAGTACTGTTGCATTCCTGATATGATCCTTGCATGGCATATGGTACACTTATACCTGTACACATACATAGATAATTCTGACTTGATTAGAGATTTGAGGACCGCAAGATATTCTTTAAAACTGATTCATTCTAAAAGAGCGGTTTCCCTCGACATATGCACATTACTCTTCCATGTTGCATGACTTATTGATATGCTTACCTTTCTTTACATGTCGCATACATCATTCTTTTGATTATACGCATTGAGATATGTTGATTCCATGATATTTCTGGATTTAGGAACCGTGGGTATTTCAAAAGAGAATATGTAATTGTTTTAAAAAACCGATTACCCTTGATATGATATTTCAGTGCGTCCACCATGTGTTTTCTCGGTACTGAGAGCGACATGCGAAACCCGATTCGAGGAGGCGGATGAGGCCGATTGCGGGTACATGGTGGACCCGGTATGGTACCCTGGGGCGAGAACGGTTTCGCTGTGTAGTAGACGGTGAGCCTGGCAGAGGGACTACTACCTACCGATGATTGATTGGACCTGGCGGTTATCCAGAGGATACTGACCAGAGTCGATAGATGGATATGGGCCTACTACCGGGGCCGAGGGCCGATACCGCAGACAGAGCCGTGGGCTGGTCCGGACTGACGGAGCCCGTTATATGAGGATTTACATGCCGATGCTGAGCACCGTTTTCATGATATTTTTGAGTGTCGATGCTGGACACTCCGGTTCCATGATTTGACGTGTCGCGAGGGACACAGGTGGTTTATATCCTCATATTTCCATGCATACGCTGATGATATTTACATGCATGAGGGTTATTGTCTTTGGGTGACGAGTGGACGGGATCCACATACATGCAGATTTGATTACATTGATCATACCTCACATATTATGATATGCTATTACCTGAGGCACTGGCACGAGCACTTGGCACTACACTCATGTATAGAGATTACATTGCCAGTTTAGCATGCTTCAGCTTTATTCATATTGAGCTTTATATATATCTGATCGTATTGACCTAGGATGGGTCATACATTCAATCTCTGCTTGTTGATATTTTCTATTCACGAGTTGGCAACTCACCCCCGTTGTGCCACAGTTCTTGCAAGTTTTGCCGTACAGATTTCATTGCGGCTTTTCTGGCACATTGCTTCCTTTACGGGTGACTTGCTTTGGTAGGTGGGTTCTTTGTATCAGAACCACCATTGTACATTATTTATTCATTGTATCTAGGAATTCCATCAACCAAAACTTGTATATTGTTTCAGACTTAGAAATCAGTTATGTATTATTTCGACCTTAGAGTCGCGCTTGTAGTATTATGGTTTTCTGGCTGTTTTGAGTTTCTTTTTGAGTTTTGATCCTCGCCATTTGCCATTGTATATTATATTGCTTGTGTGGTTGTGACCGTCGATTGACGAAGAGCTAGCTCCCGCTTGGGGATGCCTTTTCATTTCATATATATTATTCTTGTTGTACCCCGTTCGGGGCCAGTTTTTACAAAGGAAACTCTGCCGAAATTTTCAGGAAAGGTTGCACATTTTAAAAATGCATATTCGGCTTAGTTATTTAAAAACTTTGATTTTCGAAACATGATTTCTTTACTTCTTAAAACCAGTTTTCCTTATTTACTCTTTAAATGGTTTTAGATTTCTGGGCTTTTGGCTTACTTGGATCAGATGGGGTCCTATAGACTTCATATGGTTCAAGGGCCAGTCACGTGCTTTTCGGGTCGTGACAATATACTTTCTCCTGATAGGGATTTAACCCTTCAGATAAAGCAACCAAAGTCCATACTTTGTTGGTGTATAAGGATTCCATCTCAGATCACTAAGCATCCAGCCATCCTTACAGAGTCATACTCCTGATGGCCAGCTCGAAACTAGTTGGGTTATCATCTCATGATGCAATCCTCACTCCCACTGTCATAGAGAAACTGAAGTATCTCTCAGGTGGGTGAGGAACCCTACTAGATCGGCGGAGTGGCTGAGGTTCGTTGGAATCTACTGAATCCTTTGGTTCTACCAAATCATCTGCTGTAATTTGTATAGCTGGAACCTTTTCCAGTTCTACCTCATGGCCACTAATTTCTTCTCAAGAAATTCCCTTTCACAAAGGTGGCATGTTGAGAAACAAAACATTTTTGTTCTTCGGTTTGGTAGAAGATATTCCCTTGCTAATGCTCGGGATATCCAACAAACTTCCACAGATCTTACTTTGCCTCGAGTTTGTCCGGATTATGCTTTTATACATAGGCTGGACAACCCTAAATCTTAACTGACTTAAGATATGGGCTCTTCTCATTCCATATCACATATGAAGTGGTAGGCATCAGATTTGATTTGAACCCTATTCAATAGGTATGCAACTTCACAAGTGCATAACTCCCAAAAGGAAATAGGTAACTCAGTAGTACTCACACCATATCAGATAGGGTGTTATTGCTCCGCCCCGATATACCATCGTGCTATTGTGTATACGGAGGAGTAATGCTGAGAGAGAATCTCATTCTCCTTTAGAATAGTCCAGGAATTCCGTGCTCAAGTATTCTCCTCCCTGATCGCATCAAAGGACATAATATTTATACCCGTATTTTGGTTCTCTACTTCTAACTTATATTCCGTGAATATCTCAAAAGGTTCGGACTTGTGTTTCAACATGAACATATGTCTGAATCTTGAGAGATTATCAGAGAATGTAATGAAGTAAAAAGAACCTATCTTGGCATATGTAGACAGGGGACCTTCATACATCAGCATGTATCAATCCTAAAAGTTTACTAACTCTTTCTCTGTTTCTAATAAACAGAGCTGGTGTTATTGTATCTTTGTGACATGACTGGCAAGTTTCACAAGATGTAAATTCAAACTGATTTAAATATGCATCTATATGTAACTTCAGCTAGTCGGGTCGCATTGATATGACCCAGTCTACAATGCCTCAAGAAGGATCCGTTCATTTCTGAACTCTTCCTCTTGTGTGTGTTCTGTATACTAAGAACTGTAGTTTGATTTAGAACGTCAATGCTTTTAGATAACGTACCTGAACCGATCAACTTTTGATATAGAAAATGTTCAAAACATTATCCAACAATACAAAATTATATCTTTTCTTTACTGATAAAGAGACTGATATGATTTTGTATATCAGGTTCGGTATCTAATAACATTTGTTCAGAATCAATGTATTCTGGTAATACAGGGTGATGGTGACAAACAGACTTGGCTGCAACACTTGCACCATTGTCTATCTCATGAAACTTATCACCCGTTCTCAGTTCTCCACCTATCTGTAGCCCATGTAACAAATTACATATGCGGGATCCTGATCCGGTATCACATGCCCAGGATGTAAAGGATACTGAGAAAACGGTTCTTTGTAAAGAACACACCCGAAGATGATGCATCAGTACGTACTTTCTTCGTTTGGGCGGCACGGGAAATCTGGTATTCTCCAAATTTCCTGCTCGGTCTTATAACATTTATAAGTTGGAGCGGGACCAACGTTCCCCAACTCAGTATAACAAGCGGGTTCGGTCAATAATCCGTATTATTATCTTGATTAAGGCGTGATATGGTCTCTACCTGGAGAGAGAGAGAAGAAAACACTCAGCGTATGCTCTTGCAAGATCAGATTGGTTATTATTTTATCTAATCAGGATGGCTCCCACTGTTTTTATCAAATCTTCCTTCAAACCCTAAAAGGAAAGACTAGCCGGGATTAATTACACGCTACAAGTTCGCCAGTCTTTCAGCCAGGCCAGTGTCGGTACTTTGAGGGAGGTGCCCCGTGCTTTCGCACGGACCTAATTATAGTAAAGCTCGTTTTCCCAGAGGCGTAACCTCGTTAACACCTTTCTAGACACCTACTTGATCGGCTAATTGTAATGTGTAAAAATCTCCCAGGAGTAACTCTTACTCGCAGCGGGTATCGGGATCCAACTATCTCATAGGAGGTATGCAATCTCATTGCAAATTTCAACACTTGAAATTCCCGATAAAATTTTGCCCCTAGCGATCTATGACCTTGACTAAGTCAACAAACCATAAATCGCAAGTCAAGTTCAACCCGTACATTTCTCGATTGAATTAAACCCATCCGTACGACCCTTGACTGAGTCAACAAGGCCGTGCGAATACCCTAATCCAATCACATCTCATGTTTTAGCAGATAAACACTATTTAGCTACCGTACACTACGCCTTGACTAAGTCAACAAACATAGCACGAATACTAAATAATATCTATCTGAAATGACGAAGGGCTACGCATGTTTTTCAGAAAACCATGAGCGTAATGAACTTGATATCGTCGTAGAATCATGTGAAATTTTGAAATGGAGTGTTTTTGAGGCTTTCATTAGTTTTGCTAAAGAGGTCACTCCCGGTGAAGGGATCTCGGCTCTTTCCTCATCGAATAAGGTGCAGGGTATATCATATATACCGCTATACAAAGCAAAACTCCAAAAGCAGTCAAAAATCAAACCGAGTATTATAGCATCTGCCAGTTTCGCTAAAGAGGTCACTCCCGGTGAAAGGATCTCGGCTCTTTCCCCATCGAATAAGGTGCAGGGTATATCATATATACCGCTATGCAAAGCAAAACTGTAGCTACCCTTTTATTATAAAAATTCGATTCTACAACATCTTTTAGGTTTCTTTTCTTTCAATAATCACATTAATGAAATCCCATCATTTAAGTCACCTAAACATCATAGATAAATACGACGTACACTTATGCCATCCGCATTCGCCTCGATGTCCCCTCATGCACCGTTAGGTTAGGTAACTAACGACAGAGCAGGGCAGGGCTATCGCGGGTGTAAAACATAAGTAACGTCTATATAATATATCATATATACTATACACAGTATCTATCACAGAACATCACATGATCACATCACAGATATCGCAGCAGAAGAAACATATGAAACATTGGATAAACTAGGATGTCCGTGGTTTTAATACGAGCCAGTATAAAACACGGATTCCACGGTCGCGATGAATAGCCAAACCCACAGCCCTAGACCCCTACGAGAGCGGCAAGCAACCCTACCAATTCTAGAGTTAGGAGACCCGGACTCGACTCCTCGAGTTGGTCTCCCACTGGACCCCAGAACCCGGTTACTTGTGCTCTCCTCCTTGGGTCTATCCTAGTGCGGAAAAGTAAATAATATACAAATGGTGACAACGACCTCAACCCGGAAGTGCCCCAATAAAAGAATATTACATACAATTAAATTTACATGAATGAAAATAAAAACTCTCATCTCACATAAAACCCCCGGCTATTCAAAACGAGACGATCCAATATAACATATCCAGCAACACATAACATCACATGTCATCAACGTAAGTAAATATGCGCATCCCAATTGTCGTTGACATATAGCAACGAAATCAGCGATATCACATATTACACTTACGGTCGCAGAAAAGAAAGTGTAAAACTACAATTGTTGGAATCCGCAACCTCCTTAGACATCACATGCCTAACAATTATAAACCCCGCATTTTAGTCTCCATATCGAAAACACTTTTCAATATCAACAAGATTCCCGATAAGTGATCGAATGCTCGTCGCAAACTTCAGTAGACGGCCGCACCCCCGGATGCCGTCGACGAAGTGCACTAAGGCGGAACACCGCTACCGCGAGCGCCCTGACGGATGCTTTCGGCGACGGGGTTCTCCTACAGTCACTTGGTCGGGGCTATGGGGCATGGCTGTCTATTAAGTTTATCCGGCGAGTATCCGCGTACGCTACGTGATTGCGACGGACTTTTGATCGCATCAAAATTCCGTGGCAACCGATCATTTGAGACTAAAGTGCTATGTATATAACATTCATATTAGTTATCTCATAACTACTTGTGAATTGCAAATATTGTATCACATTCCAGATAAATAGACAACGTTAAATTTTCCGATCGAATGATCAAACACCCAAGTTTTCCCAAATGGTTCTTAATACTTGAGGGGGGTTTAAAAACATCCATCACATGCCACAGTACCAACGGTCCAGCCGTAGAAGGGTCAAGCCAACGCCTCACATGTGGCACGCCGTACTGCACCAAACCCTAAGGTTCAAAAGGCAGTTCAAGACGGTCACATAATCGAGTTAAGGTTTGTTGTCTTCTAGAGGGTCCATTGCGTAACTTGCACGATTCAGACGTTCTTAAACAAACGGAAAAATCCAACACTTGGAAATTTTCCGGGTCGGGGAAAAAGTGAGTTATTGATATTGGATCGAATTTTTTAACAGTTTCTAAATATCCGGAAAACAATAATGAATTTAAAATTCCCGATCGAATCAACGATTACAAAATAAACCCCAGAATACTCAACCCTTGAGTCAGATTAAAAATACCCATAAAATAGTAACAACAGAGGCAAGTATTACTGTGCAAAAAACGGTCCCTAATACCCTTACCTTGCCATGGAACCACCGCCAAAGGTGGCTTATTGCCGCGGTTCCGCGGCCAAGTTAAGCAATTGGGGGCTCGTTTTTCATGGTAATTCTTAGAAAACCCTGCTGAATTTTTAAGGTATTTTTAATACAGAAAAATCCCAGTTTTGGAAAAATGTACAGAGAGGGGTATAAAATGCGATATATCGGGTTCGATCGGGGTTTTAACTTCGTTAACGCATCGCCTAATGCTCTAGCTAGGCCCTGATACCACTGTAGGATTACTAGGCACACTAACAAGGCTCTACAAGGCATCGACCATGCCGGATTAAAATTTTTAGGTGCCGAACAACCCTAAGCTAGATCGTTAACTAGAGATTAGGCGAAACAAAAAACTAGTAGATAACAATTATCACTAAGGGAAGGGACTACAACCTTTGTAGATCCGATCTTCCACTTCCAAATCTCCGTGATGACGTCCCTTCGCTGCGATCATCCAACTCCAGGACTCTCGGACGGCTCCTTGAGAAATTGCAACGGGATCGCTTAAAGTCTTCAAGGCCGAAGATGATCTACGTCGAGGGAATACGAACTCAAGCTTCTACTTCACTAACCAATGAATTAGTGAAGCAAACACCCTAAACTAAAGTGCTAGTCTAGTAGAGGATGGTGAGATAGGAAATGGGTACTCTTTAGATTTTGATTTCTCACACTTAATTTTCACTTGATAATTTTCTAGCAAGCTTTTCCTTTTCTTCAAGAAGAAGAAGAAGAAAAAGAAAAGAATAAGAATAATTGCAGAATGAATTATCAAGTGATGTCTATCATAATGCAACCATGGGTGAGATAAACCATTGTAGAGACTGAACTTGAGTTTAGGTTAATGGTTAGCTTAAGGAAAATGACATGCAAAACAAAATGGTGGACTTTGTCAAAGATGCTTGAAAGCTTCATGAAGCTTCAAGCAAAGACAAAGCAATCCACCATTTTATTTTACCAAAATAAATAAAAACCTAAACATGGTGTAAGTCATACACAAACCCAAGTTTGCATGTATCATCAAACATGAAACAAACTTGTGCACAAAAATATATCACATATACAACTTGTGCACATCAAGTGAGAAAATCAATCTAAAGTGAACCAATACTAGTTAATGTAAAGTAATATATCAAATATATAATTATACATTAAATCATTAAATCAACACTTGATTTAACGATCCGGTCATATCGCATATAACCGACTAATATCAATGTATCGACTTATCGAATCAACACTTGATTCGATAACCCGGTTATATCGCATATAACCGATCGATACAAATTTCGCGAGAATCGAATACGGTATCACATATACGCATTATTCTCGGTCCCGCACATATCACATATGCGCTCCTATTTCGTTTTTCCTGAGCCAGTACAACCTCTATGTAGGACTCTAAAGACTCGTCAATACGCCGGCAGTAGATGATGATCATATCAAGCACCCACAAGTCGTCAGCGGTACTAGCTGGACGTAACGGCTACCCGGGTATTGAGCGATCAGAAGATCAGCAAGCAAGCCCGCTCCAACTCCTGCAAAAAGCCTGACAGTGACACTACCGTACAGTACGGTCTCCTCGTCTGATATGTCGCATATCAAGTCTAGGGGTGGTAAACGTCAGACCCCAATAACCGATAAGTCGTGCCGATATGAGACGCATAACGGGTCGAGAAACTACGGGTAACACTTACCAGTAAATCTCTAAACCAGCCCTGGCCAGAGACTTCCCTGTTATGGCCAATCGAGCACAGCGCAACATCAACCCCCAATACCGGGAGAGACGAAACCCCTCCTATCGCTCATTTCCTCCATGTGACTCGGGACTGTACCCAAAAACCACCGTTTTGCACGCCCTCTTGGACGTGGTAAGGTGGAAATCAAAGCACAGTGGGAATCACACAAGACTCTATGACGATCTCGGGTCTACAGACTAACCTGTACCAGTGTCACCAGAGAATTGCCATCTGACGTAAGGTATAATACCATCTGGGAGTTCTCGGTGAGTCCGTCCAGTGTACCCAATCTCCACTGAGCACCCGTATATCATCTCTGATGTCAAACACCAATGGATATGGGATCATCCATCGCCCATCTGTATGGGTCGAGAAGGCATACGCTAGTCTACTCTGGTATATCGATGCTTCGTCTCGAAACACCCACGACTAGGGACCTTGAAGGATGTACTTATGGACTACCATGTCCCCACTAGTATGATCCGCATCATAGTCCAGGTAGTTAAGTACACATCCTAAGGGCTTTACCAACATGTAACAGAGAGACAATCAGTATACACGTTAAGATAAAGAGTAACCAGATAGCATACTATCTTGTCGAGCAAGAAAGTCCTCCCTATATATGTCCAAGCATCCACTACAATATACATCCTATGTATAGTAATGGCCTCTAGGGCATACATATAACTAACAAAAAGCAGCACGAGAATATGGACATTCACGCCATATTACTCCATGCAAAGGAGTTGTATGGAGAGCAATCCCGCGTATTACGATACGAAGCATCAAAGAAATTGTTTCAGATCCGAATGGCCCCTGGCACACCAGTAGGAGACCATGTTCTGAAGATGATAGCTCTCATAGAAGAACTTGAGGACCTTGGATGGACGATGGACAATGAACAATATACGGATATTATTCTGCAGTCCCTCCCCTCCACCTTTGCTCAATTCATAGTCAACTTCAACATGCACAACATGGAGAAGGAACTACCTGAACTCCTTAATATGCTAAGGAGTGCAGAGAGCACTATGAAATCAGTGAAAACTCCCGTTATGACTGTTGGACAATCTTCCTCTTCTCGCCCAAAGGCTAAAGCCAAGGGAAAGAAAAAGAAGAAGCCCACCAATCCTAACGGTGGAGTTAAAAAGGTGAAGGGATAGGAAAAGTCCAAAGCTGGAGACTCAGGGAAAGGGGAATGTTTTCATTGCCACAAGACAGGACATTGGAAGCGCAACTGCACGGAGTACTTAAATCTCAAGAAGAAGCATGGTGATGCTTCCGCTTCAGGTGCGTTTATGACAGAAAACTATTTTTCAATAAACTCTGCTTCCTGGGTATTAGATACCGGTTCAGGTTCTCACATTTGCAATTCTATGCAGGGGCTGAGAAATAGCAAGGTTTTGAAGGCAGGTGACCATACTCTCCGCGTTGGAAATGGTTCCAATGTACATACAGTCGCAATGGGAGAGTATCACTTGGGGTTGCCATCTGGGTGTATATTGGTAATGAACCCATGTTATTTTGTACCAAGTATGCTTTGTAATATAATATCCGTTTCTTTGTTAGACAATGAAGGATATAATTTTGTACTACAGAACAATGTTATGAACATTCACCTGAATCAAATGTTGGTTGGGTATGGTACGCTTAATAACGGGATATACGTCCTAAATCAACACACAGTTTTCAGTATACAACACACTATTAAAAGAAAACTTTCAGAAATAAATGAAGCTTTTCTTTGGCACTGTAGACTTAGTCATATTAACGAAACAAGACTAAACAAGTTACACAAAGATGGATATTTAAACCCTTTTGAATATAAATCTTATGCGACTTGCCAGTCTTGTATCAAGGGTAAAATGACCAAAACTCCGTTTACCGGACACGGAGAAAGAGCTACTGAGCTCCTAGGCCTCATACATAGTGATGTATGCGAGCCAATGTCTACACAGGCTAGAGGCGGTTTTTCATACATCATTACGTTCACTGACGATTTCTCAAGACTCAGTCATGTATTTTTATTAAAGCACAAGTCCGAAGCTTTCGAGAAATTCATTGAATATAAACAAGAAGTAGAAAAACAAACCGGCTTGAGTATCAAGATGCTTCGATCAGATCGAGGTGGAGAGTATCTCAGTACACAATTAGCAAACTTCCTAAAAAGGAATGGGATTCTCTCTCAGCTCACTCCTCCTTACACACCACAGCACAATGGAGTGTCAGAACGACGGAATCGGACCCTATTAGATATGGTCTGTTCCATGATGAGTGATGCTGAGTTACCTGTCTCATTTTGGGGGCATGCATTGGAGACTGCAGCGTTTCTACTGAACAGGGTTCCAACCAAAACCGTGTCTACCACACCATATGAGATATGGCATGGGAAGAGACCATCTCTTAAGAGAATTAAGATTTAGGGTTGCCCGGCTTATGTTAAAAAACAGAATCCGGACAAACTCGAGACATGGTCGGTTATGTGTAATTTCGTGGGGTATCTAAAGAATTCTTATGGATATCTATTCTACCACAAGGAGGAACAAAAGGTGTTTGTTTCTCAGCATGCCACATTCTTGGAAAAAGAGTTTTTCACAGATAAAACTGATGGCAATGTGGTAGATCTAGAAGAAGTTCTAGAGACACAAACTACAAATGACGACTTGCTTGAACCGGCTGTTGCAACAGAAACTGAGGAACCTCGTCCACTCCGTAGGTCTGGTAGGACTTCTCACCCACCGGAGAGGTACTACGGTTTCCTCATTGATGGTGACAGAGAAGACTGCATCATAGAAGATGATGATCCTACCAGCTTTCAGCAAGCTATCACGAGTGGAGACTCTGTGAAGTGGCTGGATGCCATGAGATCCGAAATGGAGTCTATGTACACCAACAAAGTATGGACTTTAGACGTTGTACCCCCTGGGGTAAAACCTGTGGGGGTGCAAATGGATCTTTAAAATAAAGATTGGTGTAGATGGGCAGGTGGAGACTTATAAGGCAAGACTTGTGGCGAAGGGTTTTCGTCAAAGACCAGGTTTGGACTATGACGAGACTTTTTCTCCCGTAGCCATGCTTAAATCCATTCGGATCCTACTTGCTATTGCTGCTCACTACGACTATGAAATCTGGCAGATGGACGTTAAAACGGCATTTCTAAATGGAAATTTAGAAGAATGCGTTTATATGGATCAGCCAGAGGGCTTCATTGACAGTGGGAGCAGCGGGAAAGCATGTAAATTGCTTAAGTCTATATATGGGTTAAAGCAGGCATCACGGAGTTGGAACATCTGCTTCGATGATGTTATCAAAGAGTTTGATTTCATCAAAAATCCAGATGAATCTTGTGTTTATAAGAAGGCTGTAGGGAGCACTGTCACATTCCTCGTATTGTACGTGGACGACATTTTTCTGATAGGAAATGATATTCCTATACTACAGTCGGTCAAATCTTTCTTATCACTAGGTTCTCCATGAAGGACCTGGGTGATGCCACATACATTCTGGGCATAAGGATCTATAGGGATAGATCTAAGAGGTTATTGGGACTGTCCCAAACCAGGTACATTAACACCATCCTAAAAAGGTTTAGTATGGAAGACTCCAAGCGGGGTGCCTTACCCGCTTGCCATAGGGTCACTCTCTCTAAGGAATCTTGCCCAAAGACCGATGAAGAGAGAGCTCGCATGAGCGTTATACCCTATGCTTCGGCAATAGGATCTATAATGTATGCGATGTTATGTACACGCCCAGATGTAGCTTATGCACTTAGTGTTGTAAGCCGGTATCAATCCAACCCAGGAAAGAATTACTGGACAGCTGTGAAGAACATTCTTAAGTACTTGCGAAGGACTAAAGAATGTTCTTGGTGTATGGTAATGGAGATCTCCAAATGGAGGCCTTTACCGATTCAAGCTTCCAGAGCGATAAGGACGACAGCAAATCTATCTCTGGGTTTGTATTTACCCTCAATGGAGGGGCGGTAAGTTGGAAGAGTTCCAAACAGGATACCGTTGCAGACTCTACGATGGAGGCTGAGTACATTGCTGCGAATGATGCCGCCAAGGAAGCCGTCTGGATGAAGAAGTTCGTCTCGGAGCTAGGTGTAGTTCCAACCATTATTGATCCAATAACCTTGTATTGTGATAATAATGGGGCTATGGCGTTAGCCAAGGAGCCCAGGTCCCATCAGCGATCCAGACACATCCTAAGGCGTTTTTATATGATCCGGAAGATTGTAGATCGCCGCGAGATCGAGATTAAGAGAGTAGACACGAAGAATAATGCCGCGGATCCATTCACCAAGGCCCTCCCTCAACCGCAGCATGAGCGACTTTTTGAGATGTTGGGTATGAGATACGCCAATAACTGGCCTTAGTGCAAGTGGGAGAATGTTGGATATATGTATGCCCTAGAGGCCATTATGTGATAGTGGATGTATTTGTACATATATATATATATATATATATATATTCAGTGTACATTCTTGCTCGACATGATAGTATGCTATCTGGTTCTTCTTTATCTGACATGTTGATTAGATCATGCTTTTATTCATTCATACATGTTGATAAAGCCCTGAGGATATCGGCTTGACTACTGTGATTATGATACAGATCATAATAGTGGGACATCTGTAGTTTATAAGCATATCCTGGAATGTCCCTACTCGTAGGTATATCGAGACGGGGCATCGATATACCAGAGTAGACTAGCGTATATGATACCAGACCCATATGATGGGCGATGAATGTTCCCACATTCATCGATGTTTGACATCGAGATCATACATGGGTGCTTAGTGGTGACTGGGTACACTGGACGGACTCACCGAGAACTCCTATATGGAATTATATCTATCGTCGGATAGCGGTTCTCAGGTGACACTGGTGCAGGTTAGTCTGTAGACCCGAGATCGTCATAGAGTCTTGTGTGCTCTCCCACTGTACTTTGATTACCACCCTACCACGGCTCTACTGAGTCGTGCAAACAGGTGGCCGTTGGGTATAGTCCCGAGACACACGAAGGCGATGAGCGATAGGAGGGGTTTCGTCTCTCCCGGTATTGGGAGTTGATGCTGTGCTGTGCTCGACTGGTTATATCAGTAAGTCCCTGGCCAGGGCTGCTGAGATTTACTGATAAATGTTATCAGTAGTTTCTCGATCTGTTATAGACCATTCATCGGCACGACTTATTGAGTTATTGGGGTCGACGTTACCATCCCTAGACTCGATATGCAGCATATCTGACGAAGAGACCGGACTGTACGGTAGTGTTTCCGGTTGGCTCGACGGGAGTTGTAACAGGTTCGCTTGTTTTCTTCTGATCGCTCAATACCCGGATGGCCGTTACGTTTAGCTGACCGCTTGCGGCTTGGGGGTGCTTGATATGATCATCACCCACTGCCGGCGTATTGACGAGTCTTAGAGTCCCACAAAGGAGTTACCTAGTCCAGGCGAAACGTTGTGGTGCGCATATGCGATATGCGCATGGACCCGGTTAAAATGCGCGTATAAGATACCGTATATTAATCGGGCGGCTTGCTTTTGGTTGGGTCGTATGTGATATGACCGGGTTGCTAAATCAAGTGTTGATTTATCATTTAACTATTAGTTTCTGACTAGAAATCCTTTCTTGTCATTATGCATGCATGTATGCATTCATTCTCATTCATGCACATAGGATGTGCATGCACACATACATGCATACATAATGGTTATCATGGTTGTATATACATAGAATATGGTGGCAATATAGGACTCACACCTTATGATTATATATGGATTTTTATTTGTATTTGTGTTAAAACAAAAGAAAAGAAAAAGGTTAATTCATGGTTAAGTTTCTACACTCTTCTTTGAACTAACCTTGTTCACCCACTTTTTAACCATGGGTTAACTTTCCTTTTGTGTTTTAACTCAAATACAATAATATCTTTATTATGTAACCATGGGTTTGAGATGAAGAGTAGAAAATATATATACTTATATTTTCTATTTTTCATATGAGATTATCATTTCTCTTAAGTTCTAAAAAGCCATCATCTTCTTCCTCCTTACTCTTTTGCTCTCTAGATTTTCTCAAGTGAGCAAAACACTCACCAAGTTAGGATTTGAAGTGAGAAAAGCCACCACAACACCATTCTACACAAGTCTTGCCTACTTGTGAAGAGTGTTAGCTTCATTTTTTCTCTTGACCTTGTGAAGTTACAAGCTTGGACAAAGCAGACTCCGGGTGGATCATCGTGGACCTAGAGGAGTTCAAGCGGACCTTTTCCAAACCCCAAGTAGCCGAGGAGTCTAGCGTAGGGAACTACAAAGGTTGTACTCTCAAAACCCTAGCATCATCTACTTGTGATGATGTGTTGTTTTAGAAACCCTAAAATTCTAGTGATGATTCTATGTTTGTTCACTTAGCACCTTAAAAATTTGATTTTGACACATGTGATGCTTCCAAACTCTTCATGAGGTGCTAGGTAAACCTAACAATCGGGATCTAACTATCTCATAGAAGGTATGCAATCTCATTGCAAATTTCAACACTTGAAATTCCCGATAATGTTTTACCCCCAGCGTCCTATAACCTTGACGCAGGCCAACAAACCATAGTCCACTAGTCAAGTTCAACCCGTACATTTCCTGATTGAATTAAACCCACCCGCACGACCCTTGACGCAGGCCAAAAAAGTCGCATGACTACCCTAATCCAATTGCATCGTATGCTGCAGATAGGCATTAGTTAGCTACCGCACACTACGCCTTGACGCAGGCCAACAAACGTAACACGAATACTAAGTAGTACTTATCTGAAATAACGGAGGGTTACGACAGGTTTTTATGAAAACCCTTTGCGTAATGAGCTTGATATCGTCGTAGAATCGAGTGAATTTTAAAAGGAGTGTTATTGAGTCCTTTACTAGTTTTGCTAAAGAGGTCACTCCCGGTGAAGATATCTCGGCTCTTTCCTTATCGAATAAGGTGCAGAATATTTCACAAATACCACTATGCAAAGCAAAAATTATAGAAGCAATCAAAAGACAAACCGTATTTGTAGCATCTGCTAGTTTCGCTAAAGAGGTCACTCCCGGTGAAGGGATCTCGGCTCTTTCTTTATCGAATAAGGTGCTGGATATTCTATAAGGAATACCGCTATGCAAAACAAGAACTAGAGCTACCGGTTTTTAAACAAGTTTCTACAAAATATTTAGGTTTCTTTTATTTCATTAATCTCATTAATGAAGTCCCATTTATATATGCTTATCAAACATCACAGAAGAAACGAAAGCAATAATATTTATATATCATATATATATATATAGTATAAGCATTCGTCTCACGCATATAAAATGATCACATCACAGAATATCAGCAGCAGAAGAATCACATATGAAATATTGGATATACTAGGAATTCAGTGTTTTATTTAAGCCAATATAAAACACGGATTCCACGGTCGTGATGAATAGCCAAACCCACATCCCTAGACCCCTACGAGGGCGGCAAGCAACCCTACCAATTCTAGAGTTAGGAGACCCGGTCTTGACTCCTCGGGATGGTCTCCTACTGTACCCTAGAACCCGGTTACTTGTGCTCCCCGCCTTGGGTCTATCCTAATGCCGAAAAGTAAATAATATACAATGGTGACATCATCCTCAACCCGGAAGTGCCCCAATAAAAGAATATTACATACAAGCTTTTACATGAATGAAAATGAAAGAACTCTCATCTCACATAAAAAAACCGGCTATTCAAAACACGACGATCCAATATAACATATCACAGCAACACATAACATCATATATCATCAACGTAAGTAAATATGCGTATCCCAGTTGTCGTTGACATATAGCACCGAAACCGGCGATACACCACATATTACACTTACGGTCGCAGAAAAGAAAGTGAAAAACTACAACATTTGGAATCCACAATCACTTTAGACATCTTAAATCCGAAATATCACATACTTCGCATTTCATGCCTAACTATATGAATTCCACATATTGTATCACATTCCAAATAAATAGACAATGTTAAACTTTCCGATCGAATAAACAAACACCCAAGATTTCCCAAATAGCTCAATACTTGAGCGGAGTTCAAAAAGTTCCAGAACATGTCACAGCCGCTATGAACCAACCATAGAAGAGTCAAAGCAACGCCTCACATATGGAAACGCTAAACTACCACAAACCATATGGTTCAGTGGCGGTTTTGACGGTCACATAATCGAGTTAAGGTTACGTTCTTCTAGAGGGTCCACAGATTCGCTTGCATGATTTTCTGAAAGTTTTAAACTCAGGAAAAATCCAACACTTGAAATTTTTCCGACAGGGGAAAAAGTGAGTTATTGATATCCGTTCGAACTTTTTAACACGTTCTAAATTACCCGGAAAAACTAAAAACGAAGTTAAACTTTCCGATCGAATCAACGAGTTCCCAATATTTCCCAGAAAGCTCAACACTTGAGTAGAATTAAAAGTTCTCATAAGCATGAAAAAGTACCCAAGAATAAACCCCTGAAGTATTAGCCCCTAACTCTTAAAGTTGGCAGCGGAACCGCCGCCAAACGCATGGTTTGGCCGCGCTTCTGCGTTCCCTTGAGTGAGTTATGGTTTTGTACATCACAGTAATCCTTAGAATTCCCTGCATGATTTTCTGAGTATTTTTAATATGAAAAATTTCAAATTTTGAAAATTTTTCCAGAAAGTGGGATTTATCGGGATTTCGGAGTTCGATCGGACTTTAAACTTCGCCTACACGACGCCTAATGCTCTAGCTTGGCTCTGATACCACTGTTGGGTTGGCCTAGCACCTTGTGAAGGTTTTGGCAAGCATCAATCATGCTATTTTAAAATTTTTGGGGTGCTAAACAAACCCTAACCAAGATCTTAACTAGAGACTTAATGTTAAACATGATATGTAAACTCTTTACATCTAAGTGAACAAGGAATACAACATTTGTAGACCGGTCCTTCACTTCAATAGCTCCGTGTAGTAGTCCCTTCACTGCGATCACGATCCTCGGACTCTAGAATGGCTCCCATGAAGAAACGAACAAGCTTGCTTTGAAGTCTTCGAGGCCGAAGATGATCTACGTCGAGGAGACACTATCTCATGCTATCTCTTCTCTAATTGTGTAGATTAGTGAAGCAAACACCCTAAACTAAATGGCTAATAGCATAGGATGATGAAGTAGAAATTTTGCTCACTTTATTGTTTATTTTCTCACTATTTTCTTCTCTTTTCTCAAAAGCTAGAGAGCAAAAATCAAAATGAGGAAGAAGATGAATAATCAAAGAGATGAGGTTAGAAATGTAACCCTTGGTTAGTGTATGTCATCCACTAACTCTTGTAGAGAGTTAACCATGGTGATGTGTCATGGTTGAGTTTAGAAATATCTTAAGCAAAACAAAAAGAGAAGACTTTGTCAAAGTTTATCATGAAGCTTCATGAAGCTTCACAATGACTCATTTCTTCCTTTTTGAATTACTTAAGAATTTAAACTCAAACATAATATATAGCATGGTATAATTCTCATACATCCATGTTGCATTTATAACCTAGCATGTCACAATATTATATATCACATATATAATATTTATGCAACAAAAGAAAAAACAATACAATAAACATATATCATATATATGTTAAATGTATTACAAGTGAGAATAATAAATATATAAGTGAGCATAATATATATATATATATATATATATTATATTATTTCATCGAATCAACACTTGTTCCGATAACCCGGCTATATCACATATAACCGGTCGATATTATATATCGCGAGAATAGAATACGGTGTCACATACTCTTATTAATTTCGGTCACGCACATATCACATATGTGCTCCTACTCCGTTTTGCATGAACCAGGAAATTTCTATGTAGGACTCTAAATACTCGTCAATACGCCGGCAGTAGGTGATGATCATATCAAACACCCACAAGCCACAAGAGGTCTGCTAAACGTAACGGCCACCCGGGTATTGCGCGATTAGAAGATCAACAAGCAAGCCTGCTATAACTCCTGCGAATCCAATCAGTAACACTACCGTACAGTCCGGTCTCTTCGTCTGATATGTCGTATATACAAACCCTGGGGGTGGTTTAAAGTTAGACCCCAATAGCCCGATAAGTCATGCCGATGCAAGATCCATAACGATTCGAGAAACTACTAGTAACACTTACCAATAAATCTCAGCAATCCTGGCCAGGGATTTCCTGTTATGGCCAATCGAGCACTGCGCAACATCAACCCCCAATACCGGGAGAGACGAAACCCCTCCTATCTGTTGGATATATGTATGCCCTAGAGGCCATTATGTGATAGTGGATATATTTATACATGTATATATATATATATATTAAGTGTACATTCTTGCTCGACATAATAGTATGCTATCTGGTTCTTCTTTTTCTGACATGTTGATTTGATCATGCTTTTATTCATTCATACATGTTGATAAAGCCCTGAGGATATAGGCTTGACTACTGTGATTATGATGGAGATCATACTAGTGGGACATATGTTGTTTATAAGCATATCCTGGAATGTCTCTAGTCGTAGGTGTATCGAGACGGGGCATCGATATACCAGAGTAGACTAGCGTATATGATACTAGACCCATATGATGGGCGATGGATGTTCCCACATTCATCGATGTTTGACATCGAGATCGTATACGGGTGCTCAGTGGTGATTGGGTACACTGGACGGACTCGCCGAGAACTCCTATATGGAATTATATCTATCGTCGGATAGCAGTTCTCAGGTGACACTGTTAATTGTATGTATGCCCTAGAGGCCAGTATTGTACAGATGATGTATATTATATTGGATGCTTGGACATATATAGAGATGACTTTCTTGCTCGATATGATAGTATGCTATCTGGTTGCTCTTTATCTTAACATGTATACTTGTCTCTTTATACTGTCTTATAGTTACATGTTGGTAAAGCCCTTAGGATGTGTACTTGACTACCTGGACTATGATGCGGATCATATTAGTGGGGACATGGTAGTCCATAAGTACATCCTCCAAGGTCCCTAGTCGTGTGTGTATCGAGACGGGGCATCGATATACCAGGGTAGACTAGCGTATACGCTTCTCGACCCAAGAGATGGGCGATGGATGATCCCATATCCATTGGTGTTTGACATCAGAGATGGTATACGGGTGCTCAGTGGAGACTGGGTACACTGGACGGACTCGCCGAGAACTCCCAGATGGTATTATACCTCACGTCAGACGGCAGTTCTCTGGTGACACTTGTGCAGGTTAGTCTGTAGACCCGAGATCATCATAGAGTCTTGTGTAATTCCCACTGTGCTTTGATTTCCACCTTACCACGTCCATGAGGGCGTGCAAAACGGTGGTTTTTAGGTACAGTCCCGAGTCACATGGAGGCAATGAGCGATAGGAGGGGTTTCGTCTCTCCCGGTATTGGGGGTTGATGTTGCGCTGTGCTCGATTGGCCGTAACAGAGAAGTCCCTGGCCAAGGCTGATTAGAGATTTACTGGTAAGTGTTACCAGTAGTTTCTCGACCCGTTATGAGCCTCACATCGGCACGACTTATCGGTTATTGGGGTCTGACGTTTACCACCCCTAGACTTGATATGCCACATATCAGACGAGGAGACCGGACTGCACGGGTAGTGTTGCCGGTTGGCTCGACGGGAGTTGTAGCAGGTTCGCTTGTTTTCTTATGATCGCTCAATACCCGGGTGGCCGTTACGTTTAGCTGACCGCTTGCGGCTTGAGGGTGTTTGATATGTTCATCACCCACTGCCAGCGTATTGACGAGTCTTAGAGTCCCACAAAGGAGTTACCTAGTTCAGGCGAAATGTTGTGGTGCGCGTATGCATATGCGCATGGACCCGGTTAAAATGCGCGTATGAGATACCGTATATTAATCGGACGGCTTGCTTTTGGTTGGGTCATATGTGATATGGCCGGATTGATAAATCAAGTGTTGATTTATCATTTAACCATTAGTTTCTCACTAGAAATCGTTTCTTGTATTTTTGGATGTATGCATGCATGTATGCATTCTTTCTAGATTCATGCACATATGGATGTGCATGCACACATACATACATACATCATCCTTCATGGTTGCATATACATTGAAAATGGTGGCAATATAAGACTCACACCATGGTTTATATGTATGGATTATTATTTCTATTTATGTTAAAACAAAAGAAAAGAGAAAAGATTAATAAATGGTTATATTCTACACTCTTCCTTGAATTGACCATGTTTACCTACTTATTAACCATGATTTAATCTTCCTCTTGTGTTTTTAACTCAAGTGAAATAAATATCCATAATATATAACCATGGTTTGAGATGAAGAGGGAAAATATATATAGATATATTTTCTCTTTTCTCATTAGAGTTTATCTTTTACTCTTGTTCAAAAAAGCCATCATCTTCTTCCTCCTTCTTCTTTTACTCTCTAGATTTCTCTATTGAGCAAATTACTCACCAAGTTAGGATTTTGAAGTGAGAAAAGCCACCACAACATCATTCTACACAAGTCTTGCCCACTTGTTTAGAGTGTTAGCTTCATTTCTTTCTCTTGATCAAGTGAAGTTGTTAGCTTGGACAAAGGAGCTTCGGGTGGATCGTCGTGGATATTAGAAGACCTCAAGCAAACCCTTCTCCAACCCTCAAGTGGCCAAGGAGTCTAGCATAGGGAGCTACAAAGGTTGTACACTCAAAACCCTAGTCTTTGTTACTTGTAAAGTTATGAAACCCTAATTTTCTAGGATTGATTCTTTGTGTGTTCACTTAGCACTCTAAAAACATAATCTTTGAGACATGTGATGCTTCCAAACCTTTCATAGGGTGCTAGGTAAACCTAACATTGGTATCAGAGCCGACCTAGAACATTAGGCGACACTTTAGCGAAGTAAAAACTCCGATCGAACCGAAATACGGATTTTCGGGACACTCTCTGGACATTTTTTGAAAACTGTTATTTTCCAGAATTAAAAATATGCAAAAAATTCAGCAGGTGAATCTAAGAACAAATATAAAAAACGATGCCATGAACAGTTCTTTCCACCGCGGAACCGCGGCAAAATCCTGCTTAAGCCGCGGTTCCGCGGCCGTACGGATGTATCATTGTGTCGTTTTTGTACAGTAACTATTTTATCTGCTTGTGTATTTTTGGGGGTATTTTTAATCTGAATCTAGTGCTGTTTGTTCTGGACATTGTTTTGAGTTCATTGATTCGATCGGAATTTTTACTTCATGTTTTTTTCCGGATAATTAGAAAGTATTGAACTGTTCGAACGAGTGTCGTTTGCTCACTTTTCACGGGGTTTTAATTTTTCGGAAATATGTGCAAGTTTTGTGGTGGACCCTCTACAAGACAACAAACCTTAACTCGATTATGTGACCGTCTTGAACTGCCTTTTGAACCTTAGGGTTTGGGGCTGTACGGCGTGCCACATGTGAGGCGTTGGCTTGACCCTTCTACGGCTGGACCGCTACTACTGTGACACACTCCGGGTTTTTGAACTCCGCTCAAGTGTTGAGCTTTAGGGAATTTTGGGTATTTGGTCATTCGTTCGAAAACTTTAATACTGTCTATTTATCTGGAATGTGATACAATATGTGGAATTCATATAGTTAGGCATGAAATACGAAATATGTGATATTTCGCATTTACGATGTCTAAAGAGAATGTGGATTCCAAATATTGTAGTTTTACATTTTCTTTTCTGTGACCGTAAGTGTAGTATGTCGTTATTCCCGGTTTCGTTGCTATACATCAACGACAATTGGGGTACGCATACTTACTTACGTTGATGATATATGATATTATGTGTTGCTGAGATATGATGTGCAGGATTGTCGCGATTGAATAGCCGGGGTTTTTTATGTGAGATGAGAATTTTATATTTTCATTCATGTAAATTCAAATGTAATATAATATTCTTTTATTTGGGGCACTTCCGGGTTGAGGCTGATGCCACCAGTGTTGTATATTATTTACTTTTCTGCATTATGATGGACTCAAGGAGGGGAGCACAGGTGACCGGGTTCTGGGGTTCAGTGGGAGGCCATCTCAAGGAGTCGAGACCGGGTCTCCTAAACTCCAGAATTGGTAGGGTCGCTTGTCGCTCTCGTAGGGGTCCAGGGTGTGGGCTTGGCTATTCATCGCGACTGTGGAATCCGTATTTTCTATTGTTGGCTAAATACTAGATACGGACGTCCTAGTATATCCCACATTATATCTATGTTTCTGCTGCGATATCTGTGATGTGATCATTTGATTTGTTGTGATGGATACAGTATATAGTATATATGATATTTATATAGACGTTACTTATGTTTTACACCCGCACTAGCCCTGCCCTGCTCTGTCGTTAGTTACCTAACCTAACGGTGCACGAGGGGACATCGAGGCGAATGCGGATGGCATAAGTGTACGTCATATTTATCTGTGATGTTTAGGTGACTTAAATGATGGGACTTCATTAATGTGATTAATGAAAGAAAAGAAACCTAAAAGATGTTGTAGAATCAAATTTTTTCAAAAAGGGGTAGCTACAGTTTTGCTTTGTATAACGATATATATGATATGTCCCGCACCTTATTCGATGAGGAAAGAGTCGAGATCCCTTCACCGGGAGTGACCTCTTCAGCAAAAATGGCAGATGCTACAACACTCGGTCTGTTTTTGATTGCTTTTGGAGTTTTTCTTTGCATAGAGATATATATGATTTATCCCGCACCTTATTCGATGAGGAAAGAGCCGAGATCCCTTCACCGGGAGTGACCTCTTTAGCAAAACTAATGAAAGCCTCAAAATCACTCCATTTCAAAATTCACTCGATTCTACAACGATATCAAGTTCATTACGCAATAGGTTTTCAGAAAAACCTGACGTAGCCCTCCGTCATTTCAGATAAATCCTGCTTAGTATTCATGCTGCGTTTGTTGACCTTGTCAAGGCGCAGTGTGCGATAGCTGACCAGTATTTATCTGCTTATGCATATGATGCAGATTGGATTAGGGTAGTCGTACGGCCTTGTTGACCTTGTCAAGGGTCGTACGGGTGGGTTTAATTCAATCAAGAAGTGATGGGTTGAACTTGACTTACAGTCTGTGGTTTGTTGACCTTGTCAAGGTCATAGATCGTTTGGGGCAAAATATTATCGGGAATTTCAAGTGTTGAAATTTGCAATGAGATTGCATACCTTCTATGAGATAGTTGGATCCCGTTACCCACTGCGAGTAATTGTTACTCCTGGGAGAGTTTTACACAGGACAATTAGCCGATCAAGTAGGTGTCTAGAAAGGTGTCAACAGGGTTACGCCTCTGGGAAAACGAGGTTTACTTTAATTAGGTCCGTGCGAAAGCACGGGGAACCTCCCTCAAAGTACCGACACTGGCCTGGCTGAAAGATTGGCGAAGTTGTAGGGTGTAATTAATTCCGGCTAGTCTTTCCTTTTAGGGTTTAAAGGAAGATTTGATAAAAACAGTGGGAGCCATCCTGATTAGATAAAATAATAACCAACCTGATCTTGCAAGAGCATACGCTAAAGTGTTTTTTTCTCTCTCTCTCCAGGTAGCGACTATGTCATGCCTTAATCAAGATAATAATATGGATGTATTGACCGAACCCGCATGTTATACTGTGCTGGGGAACGTTGGTTCCGTTCTTTCTTATAAGAGTTATAGGACTAAACAGGACATAGGGGAATACTAGGATTCCCATGCCACCCGAATGAAGAAAGTACATGATGATGCATTTTCTTCGCGTGTGTTCGTTACAGAGAACTGTTTCTCCATTTTCTCTACGTCCTGGGTATTGGATACCGGGTCAGGATCCCATATATGTAATCAGTTACATGGGCTTAAGAAAGGTAGAGAACTTGGAGAAGATGATAAAGACATAAGAGTTGGAAATGGTGCAATTGTTGCAGCTAAAACCGTCGGGGAATATCACCTAGTATTACTGATTAGTCGAAATTATTGCATATTTTAGCCGGCAATTTCCTCATCATTTGCATCATTTAGAAGTGTACGGTATTCATATTTTACATATTAGCAAAACTGTCGCAAAATATCAGATTGCATGTATTAGACTCTAAAACCGACACTATAAAGGAAATTGACCACATTTCATGGCATCGCATTATCCCTACATTTGCGCAACACTTGTTTTGAGATCTGTGCAGGAAAATCCAGAAGAAAGGCCAAAATATACAGGGTACCGATCAAACATTACGCCAACTCAATGATCTCAATTCTGGTATCAATACAAAGGGACAAATAAAATTCAACATGTCAGATGAAGCACAATTGTTAGCACAAGACCACTGTAAAAAGCCCAAGGCCCAAGCCCCACAAAGTGCCGCGGATCCGCGGCAGGAGCCTGCTTGCGCCGCGGATCCGCGGTGGGTCCAAGGAGTTACCTCTTCAAATTCAGTGCATTATCTCTCTCTCTCAGGGTCAACACTACATCAAGACATGACAAATTCCAGAATGTTCCAGAAGCTTCCGCCAGATCAGCAAACTAGGGTTTTCTAAGCTTAATTAATCCTAGCTTAAAACCTAAGCTAGCTCCTAACAAACTCTTTCTAGAAACTCCTCAACAAACTTTTGGAGGGAATTGTAATTTCAAACCTAGACCTAGGGTTTGGGTGATCTATAAATAAGACCCTAGGCTCACTTGTAAAAGGATCCCGAATTGTTGGATTCAATCTTGGAAAAATCCCAAAATTTTAGTATCAATCTAGATCCACTCTCTTTCTTCATCTTCTTCCACAAGTCTAGTGAGAGGGCTTGTGTGAAACTCTAACCCTAATTCCAATCAAAAGCCAAGATCCCGAGTACCCATCAAGCAAGAAGCCTTGCAACCTTTTATGAGCCGAGCCGATCTTCAACGGAGCAAGTGGTCCAAGCTGATCCACGACTCACGGAGCCGAGCGACGCCAATTCAACAATTTGGTTCTTCCTCTTGTAGTTCTTGAGCGACTGTAATCAAATTGTTGATATAAATAAAAGGTGATATTCTTTTATCTTGTTTTCTTTAAATTCTCGCATCATGATATCTTTTCAATTCTTGAATGCTTCCTGTGTGGTGATGTTTGAGTAATACTCCGCTCGTCGAGGAATCGAGACGATCAATAGAATGATGATGTAATATATCTTAAATCGATTCTTGAATCCTACGAGTTTTGTAAACCCTAGCAAGTTCAAGAATCGACGACCCAATTCGTTGCGATGCTTTCTTGATTGATATCGCTCGAGATTGGGGAGTTACGATCGTTTCTTGAAATTGTTAGAGGCTAGAATGTGAATGATATCGATGAAAGAACAAGGGTTAAACGATGAAACCCTAGTTTCATCAAGAAAGCCCTAACTCTCGTCGATCATCGATCTAGTATCAATCCTTCGAAGGACAAGAACACGAAATCTTGAAATTACATCACGTCTATAGATCCGATCGATCCCTACGAGCCTCATTTAGATTCTTGACATTTGGTTGGAAATATCATCAAAACACCGATTCTTGATTTGTTTATCAGTTTCTTGATTCTTGATTAAACATCGTGACACCTGAATCAATCGATAAATTCTTGAATCATGTTTTCTTTTCCTTTCGATTAACTTTTTAATTCAAACAAATTAAACATAGAAACGAATCACACAATCCCTGTGGACGATCCGCACTCGCTTACGATCTACAACTGACACCGTAGTTGATTGCGGTCAAATATAATTTTTGGTTGTGATTTCTTTACAATTTTCTAAATACCGACACAAAGAAACTTATTCGCTTTATTCGATTTACACAAACAAGAATTTCTATAACGATCAAAATGGCGCCGTTGCCGGGGACTATTTGATTTGATACACACAATCGGAATTCTATAACAATCAATTACCAACTGGTAATACATTGATTCTGAACGAATGCTATTACATGCCGAACCTGATATGCAACATTATATCGATTTCTTTGTTGAGTAAAGAGGGATATAATTTTGTATTACAGGATAATGTTATGAACATTTTCCGTAACCAAAAGTTGGTTGGATCAGGCACGTTGTGCAATGGCATTTATGTTCTAAATCAATCAACAGTTCTGAGCATAACAAACACACACAAGAGGAAGAGTTCAGAACTGAACGAATCCTTCTTGTGGCATTGTAAACTGGGTCACATCAATGCGACACGACTAGCTAAGTTGTATAAGGATGGATATTTGAAACCGTTCGAATTTTCATCTTATGACACTTGCCAGTCATGTCTCAAAGGCAAGATGACCAAAACTCCATTTACGGGACACGGAGAAAGAGTTACTGAACTCTTGGGACTGATACATAGTGATGTATGCGGTCCCATGTCTACACATGCCAGGGATGGTTCTTCGTACTTCATTACATTCACTGACGATCTCTCTAGATTCGGATATGTGTTCCTGATGAAACATAAATCAGAAGCTTTTAAGAAATTTAGAGAATATAAACAAGAAGTCGAGAACCAAACCGGAAAAAGTATTAAAATCCTTCGATCTGATCGAGGAGGTGAATACTTGAACAATGAATTCCTGGACTTCCTAAAAGAGAATGGGATTCTCTCTCAGCTGACTCCTCCATATACACCACAGCACAACGGTGTATCGGAACGGAGGAACCGCACCCTATTAGATATGGTGCGCTCTATGATGAGCACAGCTGAGTTACCTATTTCCTTCTGGGGATATGCGCTGGAGACAGCAGCATACCTATTGAATCAAGTTCCATCTAAATCTGTACCTACCACACCATATGAGATATGGAGTGGGAAGAGGCCATATCTTAAACGAGTTAAGATATGGGGTTGTCCGGCCTATGTCAAAAGACAAAATCCGGACAAACTCGAGGCACGGTCAGTTCTTTGCAAGTTTGTGGGATATCCAAAGAACTCATATGGGTATTGTTTCTACCACAGTGAGGAACAAAAAGTGTTTGTTGCTCAACATGCAACCTTTTTAGAAAAGGAATTTCTTATAAAAGAGATTAGTGGCAAAGTGGTGGAGCTGGAAGAGGTTCCAGATACACAAACCGCAACTGAAGATTTAGTGGAACCAGAGGATTCAGTAGCTCCCAACTAACCTCAGCCTCTCCGCCGATCTAATAGGGTTCCTCGCCAACCTGAGAGATACTACGGTTTTCTCATGGATGGTGGGAGCGAGGATTGCATCATGGAGGATGATGACCCAACTAGCTTCGAGCAAGCCATCACGAGTGGGGACTCAGTGAAATGGCTGGATGCTATGCGGTCCGAGATGGAATCCATGTACACCAACAAAGTATGGACTTTGGAAGTTGCTCCTGAAGGGGTAAAACCCATTGGGAGCAAGTGGATCTTCAAGAAAAAACTTGGTGTAGATGGGAAAGTGGAGACTTTCAAAGCTAGACTTATTGCAAAGGGTTTTCGTCAAAGACCAGGTGTGGACTATGACGAAACCTTTTCTCCAGTGGCTATGCTTAAATCCATTCGGATTATGCTTGTCATCGCTGCATATCATGACTACAAAATCTGGCAAATGGATGTTAAGACCGCCTTTCTAAACGGTGATTTAGAAGAGTGCGTGTACATGACTCAGCCAGAGGGCTTCGTAAATAGTGGGAGCAGCGGGAAGGTGTGCAAGCTGATTAAATCCATTTATGGATTAAAGCAAGCACCGTGGAGTTGTAACATCTGCTTTGACGTCGTTATCAAAGAGTTTGATTTCGTCAAAAACATAGATGAACCTTGTATCTACAAGAAGGTGGCAGAGAGTAAGGTTGTCTTCCTCGTATTGTATGTGGACGACATACTCTTGATAGGAAATGACATTCCTATGCTGCAATCGGTCAAGCTCTTCTTATCACAAAGATTCTCAATGAAAGATCTAGGTGATGCCTCCTGCATATTGGGAATCAGGATCTATAGAGATAGATCTAAAAGGATATTGGGATTGTCCCAGTCCAGGTACATTGACACCATACTAAAAAGGTTTAGTATGGAAGAGTCCAAGCGTAGGAACTTACCCACGATCTCTGGAGTCACTCTCTCCAAAGAGATGTCTCCCAAGACTGATTTGGAGAGAGCTCGCATGCAAGAGATACCCTATGCTTCGGCTGTAGGCTCTATCATGTACGCGATGCTATGTACCAGACCCGATGTAGCATACTCACTAAGTATAGTGTGTAGGTATCAAGCTGATCCTGGAGAGAGTCACTGGACAGCTGTGAAGAGCATTCTCAAGTACTTACGAAGGACTAAAGAGATGCTCTTGATGTATGGTAATGGAGAACTCCAAGTGGAGTCCTTTACCGACTCAAGCTTCCACAGTGATAAGGACGACTCTAAGTCGCAGTCGGGATTTGTCTTTACCCTTTACTGAGGGGCGGTTAGCTGGAAGAGTTCCAAGCAGGAAACCGTGGCAGACTCGACGATGGAGGCTGAATACATCGCTGCCAACGATGCTGCCAAAGAGGCTGTCTGGATCAAGAAGTTCATTACTGAACTTGGAGTGGTTCCATCCATTGAGCATCCAATACCTTTGTATTGTGATAACAATGGAGTGGTGGCTTTAACCAAGGAACCCAGGTCCCATCAGCGATCCAGGCATATTCTGAGGCGGTATCACCTGATCCGGGAGATAGTTGATCACCGGGAGATCGAGGTCAGGAGGGTTGACACGAAGAATAACACAGCGGATCCACTCACGAAGGCCATTCCCCAGATACAGTTTGAGAGACTCTTCGGGATGCTCGGTATGCGATACTACAGCAACTGGCCCTAGTGCAAGTGGGAGATTGTTAGTTGTATGTATGCCCTAGAGGCCAGTATTGTACAGATGATGTATATTATATTGGATGCTTGGACATATATAGAGATGACTTTCTTGCTCGATATGATAGTATGCTATCTGGTTGCTCTTTATCTTAACATGTATACTTGTCTCTTTATACTGTCTTATAGTTACATGTTGGTAAAGCCCTTAGGATGTGTACTTGACTACCTGGACTATGATGCGGATCATACTAGTGGGGACATGGTAGTCCATAAGTACATCCTTCAAGGTCCCTAGTCGTGGGTGTATCGAGACGGGGCATCGATATACCAGGGTAGACTAGCGTATACGCTTCTCGACCCATGAGATGGGCGATGGATGATCCCATATCCATTGGTGTTTGACATCAGAGATGGTATACGGGTGCTCAGTGGAGACTGGGTACACTGGACGGACTCCCCAAGAACTCCCAGATGGTATTATACCTCACGTCAGATGGCGGTTCTTTGGTGACACTTGTGCGGGTTAGTCTGTAGACCCGAGATCGTCATAGAGTCTTATGTGATTCCCACTGTGCTTTGATTTCCACCTTACCATGTCCATGAGGGCATGCAAAACGGTGGTTTTTGGGTACAGTCCCGAGTCACATGGAGGCAATGAGCGATAGGAGGGGTTTTGTCTCTCCCGGTATTCGGGGTTGATGTTGCGCTGTGCTCGATTGGCCGTAACAGGGAAGTCCCTGGCCAGGGCTGATTAGAGATTTACTGGTAAGTGTTACCAGTAGTTTCTTGACCCGTTATGAGCCTCACATCGGCACGACTTATCGGTTAATGGGGTCTGACGTTTACCACCCCTAGACTTGATATGCAACATATCAGACGAGGAGACCGGACTGCACGGGGAGTGTTGCCGGTTGGCTCGACGGGAGTTGTAGCAGGTTCGCTTGTTTTCTTCTGATCGCTCAATACCCGGGTGGCCGTTACGTTTAACTGACCGCTTGCGGCTTGAGGGTGTTTGATATGATCATCACCCACTGCCGGCGTATTGACGAGTCTTAGAGTCCCACAAAGGAGTTACCTAGTCCAGGCGAAATGTTGTGGTGCGCGTATGCGATATGCGCATGGACCCGGTTAAAATGCGCGTATGAGATACCGTATATTAATCGGACGGCTTGCTTTTTGTTGGGTCATATGTGATATGGCCGGATTGATAAATCAAGTGTTGATTTATCATTTAACCATTAGTTTCTCACTAGAAATCCTTTCTTGTATTTTTGGATGTATGCATGCATGTATGCATTCTTTCTAGATTCATGTACATATGGATGTGCATGCACACATACATACATACATCATCCTTCATGGTTGCATATACATTGAAAATGGTGGCAATATAAGATTCACACCATGGTTTATATGTATGGATTACTATTTCTATTTATGTTAAAACAAAAGAAAAGAGAAAAGATTAATAAATGGTTATATTCTACACTCTTCCTTGAATTGACCATGTTCACCTACTTATTAACCATGATTTAATCTTTCTCTTGTGTTTTTAACTCAAGTGAAATAAATATTCATAATATATAACCATGGTTTGAGATGAAGAGGGAAAATATATATAGATATATTTTCTCTTTTCTCATTAGAGTTTATCTTTTACTCTTGTTCAAAAAAGCCATCATCTTCTTCCTCCTTCTTCTTTTGCTCTCTAGATTTCTCTAGTGAGCAAATTACTCACCAAGTTAGGATTTTGAAGTGAGAAAAGCCACCACAACATCATTCTACACAAGTCTTGCCCACTTGTTTAGAGTGTTAGCTTCATTTCTTTCTCTTGATCAAGTGAAGTTGTTAGCTTGGACAAAGGAGCTTCGGGTGGATCGTCGTGGACATTAGAAGACCACAAGCAAACCCTTCTCCAACCCTCAAGTGGCCAAGGAGTCTAGCATAGGGAGCTACAAAGGTTTTACTCTCAAAACCCTAGTCTTTGTTACTTGTAAAGTTATGAAACCCTAATTTTCTAGGGTTGATTCTTTGTGTGTTCACTTAGCACTCTAAAAACATAATCTTTGAGACATATGATGCTTCCAAACCTTTCATAGGGTGCTAGGTGAACCTAAAAGACACTGGTGCAGGTTAGTCTGTAGACCCGAGATCGTCATAGAGTGTTGTGTGTTCTCCCACTGTACTTTGATTACCACCCTACCACGGCTCTACTGAGTCGTGCAAACAGGTGGCTGTTGGGTACAGTCCCGAGACACACGAAGGCGATGAGCGATAGGAGGGGTTTCGTCCCTCCCGGTATTGGGAGTTGATGCTGTGCTGTGCTCGACTGGCTATATCAGTAAGTCCCTGGCCAGGGCTGTTGGGATTTGCTGATAAGTGTTATCAGTAGTTTCTCGATATAATAACTCCATTTTTTTTAATGTACAAAGAATTGATTTAAATTCAATGTATACTTGGAGTATTTATTGCAGCTGATATCTCTTTAAGTATTTATTTCACTCCATAATTACAAGAAGAAGCTTGTAGCTCATTGGTAATACCTTGCACTGCTGAACCAAGCCACCAGAGTTCAAATCCCATGCCTCACATTATTTTTATATTATTTTGTTTTAAATTTTTTTGGAAAGTCAACAGTCAAACCGTCATAACTCACAAAATTTATACTGAACATAAAAAACTAAATACACCAAAATTCCCCCCAGGAAAACCCCTACCCGATGAGCCTTCGACTCGGCCCAACTCGGCCGAGTCGGCCGGCGAACCTGCCGAATCGGCCGACGCCGTCGGCCAGACTCCGCCGGACGGCCGAGTCGTCAACACGGAAAAGTCCGTGTTGACCTGGTCTTCTCACCTGCATACACTAAATTCCCAGTTCGGTTATCAAATGCCCATTAAACCTCTTTTACTCCAAAATTTAATGATTTTTTAATGCTTTTATATAATTTTTATATTTTTTTAATTAAAACCCTAACCCTAGCCTAACCCTATATAAACACCCCTACCCTCTACCCTTTCACCCTACATTCCTAAGTCCACTCTCTAAAAATTTCAAGAGAACTCGGTACATTAGAAAACGAGCGAAAGGCGAAGCGCTGCCGAAATCGACGGCGAATCCCGACGATTGTACTAGGACTCTTCATGACTTTTCAACACACCGACCAACCCACTACCTTCCTAGCACTCTCTATCTTGTCTAAGCCCATAAGTCCCTCTTTCTTCTACCTTTCTTTCTTCCATTAAAATACGATTTTTAAAACCCGACGGAAATCGGAACAAACCGATTTCCGATTCGGTTTTCTATCAAAACTCACTTGTCACTAATTCCATAATGCTTAAACATATTCATGTTGACTACTAATCACTTAAAAATCAATTTGGATAAAGTTTCTCACATGAAATGATAACTTTTGCAGAATACCGTATTTTCGCACTTAAATACCATAATGTTTAGTTTTCACGTTTAACCCCTAAACTTGGCTATACCTTAAAGTAGATCACGAGGTAATGACCTACCTCCACACACACTCATATGTAATCATAACACGCCACCTTGAAAACGTAGAATACGATAATATAAGACTTTTCATTAAAATACCATTTTCTTTATAACCCTGTTCTGAAAGTTCTAAGTTGTATACAATTTTAAAACAAAATCTCTTAATAGGAAAATACGATATGTCATGGATATCGATCGTTTATCTAAACCTAACTTTGTGGTGTCTAGGCTAGATAAGTGAGCTTAGGTAACTTTAAAAGGCCCGTCTCACGATTCGTGAGAGGATCCCTCCTTCCTCACTTGTACTTACCTGGCCATAATTGGCGGTGAAGAGGCGATTTGAGGCTTCTAATGACGTGTCGTTTAGACATTTAGAAATAGGCTAGTTGGCTTAGGAAACCCTAGAATCTAAAATACGGAAATTTACACCCTTTTTCAAATAAATACCTTATTTTTATAAAACCGTTTTCTAAATGATTAGTATTTATAAAATCTTTGCAAAGCGCCACTACAACCCACATTTGGGGAACCCGTTAGGGATTATATGGTTTATCGTGCACCCTCGGGCTTAGTAGTGCGAGATTCAGACCTCCGCAAGGAACATTCGGTCTCGAAAGGTTTAAAATACGATATTTAAGAAAAATGAGATTTTTGGAAAATAAAATAATTATTAAAAATTATTCTTGTATAAACATATATATATTTATCATTTAAACACCTACTTTATTATAAGATAAAGTTTCCACCTTTTTCTAAAAATTACAAGAGTAAAAGTTACATTATAATACCATGAATTTCAAATAAATCAATATTATAAATTAATATCTTTATTAGGATATATTCACTAGAAATAAGACAAAATAAAATCACACTCATTATAACCATAAAGACGAATAATAAATACTTGAGGTGTATCTTGAAAACTATACAAAAGTACTTTTTACATAAAACCCCTCAAGTTTTATAATTTACAATAAAGACCCTAACAATTATAGAACTTCAAATTACATTTCTTTTAGTCTGACTCGGGTTTGAGTCTGATTATTTCTGACTTGAATATGATTCAAGTCAATCTATATTCTTTAACATTCCAACTCAATATGAATACATGAATTCCAGAATCCAGTTAACAATCTATACAACTTGACTGAATCAAACCATGGATATACATCCATTATTCCGTTATTCCATTTACCTGATTATGCAGTTACAATATTTTTACTGATATCATGGTTTTGGTCAGTCATTCAGCTTACACAACACAATATAACAATACAACCAAAACACTACGGGGTTTAAGGGGTAGATTGGTACGGAAGGTGTTAAAGGTGGCACGAGATGGTCAGATTAAGACACCTAACCATATTCCGTTGCTATTGTACCGTGGCTTAACGGTTCCTTATACTTTCCGTTTGCCCTGGTCTCTAGCATATAGAGACCCCTCTCGTATACACTGGCATCCTTCTGTACCAAGCTGCAAACAACAGCGTTAACACAATATTCCATAATTTTCTACAACATAATACTTTAGAAAATACTCTTATTCTGTCTTTCTAATTCTTCCTTATTCTTTGGGACTTACCGAGCGACCTGTTCGCTGACGACATTCTATTTCTTTCTTCTTTGAATGTCGTCAGATGCTTTGGACCCAGCTGAGATTGAGCCCACCGGTGAAGACTTGGAGTAGTTTTACGAAGACCCCAAGCTCTAGATATTGTACCTTGTTCTATTCAGTATTTTCATTTCCTGTTATGCCACGGTTTAGGCATCGCTTTTCATTTCAGTTGTATTTACTTTTCATGCATTGTACAAAAGAATGTTAATAATAAAGTTGCTGTTATTTCTATATCTTTTGTCTCTTGTGATTTACTTTTATATTGCTTAGATACGCTTAGCGTATGTACTTCTGAGTACATACGTAGCGGACCTAGTCGCGTCTCCTTCGCCGTACATCGGGAAGCGGGGCGTGACACTCGATCTGTTATAGACCATTCATCGGCACGACTTATTGAGTTATTGGGGTCGACGTTACCATCCTAGACTCGATATGCAGCATATCTGATGAAGAGACCGGACTGTACGGTAGTGTTGCCGGTTGGCTCGACCGGAGTTGTAGCAGGTTTGCTTGTTTTCTTCTGATCGCTCAATACCCGGGTGGCCGTTACGTTTAGCTGACCACTTGCGGCTTGGGGGTGCTTGATATGATCATCACCCACTGCCGGCGTATTGACGAGTCTTAGAGTCCCACAAAGGAGTTACCTAGTCCAGGCGAAACATTGTGGTGCGCATATGCGATATGCGCATGGCCCCAGTTAAAATGCACGTATGAGATACCGTATATTAATCAGGCGGCTTGCTTTTGGTCGGGTCGTATGTGATATGACCGGGTTGATAAATTAAGTGTTGATTTATCATTTAACCATTAGTTTCTCACTACAAATCCTTTTCTTGTCTTTTTGGTGTATGCATGCATGTATGCATTCATTCTTGTTCATGCACATATGGATGTGCATGCACACATACATACATACATCATTCTATAATGGTTGTATATATAGAAGATGGTGGCAATATAAGACTCACACCTTATGATTATATATAGATATATATTTGTATTTGTGTTAAAATAAAACAAACGGAAAAAGATTAATCCATGGTTATCTTCTACACTCTTCCTTGAACTAACCCTTGTTCACCCACTTTTTAACCATGAGTTAATCTTCCTTTTGTGTTTTAACTCAAGCACAATAATATCTTTATTATGTAACCATGGTTTGAGATGAATAGTAGAATATATATATACTTTATATTTTCTATTTTTCATATGAGATTATCATTCTCTTGTTTTTCCAAAAACCATCATCTTCTTCCTCCTTGCTCTTTTGCTCTCTAGATTTCTCAAGTGAGCAAAACACTCACCAAGTTAGGATTTTGAAGTGAAAAAACCAACCACAACACCATTCTACACTAGTCTTGCCCACTTGTGAAGAGTGTTAGCTTCCATTTTCTTCTCTTGATCTTGTGAAGTTACAAGCTTGGACAAAGCGGACTCCGGGTAGATCATCGTGGACCTAGAGGAGTTCAAGCGAACCTTTTACAACTCTCAAGTAGCCAAGGAGTCTAGCATAGGGAGCTACAAAGGTTATACTCTCAAAACCCTAGCTTTTTCTACTTGTGATGTTGTGTTTGTTTAGAAACCCTAATTTTTCTAGCATGATTCTTTGTATGTTCACTTAGCACCTTAAAAATTTGATTTTGACACATGTGATGCTTCCATACTTTTAATGAGGTGCTAGGTAAACCTAACATTGGTATCAGAGCCAGGCTAGAGCTTTAGGCGTCGCTTTTACGAAGTTAAAACTTCGATCGAACCAAAATACGGATTTTTAGAACACTCTCTGGACAATTTTTTGAAACTGTGATTTTTCAGTATTAAAAATTCTTAAAAAATTCAGCAGGGAAATCTAAGCATAACTGTAGAAAACGAGGCCATGAACAGTGATTTCCACAGCGGAACCACGGCCAAAGCTTGCTTAGGCCGCGGCTCCGCGGCCGTACAGATGGTTCATTGTCTCATTTTTGTACGGTAATGATGTAGTCTGCTTGTATACATTTTTGGGTATTTTTAATCTGAATCTAGTGCTGGATGTTCTGGAGATTGTTTTGGAGTCGGTGATTCGATCGGAATTTTGATTTCGTGTCTTTTCCGGGTAATTAAGAAAGTATTAAAATGTTAGAACAATTATCATTAACTCACTTTTTCACGGGGTTTAAATCTTTCGGAAGCACGTGCAAGTTAAGTGGTGGACCCTCTAGAAGACAACAAACCTTAACTCGATTATGTGACCGTCTTGAACTGCCTTTTGAACCTTAGGGTTTGGGGCAGTACGGCGTGCCACATGTGAGGCGTTGGCTTGACCCTTCTACGGCTGGACCACTGCTACTGTGTCACATTCTGGGATTTTTGAACTTCGCTCAAGTGTTGAGGTTTAGGGAATTTTGGGTATTTAATCATTCGTTCGAAAACTTTAATACTATCTATTTATCTGGAATGTGATACAATATGTGGAATTCATAAAGTTAGGCATGAAATACGAAGTATGTGATATTTCGCATTTACGATGTCTAAAAAGAATGTCGATTCCAAATATTGTAGTTTTACACTTTATTTTCTATGACCGTAAGTGTAGTATGTCGATATCGCCGGTTTCGTTGCTATACATCAACGACAATCGGGGTACGCATACTTACTTACGTTGATGATATATGATATTATGTGTTGCTGAGATATGATGTGCAGAATTGTCGCGATTGAATAGCCGGGTTTTTTATATGTGAGATGAGAGTTTTATTTTTCATTCATGTAAAATTCAAATGTAATGTAATATTCTTTTATTTTGGGCACTTCCGGGTTGAGGTTGATGTCACCAGTGTTGTATATTATTTACTTTTCCGCATTAGGATAGACCCAAGGAGGGGAGCACAAGTGACCGGATTCTGGGATTCAGTGGGAGGCCATCTCGAGGAGTCGAGACCGGGTCTCCTAAACTCCAGGATTGGTAGGGTCGTTTGCCGCTCTCGTAGGGGTCTAGGGGTGTGGGCTTGGCTATTCATCGCGACTACGGAATCCGTATTTTCTATTGTTGGCTAAATACTAAATACGGACGTCCTAGTATATCCCACATTATATATATGTTTCTGCTGCCTGTGTTCTGTGATATCTGAGACGAATGATATATTATATATGAGATATATAGTAGACGTTGCTTATGTTTTACACCCGCGCTAGTCCCGTCCCGGTATGCCGTTAGTTAAGTAACCTAACGGTGCATAACGGAACATTGCGGCGAATGCGGATGGCATAAGCGTACGTTGTATTTTCGTTTCTTTTCTGTGATTGGCTTAAGGACTTAAATGATGGGACTACATTAATATGATTAATGTAAAGAAAATAAACCTAAAAAGATGTTGTAGAATCGGATTTGAAAACCACTCGGCTCTTTATGAAAAAGCTACATTTCAAAACTGCGGAGCACAAGCCACTCCTTTTGAAAACCATTTGATTCTACAACGATATCAAGTTCAAAGCGTTAAAGATTTTCTTAAAAATCATTCGCAACCCTCCGTCATTTTAGGAAGTAGAGTACTTAGTATTCGTGCTACGTTTGTTGACCTTAGCCAAGGCGTAGTGTACGGTAGCTAAGTGATGTCTTCCTACAATGCATATGATGCAGATTAATTAGGACGGGCATATGACTTTGTTGACCTTAGCCAAGGGTCATGTAAACGGGTCTGATTAATCAAGAAATGACGGGTTAAACTTGACTAGGACTTGTGATTTGTTGACCATAGCCAAGGTCATGAGTGCTAGGGGTAAAAATCACATCGGGAATTTCAAGTGTTGAGATTTGCAATGAGATTGCATACCTTCCATATGATGGTTGGATCCCGATCCCACTGTGGGCAATAGTTGCTCCCAGGAGAGTTTTACAGTTTACAATTAGCTAACTCATTAGGTGTCTAGAAAGGTGTTAACGGGGCTACGCCTCTGGGAAAACGAGGTTTACTTTAATTAGGTCCGTGCGAAAGCACGGGAAACATCCCTCAAGTACCGACACTGGCCTGGTTGAACGGTTAGCGAAGTTGTAGACTGTAATTAATCCTGGCTAGTTTTCTTTTTAAGGTTTGAAAGAAAAACTTGATTAAAGCAGTGGGAGACATCGATTAGACAAGATAATAACCAATCTGATCTTTGCAAGAGCTTTCGCTGAGTGTATTCTTTTCTCTCTCTTAATGGCAGATACCAATGACTGGACTCAAGTTTCTACTAGATAAAAATAAACTGAATGGGACTAACTATAAAGACTGGCTGAGGAATCTGAAAATAGCCTTGACTTATGATAAAGTATCATATGTCCTCACGGCTTCAGCCCCGCCCGTCCCAGGTCCAAAATCCTCAGTTGCGGACAAAGAAGTCCTCAAGACATGGGACGCTGACTGTGCCACGGCCAAATGCCTCGCGCTCGCATCGATGGACAACACACATCAAAAGCAGCACGAGAATATGGACATTCAAGCCATATTTCTCCATACAAAGGAGTTGTATGGAGAGCAATCCCGCGTATTACGATACGAAGCATCAAAAAAATTGTTTCAGATGCAAATGGCCCCTGGCACATCAGTAGGAGACCATGTTCTGAAGATGATAGCTCTCATAGAAGAGCTGGAGGACCTCGAATGGACAATGGACAATGAACAATATACGGATATTATTCTGCGGTCCCTCCCCTCCACCTTTGCTCAATTCATAGTTAACTTCAACATGCACAACATGGAGAGGGAACTACCTGAACTCCTTAATATGTTAAGGAGTGCAGAGAGCACACTGAAATCAGTGAAAACTCCCGTTATGACTGTTGGACAATCTTCCTCTTCTCGCCCAAAGGCTAAGGCCAAGGGAAAGAAAAAGAAGAAGCCCACCAATCCTAAGGGTGGAGTTAAAAAGGTTAAGGGGAAGGAAAAGTCCAAAGCTGGAGAATCGGGGAAAGGGGAATGTTTTCATTGCCACAAGACATGACATTGGAAGCGCAACTGCACTGAGTACTTGAATCTCAAGAAGAAGCATGGGGATGCTTCCGCTTCAGGTGTGTTTGTGACAGAAAACTGTTTTTCAATAAACTCTGCTTCCTGGGTATTAGATACCGGTTCAGGTTCTCACATTTGCAATTCTATGCAGGGGTTGAGAAATAGCAAGGTTTTGAAGACAGGCGACCATACTCTCCGCGTTGGAAATGGTTCCAATGTATAAACAGTCGCAGTGGGAGAGTATCACTTGGGGTTGCCATCTGGGTGTATATTGGTTTTGAACCCATGTTATTTTGTACCAAGTATGCTTTGTAATATAATATCTGTTTCTTTGTTAGACAATGAAGGATATAATTTTGTATTGCAGAACAATGTTATGAACATTCACCTGAATCAAATGTTGGTTGGGTATGGTACACTAAATAACGGGATATACGTCCTAAATCAACACACAGTTTTCAGCATACAACAAACTAATAAAAGAAAACTTTAAGAAATAAATGAAGCTTTTCTTTGGCACTGTAGACTTGGTCATATTAACGAAACAAGACTAAACAAGTTACACAAAGATGGATATTTAAACCCTTTTGAATATAAATCTTATGCAACTTGCCAGTCTTGTATCAAGGGTAAAATGACTAAAACTCCGTTTACCGGACACGGAGAAAGAGCTACCGAGCTCCTAGGACTTATACATAGTGATGTATGTGGGCCAATGTCTACACAGGCTAGAGGCGGTTTTTCTTACTTCATTACTTTCACTGACGATTTCTCAAGATTCGGTCATGTATTTTTATTAAAGCACAAATCCGAAGCTTTCAAGAAATTCACTGAATATAAACAAGAAGTAGAAAAACAAACCGGCTTGAGTATCAAGATGCTTCGATCAGATCGAGGTGGGGAGTACCTCAGTACAGAATTTGCAAACTTCCTAAAAGAATATGGGATTCTCTCTCAGCTCACTCCTCCTTACACACCACAGCACAACGGTGTGTCTGAACGACGGAATCGGACCCTATTAGATATGGTCCGTTCCATGATGAGTGATGCTGAGTTACCTGTCTCATTTTGGGGACATGCATTGGAGAATGCAGCGTTTTTTTTTGGACAGGGTTCCAACCAAAACCGTGTCTACCATGCCATATGAGATATGGCATGGGAAGAGACCATCTCTTAAGAGAATTAAGATTTGGGGTTGCCCGGCTTATGTTAAAAAGCAGAATCCAGACAAACTCGAGACACGGTGAGTCATGTGTAACTTTGTGGGATATCCAAAGAACTCTTATGGATATCTATTCTACCACAAGGAGAAACAAAAGGTGTTTGTTTCTCAGCATGCCACATTCTTGGAAAAAGAGTTTTTCACAGATAAAACTGATGGCAATGTGGTAGATCTAGAAGAAGTTCTAGAGACACAAACTAAAAATGACGACTTGGTTGAACCGGCTGTTGCAATAGAAACTGAGGAACCTCGGCCACTCCGTAGGTCTGGTAGGACTTCTCGCCCACCGGAGAGGTTCTACGGTTTCCTCATTGATGGTGACGGAGAAGACTGCATCATGGATGATGATGATCCTACCAGTTTTCAGCAAGCTATCACGAGTGGAGACTCTATGAAGTGGCAGGATGCCATGAGATCCGAAATGGAGTCTATGTACGCCAACAAAGTATGGACTTTGGACGTTGTACCTCCTGGAGTAAAACCTGTGGGGTGCAAATGGATCTTTAAAAGAAAGATTGGTGTAGATGGGCAGGTGGAGACCTATAAGGCAAGACTTGTGGCGAAGGGTTTTCGTCAAAGACCAGGTTTGGACTATGACGAGACTTTCTCTCCCGTAGCCATACTTAAATCCATTCGAATCCTAGTTGATATAGCTGCTCACTACGACTATGAAATCTGGCAGATGGACGTTAAAACAGCATTTCTAAATGGAAATTTAGAAGAATGCGTTTATATGGATCAGCCAGAGGGCTTCATTGACAGTGGGAGCAGCGGGAAAGCATGTAAATTGCTTAAATCCATATATGGGTTAAAGCAGGCATCACGGAGTTGGAACATCTGCTTCGATGATGTTATCAAAGAGTTTGATTTCATCAAAAATCCAGATGAACCTTGTGTTTATAAGAAGGCTGTAGGGATAGCTGTCTCATTCTTCGTATTGTACGTGGATGACATTCTTCTGATAGGAAATGATATTCCTATGCTACAGTCGGTCAAATCTTTCTTATCACTAAGGTTCTCCATGAAGGACCTGGGTGATGCCACATACATTCTGGGTATTAGGATCTATAGGGATAGATCCAAGAGGTTATTGGGATCGTCCCAAACGAGGTACATCAACACCATCCTAAAAAGGTTTAGTATGGAAGACTCCAAGCGGGGTGCCTTACCCGCTTGCCATGGGGCCACTCTCTCCAAGGACTCTTGCCCAAAGACCGATGAAGAGAGAGCTCGCATGAGCATTATACCCTATGCTTCGGCAGTAGGATCTATAATGTATGCGATGTTATGTACATGCCCAGATGTAGCTTATGCACTTAGTGTTGTAAGCAGGTATCAATCCAACCCAGGGGGGAATCACTGGATAGCTGTGAAGAACATTCTTAAGTACTTGCGAAGGACTAAAGAATTGTTCTTGGTGTATGGTAATGGAGATCTCCAAATGGAGGCCTTTACCGATTCGAGCTTCCAGAGCGATAAGGACGACAGCAAATCTATCTCAGGGTTTGTATTTACCCTCAATGGTGGGGCAGTAAGTTGGAAGAGTTCCAAACAGGATACCGTTGCAGACTCTACGATGGATGCTGAGTACATTGCTGCGAATGATGCCGCCAAAGAAGCCGTCTGGATGAGGAAGTTCGTCTCGGATCTAGGAGTAGTTCCAACCATTATTGATCCAATACCATTGTATTGTGATAATAATGGGGCTATGGCGTTAGCCAAGGAGCCCAGGTCCCATCAGCGGTCCAGTCACATCCTGAGGCATTTTCATTTCATCCGGGAGATTGTAGATCGCCGCGAGATCGAGATTAAGAGAGTAGACACAAAGAATAACGCCGCGGATCCACTCACCAAGGCCCTCCCTCAGCCGCAGCATGAGCGACTTTTTGAGATGTTGCGTATGAGATACGCCAATAACTGGCCTTAGTGCAAGTGGGAGAATGTTGGATATATGTATGCCCTAGAGGCCATTATGTGATAGTGGATGTATTTATACATGTATATATATATTCAGTGTACATTCTTGCTCAACATAATAGTATGCTATCTGGTTCTTCTTTATCTGACATGTTGATTTGATCATGCTTTTATTCATTCATACATGTTGATAAAGCCCTGAGGATATAGGCTTGACTACTGTGATTATGATGGAGATCATACTAGTGAGACATCTGTAGTTTATAAGCATATCCTGGAATATCCCTAGTCGTAGGTGTATCGAGACGGGGTATCGATATACCAGAGTAGACTAGCGTATATGATATTAGACCCATATGATGGGCGATGGATGTTCCCACATTCATCGATGTTTGACATCGAGATCGTATACGGGTGCTCAGTGGTGACTGGGTACACTGGACGGACTCGCCGAGAACTCCTATATGGAATTATATCTATCGTCGGATAGCAGATCTCAGGTGACACTGGTGCAGGTTAGTCTGTAGACCCGAGATCGTCATAGAGTCTTGTGTGTTCTCCCACTGTACTTTGATTACCACCCTACCACGGCTCTACTGAGTCGTGCAAACAGGTGGCTGTTGGGTACAGTCCCGAGACACACAAAGGCGATGAGCGATAGGAGGGGTTTCATCTCTCCCGGTATTGGGAGTTGATGCTGTGCTGTGCTCGACTGGCTATATCAGTAAGTCCCTGGCCAGGGCTGTTGGGATTTGCTGATAAGTGTTATCAGTAGTTTCTCGATCTGTTATAGACCATTCATCGGCACGACTTATTGAATTATTGGGGTCGACATTACCATCCCTAGACTCGATATGCAGCATATCTGACGAAGAGACCGGACTGTACGGTAGTGTTGCCGGTTGGCTCGACGAGAGTTGTAGCAGGTTCGCTTGTTTTGTTCTGATCGCTCAATAACCGGGTGGCCGTTACGTTTAGCTGACCGCTTGCGTCTTGGGGGTGCTTGATATGATCATCACCCACTGCCGGCATATTGACGAGTCTTAGAGTCCCACAAAGGAGTTACCTAGTCCAGGCGAAACGTTGTGGTGCGCATATGCGATATGCGCATGGACCCGGTTAAAATGCGCGTATGAGATACCGTATATTAATCGGGCGGCTTGCTTTTGGTCGGGTCGTATGTGATATAACCGGGTTAATAAATCAAGTGTTGATTTATCATTTAACCATTAGTTTCTCACTACAAATCCTTTTCTTGTCTTTTTGGTGTATGCATGCATGTATGCATTCATTCTTGTTCATGCACATATGGATGTGCATGCACACATACATACATACATCATTCTATCATAGTTGTATATATAGAAGATGGTGGCAATATAAGACTCACACCTTATGATTTTATATAGATATATATTTGTATTTGTGTTAAAACAAAACAAAAGGAAAAAGATTAATCCATGGTTATCTTTTACACTCTTCCTTGAACTAACCCTTGTTCACCCACTTTTTAACCATGAGTTAATCTTCCTTTTGTGTTTTAACTCAAGCACAATAATATCTTTATTATATAACCATGGTTTGAGATGAAGAGTAGAAAATATATATACTTATATTTTCTATTTTTCATATGAGATTATCATTCTCTTGTTTTTCCAAAAACCATCATCTTCTTCCTCCTTGCTCTTTTGCTCTCTAGATTTCTCAAGTGAGCAAAACACTCACCAAGTTAGGATTTTGCAGTGAGAAAATCAACCACAACACCATTCTACACTAGTCTTGCCCACTTGTGAAGAGTGTTAGCTTCCATTTTCTTCTCTTGATCTTGTGAAGTTACAAGCTTGGACAAAGCGGACTCCGGGTGGATCATCGTGGACCTAGAGGAGTTCAAGCGGACCTTTACAACCCTCAAGTAGCCAAGGAGTCTAGCGTAGGGAGCTACAAAGGTTGTACTCTCAAAACCCTAGTTTTTTCTACTTATGATGTTGTGTTGGTTTAGAAACCCTAATTTTTCTAGCATGATTCTTTGTATGTTCACTTAGCACCTTAAAAATTTGATTTTGACACATGTGATGCTTCCATACACTTAATGAGGTGCTAGGTAAACTTAACACTATCGCTCATTGCCTCCATGTGATTCGGGATTGTACCCCAAAGCCACCGTTTTGCACCATCTCTTGACCATGGTATGGTGGAAATCAAAGCACAGTGGGAATCACACAAGACTCTATGACGATCTTGGGTCTATAGAATAACATGTACCAGTGTCACCAGAGAAGTGCTATCCGACGATAGGTATAATACCATCTAGGAGTTCTCGGTGAGTCCGTCCAGTGTACCCAGTCTCCACTGAGCGCCCGTATACCTTCTCTGATGTCAAACACTAATGGATATGGGATCATCCATCGCCCATCATATGGGTCAAGAAGCGCATACGCTAGTCTACTCTGGAGTGCCAATGCCCTGTCTCGATACTCCCATGACTAGGAACATTTGAAGGATGTACTTATCAACTACCCAGTCCCCACTAGTATGATCTACATCATAGTCATGATAGTCAAGTACTCATCCTAGGGGCTTTATCAACATGTGATCACAAAATAGTATTTGTTTACATGTTAAGATAAAGTGCAACCAGATAGCATACTATCACGTTGAGCAAGAAAGTCCTTCCTATATATGTCCAAGTATCCACTACAATATACATCACATGTACAGTAATGGCCTCTAGGGCATACATATAACTAACAATCTCCCACTTGCACTAAGGCCATTTCTTGTAGTATCCAATACCCAACAATATAGCATAGGTTGTAGTATCCCATACTCAACCATTGTAGAGAAGTCTCTATAGGGGTAAGGCCTTTGTGGGTGGATCCGCTGTGTCAACCTTCTGGTCTACTCTCCTAACCTTGATCCTTTGGAGATCAACCATCTTCCTGATCAGGTGATACTTGCCTCAAAATATGTCTAGAACGATGATGGGACCTGCGTTCTTAGGCCTAAGCCACAACTCCATTATTGTCACAATAATAGTTATTGGACGCTCAATGGTAGGAACCTTGTTCATCTTATGAACAAGAAATGTCCAGACAGCCACTTTGGTAGTATCGTTGTTAGCAAAGTATTCAGCCTTTATCGTGTAGTATGTCACGGTATCTAGCTTGGAACTCTTCCAACATACCATCCCTGCACTGAGGGTAAAGACAATGCCTGTGACTGACTCTCAGTCGAACTTATCACTCTGGAAGCTGGAACCAAGAACTTTCTTTTAGTTCTTCTCAAGTACTTAAGAATGTCCTCCACAGCTGTCCAGTGATTCTCTCCAAGATCCGATTGATTCCTGATCTCTATACCTAGTGAGTCATCTACATCTAGTCGGGTACATAACATCGCACATTCTGATAGAGCCTACTGCCGAAGCATAGGATATCTTTTGCACGCGAGCTCTCTCCAAATCAGTATTGGAGAGAGTGATCAATGAGTAAGTGGGCGAACCACCACGCTTAGAATCTTCCATACTAAACCCTTAAGTATGGTGTTAATGTACCTGGATTTTGGGACACTCCTAACATCTACATAGATCTATCACCATAGATCATAATCCACAAGATGTAGTAGGTATCATCCAGATCTTTTATTGAGAATCATTGTGATAAGAGGAGATTGACCGAGTGTAGCATAGGTAACCTTTTCCTATCAGGAGTATGTCATCTACATACAATACGTGGAAGACAACCTTACTCTCTACAACTTTCTTGTATATACAAGGTTCATCTACCATTTTGATGAAGTCAAACTCTTTGACTATCACATCAAAACAGACGTTCCATTTGCCTGAACCTGGTTGGGCCATCATCTCATGATGCAATCCTCGCTCCTACTGTCACCGAGAAGATCGTAGTATCTCTCGAGTGGATGAGGAAACCTACCAGATTTACGGAGAGGCTGAGTTTCGTCGGAAACTATTGAATCCTTTGGTTTTACCAAATCATCAGTTGTTAGTTTGTTTAGCTGGAACTTCTTCCAGTTCTACCTCATGACCACTTAATTTCTTCACAAGAAATTCCCTTTCTAAAAAGGTGGCATGCTGAGAAACAAAACACCTTTTGCTCCTCAGTTAGGTAGAAGATATTCCTTTATAAATGTTTGGGATATCCCAACAAACTCTCACAACTGACCTTGCCTCGAGCTTGTCCGGATTTTGCTTTTCAACATAGGCCAGACAACCCCATATCTTAACTCGTTTAAGACATAGTCTCTTCCCATTTCATATCTCATATATAGTGGTAGGCACTGATTTTGATGGAACCTTATTCAATATTTATGCAACTTCTCAAGTGCATAACTTCCAAAAGAAAACAGGTAACTCAATAGTACTCATCATAGAGCGCGCCATATGTCATAGGGTGCGATACCTCTGCCCCGATACGCCGTTGTGCTATAGTGTATACGAAGGAGTAAGCTGAGAGAGAATCACATTCTCCTTTTAGAAACTCCAGAAACTTCATACGCAAGTATTCGCCTCCTCGATCATATCGTAGGAATTTAATACTTCTACCCGTTTGGTTCTCAAAAGAACCAACCTTGGCATTTGTAGACATGGGACCATATACATCATCATGTATCTGTCCCAAGAGTTCAATAACTCTTTCTCTGTTTCCAGTAAACGGAGTATTGGTCATTTTTATCTTTGAGACAAGACTAGCAAGTAGCATAAGATGAAAATTCGAACAGATTCTCATATTCATCTGTATGTAACTTAGCTGGTCGTGTCGCATTGATATGATCTAGTCTACAATGCCTCAAGAAAGATTCGTTCATTCCTGAACAGCTCCTCTTGTCTGTGTTCTATATACTTTGAACCGTGGTTTGATTTAGAACATATATTCTATTATATAACGTGCTTGATCGAATCAACTCTTGATTCAGAAAAATGTTCATAACATTATCCTCCAATACAGAATTATATCCTTCTTTAACTCAGTAAAGAACATGATGTAATGTTGTATATCAGGTTCGGTATGTAATAACATTTGTTCAGAATCAATGTATTAATACAAGGTGATATCTGCCAACTGATTTGGCTGCAACAATTGCACCATTCTCTAACACTTAGAGACATATCACCCATTCTCAGTTCTCTGTAATAAGGACACCCGAAGAATATGCATCAACATGTACTTTCTTCGAATTGGGTAGCATGGGAATCCGGATATTCCCCTATTTCCTGCTCGGACTTATAACAATTATAAGATAGAGCGGAACCAACGTTCCCTAGCACAGTATAATAAGTAGTTTCAGTCAATGCATCCATATTATTATCTTGATTAAGGCGTGACATAGTCGCAACCAGGAGAGAGAGAGAGAAGAAAACACTCTGCGTGCGCTGTTGCAAGATTAGATTGGTTATCAATTTATCTATCAGGATGTCACCCACTGTTTTTTTTAGTCAAATCTTCCTTCAAACCCTAAAAGGTAAGACTAACCGGGATTAATTACACCCTACAAGTTCGTCAATCTTTCGGCCAGGCCAGTGTCGGTACTTTGAGGGGGGTTCCTCGTGCTTTCGCACGGACCTAATTAAAATAAATCTTGGTTTCTCAGGGGCGTAACCCCGTTAACACCTTTCTAGACACCTACTTGATCGGCTAATTGTAATATGTAAAACTCTCCCAGGAGTAACTCTTACTCGCAGTGGGTATCGGGATCCAACTATCTCATAGAAGGTATGCTTGATATCGTCGTAGAATCGAGTGAATTTTAAAAGGAGTGTTTTTTAGGCCTTTACTAGTTTTATTAAAGAGGTCACTCCCGATGAAGGGATCTCGGCTCTTTCCTTATCGAATAAGGTGCAGGATATTTCACAAATACCACTATGCAAAGCAAAAATTATAGAAGCAATCAAAAGACAAACCGTGTTTGTAGCATCTACTAGTTTCGCTAAAGAGGTCACTCCCGGTGAAGGGATCTCGGCTCTTTCCTTATCGAATAAGGTGCTGGATATTCTACAAGGAATACCGCTATGCAAAACATGAAGTAGAGCTACCAGTTTTTAAACAAGTTTCTACAACATCTTTAGGGTTCTTTTATTTCATTAATCTCGTTAATGAAGTCCCATTTATATATGCTTCCCAAGCATCACAGAAGAAACGAAAGCAATAATATTTATATATCATATATATATATATAGTATAAGCATTCGTCTCACGCATATAAAATGATCACATCACAGAATATCAGCAGCAGAAGAATCACATATGAAATATTGGATATACTAGGAATTCCGTGTTTTATTTAAGCCAATATAAAACACGGATTCCACGGTCGTGATGAATAGCCAAACCCACATCCCTAGACCCCTACGAGGGCGGCAAGCAACCCTACCAATTCTAGAGTTAGGAGACCCGGTCTCGACTCCTCGGGATGGTCTCCTACTGTACCCTAGAACCCGGTTACTTGTGCTCCCCGCCTTGGGTCTATCCTAATGCCGAAAAGTAAATAATATACAATGGTGACATCATCCTCAACCCGGAAGTGCCCCAATAAAAGAATATTACATACAAGCTTTTACATGAATGAAAATGAAAGAACTCTCATCTCACATAAAAAACCCCGGCTATTCAAAACACGACGATCCAATATAACATATCACAGCAACACATAACATCATATATCATCAACGTAAGTAAATATGCGTATCCCAGTTGTCGTTGACATATAGCACCGAAACCGGCGATACACCACATATTACAATTACGGTCGCAGAAAAGAAAGTGAAAAACTACAACATTTGGAATCCACAATCACTTTAGACATCTTAAATCCGAAATATCACATACTTCGCATTTCATGCCTAACTATATGAATTCCACATATTGTATCGCATTCCAGATAAATAGACATTGTTAAACTTTCCGATCGAATAAACAAACACCCAAGATTTCCCAAATAACTCAACACTTGAGCGGAGTTCAAAAAGTTCCAGAACATGTCACAGCCGCTATGAACCAACCGTAGAAGGGTCAAACCAACGCCTCACAAGTGGCAACGCTAAACTACCACAAACCATATGGTTCAGTGGCGGTTTTGACGGTCACATAATCGAGTTAAGGTTACGTTCTTCTAGAGGGTCCACAGATTCGCTTGCATGATTTTCTGAAAGTTTTAAACTCAGGAAAAATCCAACACTTGAAAGTTTTCCGACAGGGGAAAAAGTGAGTTATTGATATCCGTTCGAACTTTTTAACACGTTCTAAATTACCCGGAAAAACTAAAAACGAAGTTAAACTTTCCGATCGAATCAACGAGTTCCCAATATTTCCCAGAAAGCTCAACACTTGAGTAGAATTAAAAATTCCCAGAAGCATGAAAAAGTACCCAAGAATAAACCCCTGAAGTATTAGCCCCTAACTCCTAAAGTTGGCAGCGGAACCGCCGCCAAACGCATGGTTTGGCCGCGGTTCCGCGGTCCCTTGAGTGAGTTATGCTTTCGTACTTCACAGTAATCCTAAGAATTCTCTGCATGATTTTCTGAGTATTTTTAATATTAAAAATTTCAACTTTTGAAAATTTTTCCAGAAAGTGGGATTTATCGGGATTTTGGAGTTCGATCGGACTTTAAATTTTGCCTACACGACGCCTAATGCTCTAGCTTGGCTCTGATACCACAGTTGGGTTAGCCTAGCACCTTGTGAAGGTTTTGGCAAGCATCAATCATGCTACTTTAAAATTTTTTGGGTGCTAAATAAATCCTAACCAAGATCTTAACTAGAGACTTAGGGTTAAACATGATATGTAAACTGTTTACATCTAAGTGAACAAGGAATACAACCTTTGTAGACCGGTCCTTCGCTTCAATAGCTCCATGTAGTAGTCCCTTTGCTGCGATCACGATCCTCGGACTCTATAATGGCTCCCATGAAGAAACAAACAAGCTTGCTTCGAAGTCTTCGAAGCCGAAGATGATCTACGTCGAGGAGACACTAGCTCATGCTATCTCTTCACTAATTGTGTAGATTAGTGAAGCAAACACCCTAAACTAAATGGCTAATAGCATAGGATGATGAAGTAGGAATTTTGCTCACTTTATTGTTTATTTTCTCACTATTTTCTTCTCTTTTCTCAAAAGCTAGAGAGCAAAAATCAAAATGAGGAAGAAGGTGAATAATCAAAGAGATGAGGTTAGAAAAGCAACCCTTGGTTAGGGTATGTCATCCACTAACTCTTGTAGAGAGTTAACCATGGCTATGTGTCATGGTTGAATTTAGAAATATCTTAAGCAAAACAAAAAGAGAAGACTTTGTCAAAGTTTATCATGAAGCTTCACAATGACTCATTTCTTCCTTTTTGAATTACTTAAGAATTTAAACTCAAACATAATATATAGCATGGTATAATTCTCATACATCCATGTTGCATGTATAACCTAGCTTGTCACAATATTATATATCACATATATAATATTTATGCAACAAAAGAAAAAACAATACAACAAACATATATCATATATATGTTAAATGTATTACAAGTGAGAATAATAAATATTTAAGTGAGCATAATATATATATATATATTATTATTATTATTTCATCGAATCAACACTTGTTCCGATAACCCGGCTATATCACATATAACCAGCCGATATTACATATCGCGAGAACAGAATACGGTATCACATACTCGTATTAATCTCGGTCCCGCACATATCACATATGTGCTCCTACTCCGTTTCGCATGTGTAGGGTTACTAGGCACTGTCACAAGGGTCTATAAAGTATCAACCATGCCCGATTTAAAATTTAGAAGTGCCGAACAATCTAAAGTAAGGATCTTTGCTAGATTATTAGGGTTAACAAAGCATTAGTAATCATAACTTGTTACAATATTATATATCACATATATAATATATTTTTATAACAAAAGAAAATAATACAATTAACATATATCGCATATATATCAATGTATTATCCGGTGAGAAAATGAATCAATAAAGCGAGCCAATATTAGTTAATGTAATGTAATATATCACATATATAATTATACATTAAATTATCGAATCAACACTTGATCCGACAATCTAGCTATTTCTCAAATAACCGACTAATAAAAACTGTATCAGTTGATCGATTCAACACTTGATCCGATGACCCGGCTATATCACATATACCCGGCCGATATCAAATATCTCGAGAATAGAATACGGTATCTCATATCGTATTATTCTTGGTGCGACACATATCATATATGTGCACCTACTCCGTTCTGCCTGAGTCAAGAAACCTCTGTGTGGGACTCTAAAGAATCGTCAATACGCCGGCAGTAGGTGATGATCATATCAAACACCCACAAGCTGCAAGCGGTCAGCTAAACGTAACAGCCACCCAGGTATTGAGCGATCAGAAGATCAACAAGCAAGCCTATACATTCTCCTGCGAATCCAATCAGTAACACTCTCGTACAGTCTGGTCTCTTCGTCTGATATGTCGCATATCTCGCCTAGGGGAGGTAAACGTCAGACCCCAGTAGCTTGATAAGTCATGTCGATATGAAGTCTATAACAGTTCGAGAAATTACTGATAACACTTACCAGTAAATCTTAGCAACCTTGGCCAGGGATTTCCAGTTATAGCCAATCGAACACAGCGCAACATCAACTCCCTATACCGGGAGAGACGAAACCCCTCCTATTGTTCATTGCCTCCATCTGATTCGGGACTGTACCCAAAAGCCACCATTTTGCACGCCCCATGGACGTGGTAAGGTGGAAATCAAAGCACGATGGGAATCACACAAGACTCTATGACGATCTCGGGTCTACAGACTAACCTATACCAGTGTCACTAGAGAACTGCCATCTGACGTGAGGTATAATACCATCTAGGAGTTCTCGGCGAGTCCGTCCAGTGTACCCAGTCTCCACCGAGCACCCGTATACCTTCTCTGATGTCAATCACCAATGGATATGGGATCATCATCGCCCATCATATGGGTCAAGAAGCGCATACGCTAATCTACTCTGGAGTATCAATGCCCTGTCTCGGTACTCCCACGACTAGGAACATTTGAAGGATGTACTTGGCGACTATACTGTCCCCATTAATATGATCTGCATCATAGTCCTGGTAGTCAAGTACTTATCCTAAGGGCTTTATCAACATGTGACATAGAGACAATCAGAGTACATGTTAAGATAAAGAGTAACCAGATAGCATACTATCATGTCGAGCAAGAAAGTCCTCATTATATATGTCCAAGCATCCACTACAATATACAACGCATGTACAGTAATGGCCTCTAGGAATACATATAACTAACAATCTCCCACTTGTACTAGGGCCATCTGTTGTGGTATCTCATACCCAACAATAAGCTATGGTTGAAGTATCTCATACTCAACCATCCCATAAAAGTCTCTACTGGGAAATAGGCCTTTATGAGTGGATCCGCGCTGTTGTCCTCTGTGTCTACTCTCCTAACCTAGATCTCTCTGGAGATCAACCATCTCCATGATCAGGCGATACTGCCTAAGAATATGTCTGGATCTCTGATGGGATGGGGGTTCCTTGGCATAAGCCACAACTCCATTGTCACACAATGGCAGGAACGAAGTTCATCTCATGAACTAAAATATATCCAGACTGCCTCTTTGGTAGTATCCTTGGTAACGATGTGTCTTTCCTTTAATCGTCTAGTATGTCACGGTATCTAGCTTGGAACTCTTCCAACATACCGTCTCTCCACTGAGGGTAAAGACAATGCCTGTGACTGACATTCAGTCGTCCTTATCACCCTGGAACCTTTCCAGTGATTCTCCCAGGATTGATTGATACTATCTCACTACAACTAGTGAGAATCCTAACATCCAGTTAGATCTATCTCATAGATCCATAACCCAGGATTTAGGAGGTATCACCTTGATCCTATAGAGAATCTTTGTGATAAGTGGAGATTGACCGAGCGTAGCATCGGAAACTTCTTCCCTATCAAGAGTATGTCATCCACATACTATACGAGGATCACCACCATACTCCCTACTACCTTTTGTATATACAAGGTTCATCTACCATTTTGATGAAGTCAAACTCTTTGACTACTACATCAAAACAGACGTTCCAACTCCGCGATGCCTGATTTATCCAATAAAACATCATGCTCACGTTTCCGCGACTGTCTACGAAGCCCTTTGGCTGTGTACTTATAGACTCTCTCTTCCAAATCATCATTTAGAAAAGCAGTCATGACACCCAACCGCCAGATATCGTAGTCATGGTATGTAGCCGTGGCAAGTAGGATCTGGATGGACTTAAGCATAGCTTTGAAAGTCTCAACTTTTCCATGTACACTAAGTAATCTTCTCAAGATATACTTGCTCCTGATGGGGATTTAACCCTTCAGATAAAGCAACCAAAGTCCATACTTTGTTGGTGTATAAGGATTCCATCTCAGATCTCTAAGCATCCAGCCATTCTCACAGAGTCCCCACTCCTGATGGCCTGCTCGAAACTAGTTGGGTCATCATCTGATGATGCAATCCTCTCTCCCACTGTTATAGAGAAACCGAAGTATCTCTCAGGTGGATGAGGAACCCTACCAGATCAGCGGTGAGGCTGAGGTTCGTTGGATACTATTGAATCCTCCGGGTTTACCAAATCATCAGCTGCAGTTTATATAGCTGGAACTCCTTCCAGTTCTACCTCATAACCACTAATTTCTTCACAAGAAATTCCCTTTTTCTTAAAAAGTGGTATGTCGAGAAATAAAACATCTTTTGTTCCTCAGTGTGGTAGAAGATATTCCCTTGCGAATGCTTGGGATATCCAACAAACTTCCATAGAACTGACCATGCCTCGAGCTTGTCCGTATTTTTCTTTTAAACATAGGCCAGTCAACCCCAAATCTTAACATATTTAAGAGATGGGCTCTTCCCATACCATATCACATATGGAGTGGCAGGCATCTGATTTGATTGGAACCCTATTCAATAGGTATGCAACTTCTCAAGTGCATAACCCCAAAAGAAAATAGGCTACTTAGTAGTACTCATCATAGAGCACACCATATCACATAGGGTGTAATTTCTCCGCCCCGATACACCGACGTGCTGTGGTGTATACGGAGGAGTAATGTTGAGAGAGAATCTCATTCTCCTTTAGAATAGTCCAGGAATTCCGTGCTCAAGTATTCTCCTCCTTGATCTCATCAAAGGAGATAATACTTATACCCGTTTTTGGTTTTCTACTTCTAACTTATATTCATTGAATTTCTCAAAAGTTCCAGACTTGTGTTTCAATAGGAACATATGTCCGGATCTTGAGAGATAATCAGTGAATGTAATGAAGTACAAAGAACCGGTCTTGGCATGTGTAGACAGGGGACTTTCATACATCAGCATGTATCAATCCCAAGAGTTCACTAACTCTTTCTCTGTTTCTAATAAACGAAGCTGTGGTCATCTTATCTTTGTGACATGACTGGCAAGTTATACAAGATGTAAATCCAAACTATTTTAAATATGCATCTTTATGTAACTTCAGCTAGTCGGGTCGCATTGATATGACCTAGTCTACAATGCCTCAAGAAGGATTCGTTCATATCTGAACTCTTCCTCTTGTGTGTGTTCTGTATGTTAAGAACTGTGGTTTGATTTAGAACGTCTATGCTTTTAAATAACGTGCCTGAACCGATCAACTCTTGATATAGGAAATGTTCAAAACATTATCCAACAATACAAAATTATATCCTTCTTTACGAATAAAGAGACTGATATGATGTTGCATATCAGGTTCGGTATCTAATAACATTCGTTCAGAATCAATGTATTCTGGTAATACAGGATGATAACTGCCAACAGACTTGGCTACAACACTTGCATCATTTCCAACTCTTGAAACTTATCACCCGTTCTCAGTTCTCTACCTCTCTGTAGCCCATTTAACAAATTACAATTGCGGGATCCTGATCCGGTATCTCATACCCAGGACGTAAAGGATACTGAGAAACAGTTTTCGGTAATGAACATACCTGAAGATAATGCATCAACATGCACTTTCTTCGTTAGGGCGGCACGGGAATTCTAGTAATCCCCTATTTCCTGCTCTGTCTTATAACAATTATAAGTTGGAGCGGGACCAACGTTCTCTAGCGCAGTATAACAAGCGGGTTTGGTCAATACATCCGTATTATTATCTTGATTAAAGCGTGATATGGTCGCTACCTGGAGAGAGATAGAAGAAAACACTCAGCATATACTCTTGCAAGATTAGATTGGTTATTAATATATCTAATCAGGATGTCTCCCACTGTTTTAGTCAAATCTTCCTTCAAACCCTAAAAGGAAAGACTAGCCGGGATTAATTACACGCTACAAGTTCGCCAATCTTTCAGCCAGGCTAGCGCCGGTACTTTGAGGGAGGTTCCCCGTGCTTTCGCACGGACCTAATTAAAATAAACCTCGTTTTCCCAGAGTCATAATCCCGTTGACACCTTTCTAGACACCTACTTGATCGGCTAATTGTAATGTGTAAAACTCTCCCAGGAGTAACTCTTACTCACAGCGGGTATCGGGATCCAACTATCTCATAGAAGGTATGCAATCTCATTGCAAATTTCAACACTTGAAATTCCCGATAATATTTTGCCCGTAATACTTATGACCTTAACTATGGTCAATATATCATAAGCACTAGTCAAGTTCTTCCCGTCATTTCATGATTAATTAGACCCACCCACATGACCCTCAACTATGGTTGACATAATCACATGACTGTCCTAATTAATCGCATTTATATGTTGTGTAGGAAGACATCACTTAGCTACCATACACTACGCCTCAACTATAGTCGACATACGCAACACGAATACTAAGTACTCTACTTCCTAAAATGACAGAGGGCTACGACAGGTTTTTAAGAAAACCCTTTGCGTAATGAACTTGATATCGCTGTAGAATCGAGTGATTTTAAATGGAATATTTTTAGGCCTTTTCTAGTTTTGCCAAAGAGGTCACTCCCGGTGAAGGGATCTCGGCTCTTTCCTCATCGAATAAGGTGCAGGATATTTCACAAATATCACTATGCAAAGCAAAAACTATAAAAACAATCAAAAGACAAACCGAGTTTGTAGCATCTGCTAGTTTCGCTAAAGAGGTCACTCCCGATGAAGGGATCTCGGCTCTTTCCTTATCGAATAAGGTGCTGGATGTTCTTCAAGGAACTCCGCTATGCAAAGCAAGAACTAGAGCTACCAGTTTTTGAGACAAGTTTCTACAACATCTTTAGGTTTCTTTTAGTTTCATTAATCTCATTAATGAAGTCCCATTTTATTATGCTTCACAAGCATCACATTTGAAATGAAATCAGCAATATAACATATATCTCATATATATAATATAAACATTCGTCTCAGACAGTAATATGATCTCATCACAGAACATTGCAGCAGAAGATAACATATGAAATATTGGATATACTAGGATTTCCGTGTTTTATGTGAGCCTGTATAAAACGCGGATTCCACGGTCGCGATAAGTAGCCAAACCCACATCCCTAGACCCCTACGAGAGCGGCAAGCATCTCTGCCAATTCTAGGGTTAGGAGACCCGGTCTCGACTCCTCGAGGTGGCCTCCCACTGGACCTTGGAACCCGGTTACTTGTGCTCCCCTCCTTGGGTCTACCTAATGCGGAAAAGTAAATAATATACAATGGTGACATCATCCTCAACCCGGAAGTGCCCCAATAAAAGAATATTACATACAATGAATTTTACATGAATGAAAATGAAAAACTCTCATCTCACATAAAACCCCCGGCTATTCAGAATACGACGATCCAATATAACATATCACGGCAACACATAACATCACATGTCATCAACGTAAGTAAATATGCGTATCCCAGTTTTCGTTGATGTATAGCAACGAAACCGGCGATACACCACATATTACACTTACGGTCGCAGAAAAGAAAGTCTAAAACTACAACAGTTGGAATCCGCAACCTCTTTAGACATCTCATGCCTAACCAAATGAATTCCTTAGACATCGCATGCCTAATAATTATAAACCCCGCATTTTAGTCTCAATATCGAAAACTCTTTTCAATATCAAGTCGGGCAATTCAACAAGATTCCCGACATCCTGATCGAATGCTCGTCGCAAACTTTAGCAGACGGCAGCACCCCCGGATGCCGTCGACGAAGTGCACTAAGACGGAACACCGCTGCCGTGAGCACCCGAACAGATGCTTTTGGCGACGGGGTTCTCCTACAATCACTTGGTCGGGGTTATGGGGTGTGGCTATCTATTAAGTTTACTCGGCGAGTGTCCGCGTACGCTACGTGATTGTGATGGACTTTTGATCACATCAAAATCCCGTGGCAACCGATCAAATGAGACTAAACTGCTAGATTTATAACATTCAAATTAATTATCTCATAACTACTTGTGGATTCCAAATATTGTATTACATTCCAGATAAATAGACAATATTAAACTTTCCAATTGACTAAACAAACACCCAAAATTTCCAATTTTGCTCAACACTTAAACTTAGTTTAAAAACATCCATCACATGCCACAGTACCAATGGTCCAGCCGTAGAAGGGTCAAACCAACGCTTCATATGTGGCAACGCCGTACTGCCCCAAACCCTAAGATTTAGAGGCGGTTCAGACGGTCACATAATCGAGTTAAGGTTTGTGTTTTTCTAGAGGGGCCACCGCGTTACTTGCACGACTTTGAACGTTCTTTAACTAGGGAAATATCCAACACTTGGAAATTTTCCGGCAGGGGAAAAAGTGAGTTATTGATATCCGTTCGAACATTTTAACACGTTCTAAATTACCCGGAAAAACTTAAACGAAGTTAAATTATCCGATCGAATCAACGAGTTCCCAATATATCCCAGAAGGCTCAACACTTGAGTAGAACTAAAAATTCCCAAAAGCATGAAAAATACCCAAGAATATAACCATGAAGTATTAGCCCCCAACTCCCAAAGTTGGCCACGGAACCACCGCCAAACGCATGGTTTGGCCGCGGTTCCACTGTCCTTTGAGGGAGTTAGGGCTTCATACTTCACAGTAATTCTTAAAATTCCCTACATGATTTTCTGAGTATTTTTAATATGAAAATTTTTAGCTTTTTAAAAAATTTCCATAGAAGAAGGATATATCGGGTATTCGGAGTTCGATCGGACTTCAGACTTCGCCTACACGACGTCTAATGCTCTAGCTTGGCTCTGATACCACTGTAGGGTTACTAGGCACTGTCACAATGGTCTATAAGGCATCAACCATGCCCGATTTAAAATTTAGAAGTGCCGAACAACCAAAAGTAAGGATCTTTGCTAGATTATTAGGGTTAACAAAGCATACAAACATCTTTACATCTAAGAGAGAGGGATTACAACCTTTGTAGTCCGCTCCTTCGCTTCATATGCTCCGAGTAGTAGTCCCTTCACCGCGATCCATGATCACCCGGACTCAAGAGAGTCTTCACAAGCCGAACGATCCATGCTTGCTTGTAATCTTCCTTTTCGAAGATGATCTACCTTGAAGTTTCTTTAACTCAAGCTTTCACTTCTATAATCAAGTATTAATGAAGTGAACACCCTAATATAAGTGGCTGGATTAGATGAGGATGATGGAGTAGGAATTTGGCTCTCTTTTATTGTCAATTTCTTACACACACTCATCACAAAATCAAAAGCTAGTAAGCTTAAGGAGGAAGAAGATGATGAAGTCTTTTGTGATGAATAATGAAATGTTGTTCTAATTACAAATGCAACCCATGGTTAATAATGAAAGGGCTAACCATTGTAGAGATTTAACTAGGGTAAAGGGTTTGGGTTGGGTTAGGAAATATCTCCACAAATATCAATACATAATATCTTAGCTTAAAACAAAACAAAAGCTTCTAGAAGCTTCATGAAAAAGCTAACCCAAATCAAACCCTAATCATGTTTAATCTCCACTAATCATGTTGCATTAGTAATCATATTTTGTTACAATATTATATATCACATATATAATATATTTTTGTAACAAAAGAAAATAATACAATTAACATATATCGCATATATATCAATGTATTATCCGGTGAGAAAATGAATCAATAAAGCGAGCCAATATTAGTTAATGTAATGTAATATATCACATATATAATTATACATTAAATTATCGAATCAACACTTGATCCGACAATCCGGCTATTTCTCAAATAACCGACTAATAAAAACTGTATCAGTTGATCAAATCAACACTTGATCCGATGACCCGGCTATATCACATATACCCGGCCGATATCAAATATCTCGAGAATAGAATACGGTATCTCATATCGTATTATTCTCGGTGCCGCACATATCACATATGTGCATCTACTCCGTTTTTCCTGAGTCAAGAAACCTCTGTGTAGGACTCTAAAGAATCGTCAATACGCCAGCAGTAGGTGATGATCATATCAAACACCCACAAGCTGCAAGCGGTCAGCTAAACGTAACAGCCACCCAGGTATTGAGCGATCAGAAGATCAACAAGTAAGCCTGTACATTCTCCTGCGAATCCAATCAGTAAGACTCCCGTACAGTCCGGTCTCTTCGTCTGATATGTCGCATATCTAGCCTAGGGGTGGTAAACATTAGACCCCAGTAGCTTGATAAGTCGTGTCGATATGAAGTCTATAGCAGATCGAGAAACTACCGATAATACTTACCAGTAAATCTCAGCAACCCTGGCCAGGGATTTCCAGTTATAGCCAATCGAACACAGCGCAACATCAACTCCCTATACCGGGAGAGACGAAACCCCTCCTTTCGTTCATTGCCTCCATCTGATTTAGGACTGTACCCAAAAGCCACCGTTTTGCACGCCCCCATGGACGTGGTAAGGTGGAAATCAAAGCACGGTGGGAATCACACAAGACTCTATGACGATCTCGGGTCTACAGACTAACCTATACCAATGTCACCAGAGAACTGCCATCTGACGTGAGGTATAATACCATCTAGGAGTTCTCGGCGAGTCCGCCCAGTGTACCCAGTCTCCACTGAGCACCCGTATACCTTCTCTGATGTCAATCACCAATGGATATGGGATCATCTATCACCCATCATATGGGTCAAGAAGCGCATACGCTAGTCTACTCTGGAGTATCGATGCCCTGTCTCGGTACTCCCACGACTAGGAACATTTGAAGGATGTACTTGGAGACTATACTGTCCCCACTAGTATGATCTGCATCATAGTCCTGGTAGTCAAGTACTCATCCTAAGGGCTTTATCAACATGTGATATAGAGACAATCAGAGTACATGTTAAGATAAAGAGTAACCAGATAGCATACTATCATGTCGAGCAAGAAAGTCCTCCCTATATATGTCCAAGCATCCACTATAATATACAACGTATGTACAGTAATGGCCTCTAGGGCATACATATAACTAACTGCATGAACCAGGAAACCTCTATGTAGGACTCTAAAGACTCGTCAATACGCCGACAGTAGGTGATGATCATATCAAACACCTACAAGACGCAAGCGGTCTGCTAAACGTAACGGCCACCCGGGTATTGAGCGATCAGAAGATCAACAAGCAAGCCTGCTATAACTCCTGTGAATCCAATCAGTAACACTACCGTACAGTTCGGTCTCTTCGTCTGATATGTCGCATATCACGGCCTGCGCGGTGGTTTAACGTCAGACCCCAATAGCCCGATAAGTCATGCCGAAGCAAGGTCCATAACGATTCGAGAAACTACTGGTAACACTTGCCAATAAATCTCAGCAACCCTAGCCAGGGATTTCCTATTATGGCCAATCGAGCACTGTGCAACATCAACCCCCAATACCGGGAGAGACGAAACCCCTCCTATCGCTCATTGCCTCCATGTGATTCGGGACTGTACCCAAAAGCCACCGTTTTGCACGATCTCTTGACCGTGGTATGGTGGAAATCAAAGCACAGTGGGAATCACACAAGACTCTATGACTATCTTGGGTCTACAGACTAACATGTACCAGTGTCACCAGAGAACTGCTATTCGACGATCGGTATAATACCATCTAGGAGTTCTCGGCGAGTCCGTCCAGTGTACCCAGTCTCCACTGAGCACCCGTATACCTTCTCTGTTGTCAAACACCAATGGATATGGGATCATCCATCGCCCATCATACGGGTCAAGAAGCGCATACGCTAGTCTACTCTGGAGTACCGATGCCCTGTCTCAATACTCCCACGACTAGGAACATTTGAAGGATGTACTTATCGACTACCCAGTCCCTACTAGTATGATCTACATCATAGTCATGGCAGTCAAGTACTCATCCTAAGGGCTTTATCAACATGTGATCACAAAACAGTAATTGTTTACATGTTAAGATAAAGTGCAATCAGATAGCATACTATCATGTTGAGCAAGAAAGTCCATCCTATATATGTCCAAGCATCCACTACAATATACATCACATGTACAGTAATGGCCTCTAGGGCGTACATATAACTAACACAAACTTCATCAAGGTACCGCTGGGAGCTTGGAATGAAGACCAAAGGACATGGATCAACTCGGTGTAACAATTCTAACTCTTAGATTAGCTCGCTAGATTAGGGTTTAAGGTCGATCCGTAAATCAGGTAGCGGTAGCGCCAGTTTAGAAAAATTTTGTTCCGCATTTTGGCCGCCTTTCGATGGCCGGAGCACTGCCGTAACCCTTCATGGTATCAGAGCCACCCTTTAAACCCTTAGCTAGCTAGTTTAGACAGTGTTAATACATCGAAATCAAAACGAACCCGAAACAGTGCACTGCAGATTACGTTCTCTGTCGATTTTCAAAGTGTTCAAAATTTTTTTCAAACAAGTGTAGAAGACTCCTTGAGTGACCAGAAGACCATACCCCAAAAACGAGACCACCTCGACGGATTTGGACCGACCACATGTAGGAAAATTCCGGCGAGGCCGGTTTTATGGTGAGTTTTGGGGATTGTTTTTGGGGTGTGGTTTGGTCTCTGGGAAATTATTGCAGTGGTATTGTTTGTTTGGCCCATTTTTGATATTGTGTTATCAGTTGTTCGGGGGATTTTCGGGGTGTTTCGGAGTCGATGTTTTAATATTGTTTAAATGTTTATATCAGTACATACATTTATATCTGCGACCGTGAATGTCATTTGATTGGTAAACTCTTCTAATTGCTATATATCTTTTAGACGGGTTTGCGAACGTGACATTCACGTTGATGTTCTGTGATGTGCTGTGATGTTGGTTGGATTGTCGTGGTGGATAGCTATGGTGCAATGTTAGTACAGTTTAATTTCATTTGTACATTTGATATTGCGGGGCGAGCGTCTGACATGTAGACTGCCGTCACTACCAGTTTGTATATTATTCTTTTGGGGCACGACCGGGTTGAGATCGATGTCACCCTTGTATAATATTTTCTTTTCTGTACTAGGATTACCCTGCTGTGGGGTGCACGAATAGCCAGATTCTAGAAGGCAACGGGTCCGCATCTTATAGCGTTAGGATGGAGGGGACCTTACTCTAGAATTGGCGGGCTATTCGCCACACTCGTAGGGGGTATAGGCTGACCCAGGAGGGGTGCTCAAGTTACCGGATTTCGTGAAGTGTTGGGTGGCCCATTCACGTTATTGAAGGGGGTTGCCTCGCTTCTGGTTTTGCGGGTAACTTGCCGCGCTCGTAAGTGTCTAGGTTTTCATTGCACATGCTATTCACACGACAGCGAACGTCGGGTCTCACTTGCGGCTCAAGTGAATCCCGGGGCTCCAGATTATCCACCATTCTGTGTTGCTTCTGTGATGTTTCTGTGATGTTACTTTATATCACGGCCGGGACGAATGTTATATATATATATATATATATATTTATATATCTAGTAGATGTTGTATATGTTTTGCACCCGCGCTAGTCCAGTCCCCGCTCTGTCGTTAGTTAAGTAACCTAACGGGTGATGACGGGACCCAGTGGCGAATGCGGATGGCATATACATACATTTTATTTTCGTTCTTTTCTGGTGTGATTAATTGATGGGGCTGCATTGATTCCTATCAATACAAGGATAAAACAAACCTATTTATGATGTTGTTGGAACCATTTTTTAAAAAAACTGACATTATAGACGTTCTCTTTTGCTTTGCACAGTGGTATTCGATTGGGAATATCCTGCACCTCATTCGACGAGGCAAGAGCCGAGATCCCTTCATCGGGAGTGACCCCTTGGGTAAAAGTTTGCGTCAACGTAATAACTTTACTATAGTCGATTATTTTTGCTTTGCATCATGGTATTCAGTTTGGAATATCCTGCACCCCATTCGACGGGGAAAGAGCCGAGATGCCTTAACCGGGAGTGACCTCTTTAGCAAAAGTTTTTGCCACTATATATTTATAAAACCACTTGGATTCCTTCAACGATATCAAGTTCATTACGTTAAAGGTTTTTCGCCAAAAACCAGCCGTAGCCCTCCGTCATTTCTTATAAGTACTATTTGGTATTCGTGCTATGTTTGTTGGCAAGCGTCAAAGCATAGTGTACGGTAGCTGAATAATACTTATTTGTAGCATGGATATGCGATTGATCAGGACAGTCGTACAGCTTTGTTGGCAAGCATCAAAGGATTGTGCGGGTGGGTTCGAGTTAATCCAGGACAATGATGGGTTGAACTTGTTAGTGTTTATGCCCTGGAAGGCCATTACTGTATCATATTAGTTTGTATATTACTTAATGGAAGCTTGGGATATTCACATGTATATAACAGTCTTGCTAAACATGGTAGTATGCTACTTGGTTTTTCTATCTTAATATGTGAGTATACGTATTGATAGAGCTCTTAGGATCTTGCTTGACTACCAGCGTTGTGATGGCAGTCACACTAGTGGGGGCTGGGTAGTCTACAAGCACATCCTTATTCAGGTCCCTAGTCGTTGGATTATCGAGACAGGGCATCGATACTCCGGAGTAGACTAGTGTGTACGCTTCTCATCCCAGTTGGGGAGATGGTCTGTCCCACAGCCGTCAGTATGTCGTACTGGAGATAGTATGCAAGTGCTCGTTAGGTTACGGGTACACCGGACAGGACTCACAGGGAACTGTTGGTTGGTTTTATACCAGTCGTCAGTGAACAGTTCCCAGGTGACATGAGTACAGCATAGTCCGCAGACTTGACACTGCTACTTCGCCTCGAGTGTGTCCCACTGTTCTTAGATTGCTACCCTAGCACGGCTCAAAGGAGTCGTGCAAACAGGTAGCAGTTGGGTGCAGTCCCGAGCACTTGGAGGCAGTGGCGGTTAGACAGGATTCGTCTCTCCCGGTATTGAGGGTTGATATCGCGCTGTGTCAGAGAGCCATTACGCAAAGTCCCTGGCCAGGGCAAGCGAGATTTGCTGGTAGGTTCCAGTAGTTTCTCAGGGTGTAATGGGCTTCGCTCCGACACGACTTATACCGCTATTAGGGGACTGACGCTTGCCGCCCCCTAGGCCCGATATGCGATAGTCTTAGACGAACGGACCGGACTGTACGGAGATTGTCACATCAAGCTCAGTAGGAGTTCAGATGGGTTTCCTCATCGGCCTTCTTATTGACATCTACCTGGGGACCGTTACGTACAGCTAGTGCCGCTTGCGGTCTGTGGTTAAACCCACTGCCAGCGTAGTAGTCGAGTCTCTAGAGTCCCACACAGAGAGTTTCCTTACTCCAGGCGAAACGATATAGAGGTCGTATGGTTTTACGACAAGGGTTCGGACGCATACGTGTGTTTACACACGTACGACTTTTCGGACAGTTTTTACCAGTCGGCTTTGGTTTAAGCCAGTTACTGGTATCCGGTTATTGGATTTATACAGTCTAAAGTTTTTCCGTATTTTTTGCGGAAAGGAGGGGCGTTCTCGTAATTGCGCGAGAAGCTTCTAGAAGATGGTGACTAAGGAGGTTTAGGTGGCATATACAATGAATGTGATTAGTGAGTCATATGGATGATTCATCCATGTCATTAATGCATCATAAATGCTTAATGACTCATGGATGTGAATCATCACTAGATATTATCTAGCATGTTTGTTAAATTCATTTTCTTTTCTTTTCTTGATAAAAGAAATGCTTGATATATATTATGATAACTCATTCTTCTCACTTCATTATTATCTTCACCTTCTCTCTCCTCAAGCTCTCCCTCTTCAAACCCTAATCCTCCCCTCTCATGTGTTGAGTACAAGGATTAGTTAGACTAATTAAACCATAACCCTCACTCTATATCACCTAGCTTCTTTGATTAGCACTTAAAAAAGGTTAGTTGCCTCAAGTTTAGAGGCTAAGCTTGGAGTAAAGCTCTCGGGTGGATCGTCTACTACTTCGAGAAGGCCGAGGAGGAGGAGGAGTTCACAAAGACGAAGGACACGATTCGTTAGGTATAATCCCTAAACATAGTAGTATAAAACTTCTATGTTTCTAGTTAGTTATCGTTTAGCTTCGATTCGTGCGGTTAGTCGATGTTTAAGCAAAGAACAAGATCGTTTTTCATATTTCCGCCTCCCCGCAAGTCGTGGGGTGTTGTACATCGACTTACAGTGGTATCAGAGCCTCGCTAAACAATAAATAACTTACTTGCAAATTTGTATGAATTTCGAACGGAAAAAACGAAACCGGAAAACCCCGAAATCACTAGTTTCTGTCGAATTTTAAATGAAGTCCTAAAATTTTTCAGGGAGGTTCAGAAAGCTTAAAAAGACAGTAGAAGAACACCCAAGAAATTTGGGCCCCTGAATCGACTAAAGTGCCGCGGAACCGCGGCGGATCGCACCGATCCGCCGCGCTTCCGCCGCCGAGTTGGCGATTCAGGAACCCAAATTTCCTGTGTTGCTTCTCTGTGATATTTGGTATTTTCTGGAAGTTTTTATTTTTGCTCAGGTTTCAGTTTTACAGAGTTGTATTGGAGCAAAATTAAAAGTGTTTAATCGATCGAAATTATACAGTATTTGCTTGTTGGATTATATCTGTGTTTGTATAATGTGTTCGTAAACCTCCCTTAACTGCTAGTATGTCGGTTGGCAGGGGGTTGCACATTTCTGTAATGGTTTTTACTGTTTGTGGATATGAACTGTGTTGGACTGTTGTGATGTTTAGCCGGGGTTATGTGATGGGTTATTATTTAATTCATTTGATGTAAATGTAATTTATTGTAATATTATTTTGCGGGGCACATCCAGGTTGCGGTTGTAGCTACCGTTGTATTATTTCATTTTACTGTTTTTGCTCCTAGGACAGACCCAAGGTGGGGTGCACAAACTGCCGGGCGGGTAGTTTGCCGTACCCGTTGGGGTCTTGGGTGGGGTAATGGCTATTCATCACAACTGTGTAATCCGTCTTTTGTTGCAGACTCAAAACAAACACGGATTACTTGCAAATCCAATAAAGTTCATCTGTGATCTGGAATGCCTATTATTACGTCTGACGAATGTACAATATCTATATATGATAGCTATTTAGACGTCACTTATGTTTTACACCCGCGCTAGCCCAGCCCCCGCTCTGTCGTTAGTTAAGTAACCTAACGGGTGATGACGGGACCCCGTGGCGAATGCGGATGGCATAAGAGGACAATGTATTTTCGTTGTTTTCTGCAATGATAGGTTAATGATGGGACGCATTATTTATAATGCAAAGAAAATAAACCAAAAGTTTAATCGTTGGAACAATTTAAAAGAAACCACTCGGTTAATTTTAAAAACAGATATTTTTAAATGCGGAGCTTTAACCACTCCTTTTAAAAGCTATCAGGTTCCTTCGGTTATATCAAGTTCACTACGTTCACGGTTTTGCCAAAACCATTCGTAGCCCTCCGTCATTTCATCTGGGTATTCAGTAGTATTCTAGCTATGTATTTTGACCAACGCCAAGGCATAGTGTTTGGTAGCTGCTGGGTATTCATTTGTTGCATAGATAGATGAGTTAGTTTGGGACAGTCGTATGATCATTTTGGCCAACGTCAAGGATATGTACGGATGGGTTCAAATTAACAAGGTAATGATGGGTAGAACTTGACATGTGACTATGATATTTTGACCAACGCCAAGGTCATAAGAGCATGGGGCAAAAAATATATATCGGGAATTTCTAAAGAAACTGAAATTTGCAAAGAGATGCATACCATTTGGAGATTGATGAATGTTGGTAGGATTCCTTCAACATTATCATACGATGATATTTGGATCCCGATCCTACTGTGAGTATATGCTACTTATCAGGAGATTCGTCACTTAACGATCAATGCTATAAACCAAGTAGGTGTCAAGAAAGGTGTCAGCGGGGTTACGCCCCCAGAGAAAAGAGGTTATTTAATTAAGGAACTTCGCGAAAGCGTTGGAAAACCTCCCTCGAAGTATCGACACTAGCCTGGCTGAACGGTTAAGCAAGTATTGTATAATGAGAATAGTCCTGGCTAATTCTTCTTTTATGGTTTGAGGAAGGATTCGAGAAACAGTGGGAGCCATCCAGTTTAGATAAACTAAAAACCACTCTAAACTTGCAAGAGCATCATGCTAAAGAGTTTTCTTCTCTCTCTCCTAATTGCAGCGACCCTGAAAATGACTGGACTTAAGTTACTTTTAGAGAAAAATATACTGACAGGGCCAAACTATAAAGATTGGCTGCGGAATGTCAAAATGGCTTTGACCTATGACAAATTGGGGTTCGTCCTCACCGCTACGGCACCTGCTGTCCCTGGTCCCAAATTCAGCAATGCGGATAAGGAAATCCGCAAAACCTGGGATTTAGATTGCGCGAAAGCCAAGTGCATCGTGCTTGCCTCAATGAACAATGAACATCAGAGGAGGCACGAGGATATGAACCTAGATGGCATATTTCTCCATACAAAGGAACTTTATGGAGAGCAATCTCGTATAGCAAGATACGAGACCTCTAAGAACTTGTTTCGAGCGAGGTTGGCTGTCGGGTCATCGGTAGGAGAACATGTCCTAAAGATGATCGGCTACATTGAAGAGCTCGCAGACCTTGGGACGACTTTGGACAATGAGCTCTATACAGACCTTATTCTCCAGTCCCTTCCTCCCACCTACGCCCAGTTTATCCTGAACTTCAACCTTCAAAGAAAAGAAGTTGAACTTCCGGAACTCCTGAACATGTTAAGGGGTGCAGAGGGCACCTTGCAGAAAGCAAGGGAAACACCCGCTATGTTTGTTAGCGGTGCATCTTCTTCCGGGTCCAAGGCTAAGGCCAAAGGAAGGAAGAAGAAGGCCGCCACCAAACCTAGAGGAGGTGTTAGTAAGGTGGGGGGGAAGGGAAAGAAAAAGTTTGCGGTACCGGTAGTTGGCCAGGATGAGTGCTTCCATTGTCACAGGAAAGGGCACTGGAAGAAGGATTGCAAGGCGTGGAACGCCAAGAACCAAGAACCGAAGCAAGCTGTGGCTTCGACTTCAGGTGTGTTTGTAATTGAGAATTGTCTGTCGATCAACTCTACTTCCTGGGTATTGGATACCGGATCAGGATCTCATATTTGTAATTCATTGCAGGCACTGAGAAACCGTAGAGTGCTGAAGGAAGGTGATATGACCCTAAAGGTTGCTAACGGAGCTAGCGTGGGAGCTGTGTCCGTCGGGGATTATCACCTAGGATTGACGAGTGGACACATTTTGGTTTTACATAACTGTTTTTTTGTACCAAGCTTAACGTGTAATATCATATCAGTTTCCTTGTTATCAAATAAAGGTTATGATTTCACGTTTGTAAGAGATGTTGTTAACATCCACCTTAATCATGGTTTGATTGGGTCCGGTACACTAAATAACGGTATATATGTTTTACACCAACTCCAAATTTTCAATGTCCAGAACACACTTAAAAGAAAGTCTCCAGATTTAAATAAAGCTTTCTTATGGCATTGTAGACTGGGTCATATCAATGAGAGAAGGTTGACTAAGTTGCATAGAGAAGGATATTTGGACTCGTTCGAATATCAAACCTATGACACTTGTCAATCTTGTCTCAAAGGAAAGATGACAAAGACTCCATTTACTAGACAAGGAATAAGAGCGAGCGAGCTCTTAGGACTCATACACAGCGATGTATGCGGTCCAATGTCTACACATGCAAGAGGTGGTTATTCCTATTTCATTACTTTCACGGATGATTACTCAAGGTACGGATTCATTTATCTGATGAAACATAAATCCGAGGCTTTTGAGAAATTCCAAGAGTATAAGAATGAAGTAGAAAACCAAACCGGCAAAAGTATCAAGACACTTAGATCTGATCGAGGTGGTGAATACTTGAGTGCCGAGTTCCTAGGTTACCTAAAAGAGAAAGGAATTCTCTCTCAGCTTACTCCTCCATACACTCCACAGCATAATGGTGTATCGGAGAGACGGAATCGAACCCTATTGGATATGGTACGATCCATGATGAGTAATGCTGAGTTACCGCGATCTTTCTGGGGTTATGCGCTAGAATCAGCGGCATATCTTTTGAACATGGTTCCTACCAAGACTGTGCCTACCACGCCATATCAGATGTGGAGTGGGAAGAAACCCTATCTTCAGTATCTGAAAATATGGGGATATCCAGCTTTTGTTAAAAAGCAGCATGTGGACAAGCTCGAGGCACGATCAGTAAAGTGTCAGTTTGTGGGATATCCAAAGAACTCCAAGGGGTATCTATTCTATTACGCAGAGGAACAAAAGGTGTTTGTTTCTCGTAATGCCCACTTTCTAGAATATCAGTTTTTAGAAAAGGATATAAGTGGGAGCGAAATAGAACTGGAAGAAATTCCAGAACCACAAACTGCTACTGAAAGTTTGGTAGAACCGGTAGTTCAAGAAGAACAGGACATTCCCGCACCCCTCCGCAGGAGTAGTAGGCCGTCTCATCCGCCTGAGAGATACTACGGTTTTCTCATAGATGGGGATAGAAAGGATTACATCATAGATGATGATGAACCTACTGACTTCCAGCAGGCCATCCAGAGCGGCGACTCGGTACGATGGCTAGATGCAATGTAGACCGAAATGGAGTCCATGTACACCAACAAAGTATGGACTTTGGACTTTGCTCCAGATGGGGTAAAACCTATAGGATGCAAATGGATCTTCAAGAAAAAGATTGGTGTAGATGGACAGGTGGAAACCTATAAGGCTAGACTTGTTGCAAAGGGTTTTCGTCAAAGACCTGGTTTGGACTATGACGAAACTTTTTCTCCAGTGGCTATGCTCAAATCCATTCGGGTCCTTCTTGCTATTGCCGCCTTCCATGATTATGAAATCTGGCAGATGGACGTAAAGACGGCTTTTCTGAATGGAAATTTAGAAGAATGCGTCTATATGGATCAGCCAGAGGGTTTCAATCAGAGTGGGAGCAGCGGGAAAGTATGCAAGCTGCTTAAGTCCATTTATGGACTAAAGCAGGCATCGCGGAGTTGGAACATCTGTTTTGATGAGACAGTCAAAGAATATGACTTTATCAAAAATCCAGATGAACCGTGCATATATAGTAAAGTTGTAGCCAGAAGTGTCGTATTCCTCGTCTTGTACGTGGATGACATTCTATTGATAGGAAATGACATTCCTATGCTACAATCTGTCAAAGGATTCTTGTCACACAGGTTCTCCATGAAAGACCTGGGTGATGCCTCTTACATTCTGGGGATCCGGATCTATCGTGATAGATCCAAGAGGATGTTGGGACTTTCGCAGTCCAGGTATATCGACACTGTACTGAAAAGATTCAGTATGGAAGATTCTAAGCGCGGTAATCTACCGGCTTGTCACGGAATCACCCTCTCCAAAGAGATGTCTCCCAAGACTGATTTGGAAAGGGAACGCATGTCTATTATACCCTACGCTTCTGCGGTAGGCTCTATAATGTATGCGATGTTGTGCACCAGACCAGATGTAGCTTACGCACTGAGCGTGGTAAGCCGGTATCAGTCAGACCCAGGGAAGAAGCACTGGATAGCAGTAAAGAACATTCTCAAGTACCTGAGAAGGACTAAGGAGATGTTCTTGTTTTACGGCGGAAAAGACCTCAGGTTGGAGGCCTTTGCTGATTCCGGCTTCCAGAGTGATAAGGACGATTCCAAGTCCATGTCGGGTTATGTCTTTACCCTCAATGGAGGGGCGGTGTGCTGGAAGAGCTCCAAGCAGGACACCGTTGCTGACTCGACAATGGAAGCAGAGTATATAGCTGCTTGCGATGCCGCAAAAGAAGCAGTCTGGATGAAGAAGTTCCTAACAGAACTTCAGGTGGTTCCTACCATAGTTGATCCAATACCTCTGTATTGCGACAACAACGGAGCTATAGCTTTAGCAAAGGAACCAAGGTCCCATCAGAAGTCCAGACACATCTTAAGGCGGTATCACCTGATCAGGGAGATCATAGATCGTCAGGAGATCGAGGTTCGGAGAGTTGCTTCTGAAGAAAACATTGCTGATCCATTCACGAAGGCCCTACCTCAGATTCAGTTCGAGAGGCTACTCGAGATCATCGGTCTACGATACGCCAGTACATGGCCCTAGTGCAAGTGGGAGATTGTTAGTGTTTATGCCCTAGAAGGCCATTACTGTATCATATTAGTTTGTATATTACTTAATGGAAGCTTGGGATATTCACATGTATATAACAGTCTTGCTAAACATGGTAGTATGCTACTTGGTTTTTCTATCTTAATATGTGAGTATACGTATTGATAGAGCTCTTAGGATCTTGCTTGACTACCAGCGTTGTGATGGCAGTCACACTAGTGGGGGCTGGGTAGTCTACAAGCACATCCTTATTCAGGTCCCTAGTCGTTGGATTATTGAGACAGGGCATCGATACTCCGGAGTAGACTAGTGTGTACGCTTCTCATCCCAGTTGGGGAGATGGTCTGTCCCACAGCCGTCAGTACGTCGTACTGGAGATAGTATGCAAGTGCTCGTTGGGTTACGGGTACACCGGACAGGACTCACAGGGAACTGTTGGTTGGTTTTATACCAGTCGTCAGTGAACAGTTCCCAGGTGACATGAGTACAGCATAGTCCGCAGACTTGACACTGCTACTTCGCCTCGAGTGTGTCCCACTGTTCTTAGATTGCTACCCTAGCAAGGCTCAAAGGAGTCGTGCAAACAGGTAGCAGTTGGGTGCAGTCCCGAGCACTTGGAGGCAGTGGCGGTTAGACAGGATTCGTCTCTCCCGGTATTGGGGGTTGATATCGCGCTGTGTCAGAGAGCCATTACGCAAAATCCCTGGCCAGGGCAAGCGAGATTTGCTGGTAGGTTCCAGTAGTTTCTCAGGGTGTAATGGGCTTCGCTCCGACATGACTTATACCGCTATTAGGGGACTGACGCTTGCCGTCCCTCTAGGCTCGATATGCAATAGTCTTAGACGAACGGACCGGACTGTACGGAGATTGTCACATCAGGCTCAGTAGGAGTTCAGATGGGTTTCCTCATCGGCCTTCTTATCGACATCTACCTGGGGACCGTTACGTACAGCTAGTGCCGCTTGCGGTCTGTGGTTAAACCCACTGCCAGCGTAGTAGTCGAGTCTCTAGAATCCCACACAGAGAGTTTCCCTACTCCAGGCGAAACGATATAGAGGTCGTATGGTTTTACGACAAGGGTTCGGACGCATACGTGTGTTTACACACGTACGACTTTTCGGACAGTTTTTACCAGTCGGCTTTGGTTTAAGCCAGTTACTGGTATCCGGTTATTGGATTTATACAGTCTAAAGTTTTTCCGTATTTTTTGCGGAAAGGAGGGGCGTTCTCGTAATTGCGCGAGAAGCTTCTAGAAGATGGTGACTAAGGAGGTTTAGGTGGCATATACAATGAATATGATTAGTGAGTCATATGGATGATTCATCCATGTCATTAATGCATCATAAATGCTTAATGACTCATGGATGTGAATCATCACTAGATATTATCAAGCATGGTTGTTAAATTCATTTTCTTTTCTTTTCTTGATAAAAGAAATGCTTGATATATATTATGATAACTCATTCTTCTCACTTCATTATTATCTTCACCTTCTCTCTCCTCAAGCTCTCCCTCTTCAAACCCTAATCCTCCCCTCTCATGTGTTGAGTACAGGATTAGTTAGACTAATTAAACCATAACCCTCACTCTATATCACCTAGCTTCTTTGATTAGCACTTAAAGAACGTTAGTTGCCTCAAGTTTAGAGGCTAAGCTTGGAGTAAAGCTCTCGGGTGGATCGTCTACTACTTCGAGAAGGCCGAGGAGGAGGAGGAGTTCACAAAGACGAAGGACACGATTCGTTAGGTATAATCCCTAAACATAGTAGTATAGAACTTCTATGTTCCTAGTTAGTTATCGTTTAGCTTCGATTCGTGCGGTTAGTCGATGTTTAAGCAAAGAACAAGATCATTTTTCATATTTCCGCCTCCCCGCAAGTCGTGGGGTGTTGTACATCGACTTACAGAACTTGACTAGTGGCCTATAACTTGTTGGCATGCGTCAAGGTTATAGGTCGTTAGGGGTAAAAAATCATATCGGGAGTTTTAAATATACAGGAAACTTGCCAGGCTTGCGCATACCTTCTGGAGTGTGGTGACTTGAGTGGCTTCCATCAAGTTATCATGCGATGATAATTGGATCCCGATTCCCACTGATGAGTAGGATTACTCCTCGGGTGATTCCGACTAATTCTCCTTTTGGGTTTGGAGGAGAATTCAAGGAAACAGTGGGAGTCATCCAGATTAGATAAAATGATTAACCATTCTGATCTAGGTTAGAGTGCACGCTGAGTTTTTCTTCTCTCTCTCTCTCTGGCTGCAACTATGACCCGACCATTGACTAAAACTCATGAAACCAAGTTGACCGAACCTTCTTAAAACACTTTGGCTTTTGGAATGTCACTGTGTCGCATACATCATTGCCACTTCTATATCACCTTTGCATTTTTACAGAACACCCTGTATCACTACGAACATCTACTTCCATTGGATAAATCCATAGTATAGTTACATACGAACTCGAAGGAACTTTTTCGAGGATGGATTTTGGTTCTAGAGAGATTGAATAGGATTATTCGGTTGTCTTTTCTCTTTACCTTCTCTTAGGTTGTGAGGGCTCCTAGGATTAGGAGAGGGTACACCTATTGAGCTTATTGGATAGTCATCCTCCAGACCATAGGCAGGTGCCGAACGGTAGGGAAGGAAGAAAACCAATAAGCTTAACCGTGGTGTACAGAAGGTAATAAGTAAAGACATATATAGGGATTAGAATAAAGGCAAAGGAAATTGCGATCACCATCATTCACGACAAAGACCGTGTATACCCCTTCCACTCCTACGTCCACTTTGCTTTTCTCTATATCACTCCGTATCACTACGGATATTCACTTCCATTGGATATGCCATCGTATAGTTACATACGAACTCGAAGGAATTCATTCCAGATTCGGGGATGGTTTCCGGTTCAAGAGAAATTGGATAGGATTATTCAGATGTCTTTTCTCTTTACCATCTCTCAGGTTGCGAGGGATCCTAGGATTAGGAGAGTACACCTATTACGCTTATTGGATAGTCTTCTTCCAAACCTTAGGCCAGTGTCGAAGGGTAGGGAATGAAGAAAACCAATTAGCGTAAAGGAGGTGTACAGAAGGTAATAAGTAAAGACATAATAAAGGGATTGCAGTGAGGGCAGGTAAGTATATGGTTACTGTCATGATTCAGGATAATGGAAAAGGTGTTACTAGGAATACCAGTTAACCCTTTTGAAACATTTTCATGTTTCAGTTTTACTGTGCGATGTTAATTGAAAACTGTTTTCCCAATTGGAATCTAATTCCAGGGTATGTATTTACCAGATCAGTTCCTCACATCTGTATGTTATTACGGATGGTGAATGGGAGTAAGATATTGGAAATTGGGTGATTAGATCCTCATTATATCGGAATTCATTGTAATTGGTGATATTTGAGGAAATCATCTGGATTTTGCCGGATGGCAAATATTTGGTTTTGAATATCCGTTGTTATGCACCAATTTCAAACTGATATATCTGTACATTTATTTTATAAAGTGAGATATAACTTTTTGATATTATGTCTGTGACATTTACCTATATCAACTGGTGATTAAGTAAGGTGCATTAAACAGCGGTATAATTCTTCTTAACCATAGTACAGTTTTTCAACCTACGACACACAGGATTTGAGTTATTGAACTCGGGGGACTTATACAAAGTATTGTATGTTGTCCAGTGTCCATTAGGACAATGGGGTTGGTACTCGCACTGTATTCTGTTTACTCATAACTTCTCTGATTCTAGACATGTATTTCGTTGAAGTGCAAGGTTCAGATTTTGAGAAGTTATAGGTATAAGAATAAAGTAGAGAACCATTTGCTGAAAGTATCAGGATTCTTCGATGAAGTCGAAGATATAGATATTTGTGTTTGGTATTCCGTTGATAGTAATGGTTTTGAGAACTTGCTTCTCTTTCGGGTTACTCATATATGGATGCACTCCTAGATGAGTAATGTTGATTGTCCTCTTTCCATTTGATTGATATGCACTGGAGACAGCTGCAAGATTTTGAATCTGGTTCCAATTAAATTAGTGCTTTTGTTTCTATATCAGATATATATAGAATCAATTTATATCTTAACGATATTAAGGTATAGGGAGTTGTCCGGCTGATGCTTAAAACCAGAATCCAGATAAACTCGAGGCACGTTTTAGTAATGGTTGTTTGTAGGTTATCCCGAGCTTTGACGAGGGTTAACTTTCTACCATCAGGAAGATCAATAGTGATGTTGTTCTTGACTCGCCATGGTTTTAGTAAAATGGATTTTTTCAGAAAACAGAAGTAGGAGTATAGTAGAACTGGAAGTGATTCCAGAACCACAAACGATCACTGAAGATTTAATACAACCAAAAGATTCAATTAGTTTCAACGTTTCATTAGACACTCCACAGATTTGGTGGGTAACCTCAGGCACCCGAGAGGTACTTCGGTTTTTTCAGAGACGGTGATAGGGAGGTTCTTGTTTACCCAGACTTGCCATTGCTGCTGTTCTAGACTATAAGACCTGGCAGGAGGATGAATATAGCGTCGTTCTAAACTAGTTTTGGAAGTGTACGTGTATATGACTCTGCCGGAGGGTTGTTGTAGTCAGTGGGAGCAGCGGAAGCATAGAGGACAAGTAGCTTATGTCTATTTTTAGACTAAAGCAAGTATAGCGGAAATAGATCATCTAGTTTTGATGTGACAGTCATAGGCCTTGACCTCATCAGAATAGGAGATGGATCTGGTAAGAAGGTAGTAGAGAGTGATGTCCAGGTATTGGGATGACATGCACTTAGTAGGAAGAGATATTCCTGTACCACGATCGGTTATACTGTGGTTGTCACAAAGTTGTTTCTCGACATAGGATATGGATATAATATCAGGGTTTCTGGTTACTAGATCTATGGTTTTAGATCTAGATTTAGGAAGTATCCTAATCTGGGTACTTTGACATTAAATGGACGACTCCTGGCATGGTGATCTACCTGCAGGTGATGGAGTCAACCTCTCTAAAGGTGTCTTACAGACTAAAGGGGAGAGGGATCTACATGATTAGCATATCACTTGCTTAGGCAATTGAGTTAATCATGAAATGTCAAGTACCACACCAGATATTTTTTTTTACACTAGCTGCAATAAACATATATTAATCCAATCCCGGAGAAACATTGGGAAGCAGTTTATGAACATAAGTGAATGTTCTTGGGATATGGTAATGGCAGCCTCCTTCAGGAGACGGTTATCATTTCAGGCTTCCAAGGTGACCTGGATGAAAGAGTGACTGTCAGAGTTATAGTTTTCCTTCTTCTGAGGGACGGTATGTTGGACAGGTGGTCCAAGCGGATACTGAGGAAGGCATGGCGCATGTTACTGATTAAATTCAGTGGATGATACAGTCTAGGAGGTTTATTGGATTTGGAGTTCGTTTGTGAACTGGATCCCATCAGATATCCAGACAAATTCTAAGACAGTTATTGCTCATTTCGGGAGATAGCTTTCTCAGCGAAGTTGAGATTAAGAGAGATACAGAAAGAAACATTGAAGCAGATCCACTCACTGAGGCTATTTCTCGAACGCAATCATTTTCGCAAACGGGATTTGCGAAACTGATTAGTAGAGAAGTTGGCTGTTCGGTACCACACAGGCTGTGAGTATGCGACATTGCAATAATTGGCCTTATGTGCAAGTGGGAGATTGTTGGCTATAGTGCCTTCAAGGCAATTATCATAGTCACGGACTTGTAATTATGATGATTGAGTGAGAACCTATACCGATAGAACAGTCTTACTTAAAATGATAGTATGCTATCTAGTTTATCTTTATCATCATGTACATGTTGATAGAGCCCATAAGATTCTTGCTTGACTGTCAGCATTATGATGGCGATCATATATGTGGGAGCTGGGGTCTATAAGCACATCCTTAAATGTCCCTAGTCGTAGGAGTATCGAGACCGGGCATCGATACTCCAGTATAGACTAGTATATACTGATCGAGACCCCGACGAGGGGCGGTGGCCAGGTCTTACAAGCCATTGGTGTTAGTTTGTTCATCTAAGATAGTATACAGGTGCTCATTGGGTTATGAGTACACTGGACGGACTCCCCGGGAACCTGCTAGTTGGTATTATACCTATTGTCATATAGCAGTTCCCAGGTGACATGTGTACAGGTTAGTCTGTCGACCTGAGATCGTCATTTGTCTCGTGTGAGTTCCCATTATGCTTTGATTACTACCCTACCACGGCTCAAAGGAGTCGTGCAAACAGGTTTTAGTTGGATACAGTCCCGAGCCACATGGAGGCAGTGATCGGATCGTCGGGGATTCGTCTCTCCCGGTATTGGGGGTTGATGTCGCATTGTGTATGGATGGCCATGACTCGAAATCCGTGACCACGGTGGATGAGAATTACCGATCCAGGATCAATAGTTTCTCAGGTGGTGATGGGTTTCATGCCGACACTAAATATCGCGTTGTTAGGGGTCTGACTTTATCCACCCCCCTAGACTCGATATGCGATACTCTTAGACGAACAGACCGGACTGTACGGATATTGTCACTGTCAGGCTCAGTAGGGGTTCTGCATGAGTTTGCTTGTCGGCCTCCCTTTCGCTCAATACCTGGGTAGCCATTACGTATAGCTAGTGCCGCTGACGTGCTTGTGGTTAAACCCACTGCCAGCTTATTGACGAGTCTTTAGAGTCCCACACAGAGGGTTTCCCTGGTTTTGGCGAAATGATGTAGTAGCCGTATTGGATACGTGCAGGGTTCCGATTGATTGATGTACATTATACTCGGACTTTCGATTGGACAGTTGATAATGCTAGCCGGCTCGGGATTGAGCCGGATTATTAAATCAGGTATTGATTTAATAATTTACGTATATGTATTTTGATACGTATATTCTAGTATTATATTCTTTGTGTTATGCTATCTCTTTGGGTATTCGTATTTCGGTACGAATGCAGATATATTTACAGTAGAATGCAATCCGTATTTTTTACCGGATAACATTCTAGAAGGTGCCACCTCATTTCTTGATTTAACCTTTTTATTAAAATGGTAAATGAGGTGGAAATTGCATGAGGAGGTATGGTGACAACCATGCTTGCAATAGTGCATACAAATGAATTGTTAATTCATTTGTGTTCAATATTCAAGCATGGGAGGAATTTAAAATTGGAAAAAGGCTTTTAACAAAACCAAGGGTGCTAATTTCTTTTTCAAGTGAGAGTTCATTTTTCAAGCATGAAGGTTTTTTTCATTGTTTTTTCCTTCTTGAGCTCCTCCTTCACCATGAGCTTCACCTTCCTCTAGCTTTCATTTTTACTTCCACATTCAAGTTTTTTGAGATAGCTAACACTAAGAAACATTCACACTACGTCCTAGGCTCTCTAGGGTAGCATCCTAGAGACCCTAGTTGCTCCATATGCATCATGTCGTGGAGCTAGAGCCGGAGTTACATCCCTTGGGTGGATCATTGGAGATGGAGGAAGACCGGCAACTAAACTTCATCAAGGTACCGCTAGGAGCTTGGAATAAAGACCGAAGGACACGGATCAAGTCGGTATAACAATTCTAACTCTTAGATTAGCTCGCTAGATTAGGGTTTAAGGTCGATCCGTAAATCGGGTAGCGGTAGCGCTAGTTTAGAAAATTTTTGTTCCGCATTTTGGCCGCATTTCGATGGCCGGGGCACTGCCGCAACCCTTCAGAAGGTTGAACGAACTTCCTTCAATGACCTTCGTGCCAAAGACGATCCACCCGAAGTCCGCCAATCTAAGTAAGCTCTTCACTAAACTCTTTAGTGAAGGAAACAAACCATACCAAAGTGCTAATCTAATGTGGGATGGTGAAGTAGGGGTGTTGTATGCTCACTAGGGATCTCAAGCTCTATGGTTCACATCACATGTGATGATGCTCGATATCGGTGATTTCCCAGATCGTGACATGTGGCAGATGACATGTCCCGAAGCTTGCAAGAAAGGACCAAGAACGGTACGTCGGAAGAATACCCCGGGTCTGCGACCCATGGATGTAGCCGACCTTCTGCGACTGTCCACACCACTCCTATGCCCGCCTTACAAACAACCGTTGGCTCGCCTCTGAGCCCCCAGCACAATTGGCCTCCTCGACCCTCTCAGCTCGCCTCCGGGCTATCGCAGAACCAAGATACCTCGGCTTCCCGCTCGTCCCCGAGCCTCCCGCCGAGCTCATCTTCCTCGGTCTCATCGACCGACCAACAACACCAACCGCAGGCGCATCCGCCTCGCCTCCGCAAATCTCGCCAGGCGCGAGAAAACCGCCGCCCACGTTCCCGCGTTCCACGCCATCACAATCCCCCATTAACGAGCATATCTCGTCATTAATGGGGAATCCCGCCTATCGCGCGGGCATAACATCAGGGGCGTAACGGCCGGCGTGATTTTCGCGCCTGCCTGCCCGATGCCGCCATTAGACAAACCCCTCTTTCAGACGACTCAGGTAAGTCATTCATTCCTCACTAGGCCGTTACTCTGCTCGAACATCCGATCTAACTTGGTTGTCGGAGGGTCCTCGGTGGCACAACCACCCCAGGAATTCCTTGCAGGGAGCTCGGCCTCAACCATCTTAAATCCATTGAGATCCACACGCTTCAGGAGGTAACCTCCAACTCAATCTCAGCCGCCTATCATCGCTTGCAGCAGATCTATGGAAGGTAACATCTGAAGGAGATCCGATATCCATCAGTTGGCGCCGTTTGTGGGAGATTCTTGATTCCGCTCAACAAAGTTCATCTTCCGATCTCAACTCAATAGCGAGCGATCACCGCGACGATCCAAACACTAGCCGCCGCCTTCCCCACAACGGAGGCGCGGACGAATCTCCTCCCCCGAACGCCATCAACGCCCTAGCCGTCCAGATAGATCGACTCACGTCCGTCATGGATGCGCTCGTCCGTGTCCAAACGGCAGGGCAAGCTCCCCAGGTCGCCGGTCCCCCACCTCGGGACCGGGACCCATACAGAGGGAGAGAAGACTCTGCTCGTGTCGGCACTGTCGACTACCTCCTCGCTGCCTCCCATGGCCTCAGATCCCCCGGGCCAACATATTCCATGATCCGCTGGGCACCCCACAGTTCAACACCGAGGTCCGTCGCCAGAGCGCCTCGCCCCGAGCCCCATCGCTCCCATATCCCTCCCGAGGAGGTGTCGGTCGCTCGCCTGCACCCAGGCATGACCGATGCCCCCTCTCTCGACGGGGTCGCGCGGACGGGACTCGTTACGGCAGCTCGAAGACTACCTCGCTAGGGGACCTAAGGAACCTCATCGAAAGGAACCAGGGCCGCGGCCAGACACAGGTCACCAACAGCAGAGGCAAAAGATCAGAATGTGCCGAATCATCTGGATACCACGGCCGACTCGACGCCCTCGAAAAGAAGATCGAAGGTATACATCAGGAAGGTCGTCATTCGAGTGACGGGGCAAAGTACGACGCCGACTCGCTCACAAAACCTTTCACCGAAGGGCTGCTCGCCGTCCATGTCTCCTCCCAGAACAAGTCCCCAAAGGACTCTCTCTTCGACGGTAAGTCTGACCCGAAGGACCATTTGGACGCATTCACTGCAGGAATGAGCTTCCAAGAAAACTCTGACGCCGCCCAATGCCGAGCTTTCCCAGCCACTCTTATCTGCTCCAGACGAGACTGGTTCCGAGGACTCGCGCCACGATCAATCTCAACCTTCAACAAGCTGGCCACCCAATTCCTCGGCCACTTCGTCGGGAACAGACGACAGAAGCGGACCGTCGACCATCTCTTCACAATCAAGAGCGGGGATAAAGAAACATTCAAAGGGTACATCACCAGTATCTACAACGCCCTTCTCGAGGTCCCAGAATATCGGGACAAGACGGTCATTATAGCACTTAGGTCTGGTCTTAGGCACAAGGAGTGGTTACTTTCCTTTGCATTAGTGCAACCTAAGACCATGGCCGAGTTAAAGGCCTGGACCGAGTGTGAGATCCAACTCGAGTCCGAAGTGAACGCAAATCTCCCTCGGGCTGAGCAAACTGACCAAAAGAAAAGGGCGAGGGAAGAGAAAAAGAGGCTTGAGCGGCCAAAGACCTACTCCCTGAAGTTTCAGGAGTACACCCTACTCAACGTCTCCCAGACGGTACTGCTAGAGGAGGCTAAGGGCGAAAGGTTATTCAAACTCACCCCGATCTCGCGCATGGCGGAAAAGCGCACCCAAGGCCCCTACTGCGGTTTCCACAGGTCGCAAGGCCACTCCACGGAGAGCTGTAAGCAGCTCCGAGACTACATCGAGGAGCTCATCCATTTGGGACACGTAGAAGCGTACTTGCAGGACAAGCGGCAAGCTGACAGTGAGTAGGAGCAGCGTCCCCCACCCGGCGAGTTAACAATCGGCTAAATAATGATCATGTCGGCATGGGGTACTTTGGGTACCTGCGAGGCTCAGCACCCCATGCCGGTCGTGGAGGCCAACAGCAATCCGAGGAAGAGGGACAGGGAGACCGAGCCGATCGTCTTTGACGACAGGGATCTAAGCCCTCCCCAAGAGGCAACGGAGCAGCTTCATTGCTCGGTCCATCCTTAGCAGGCATCTTATAGCCCTGTTCAGTTGATAAAACTGCACATTTAATATGACATTTTTTCTACTATTTCTATATAATAAAAGGTGTTTATTATAATATATGATACATATGAGGGTTTATCTGTAAAAATACTATTTTCATGTGTTTGTATATTATAATTAACATTTGGTAGGAAAATGTAAGCATATAATATCCATGTAACATTTGGCCCATTTAAATATGCTTACCTTATTAAATACTTTTGACCATTTCTTAATGGTTAAGTTAATATCTCAATAAAACAAACTCTACTAATATTATTTGTTGAGTTATTGTGCAGAAATTGCAGGGCTGAAATCAAGGAAATCAAAGTTGGTAAAACAAACCTGCCTAATTAAGAAAGTAAACTACAGAAATCAATTCTGGCAGTGACGAAGAGAAGATTTTCAGTTTCCAGAGATGTGAAAAGATCACCACATGTCATCAAGATAAAGCCCCAGAAAAACAATGTGACGATCCCCCTACTTGGCCGCGGAATCGCGGCCAAACCCACCTATTGGCCGCGGTTCCGCCGCGTATCAGAAGAGTTGGGAGTTGGGATTTTGCTGTTAGGATCTTAACCACTGGTTTCCAAATTAGGAAGCTAGGGTTCTGGCTCTGGGACTATAAATAAAGACCGAGAGCCTCTTAGAAAAATCATTAAGCTGAAAAGTTCACGAAGTCCACGACAGGTTTACGCATCCAGACTGACCATCAATGGTTCATCTACCTCCTTAGAAGAGATCGAGAAGCAAACTAGCATTTTGTAATCATTTTCTAAGGAAACAAAGTGTAAATGAATTTTGTTGATTAATAAAGGTTGTTGTTTTCTTATTCTATCTCTTTGTAGTTTTAATATGATTTCTCTCTCCATCTCTTCTTCTCCCAACATGCGCGAGTAATTCTTCGCTTGTTAGGGTTCATGAGATTAGGGTAGGTTAATGGATGATGAAGATCCTTAAACTCTTTTTACGTCCTATAAAGTTTATAAACTTTATCAAAAGAATAGTTAACATCCTAATTGGGCGCGCTACCAATTCATTGCTAGTCTCGACCGCAATTAGAGATTATATTTTCAATTGTTTTGGCAAATGCTAGATATGAATGGAGTTCCATGTCGAGATAGGGGTTAAGAGTGGGAACCCTTTTCCCTCCAGAAACCCTAATCTACATGAATCACTGTCGTTCTAGTTTTAAATCTATTATAGGATAAAAAGAGTAATTTTTAATTAATCATCCTTAACTACTAAATCCCAATGAACCCTACAAGCCCCTTTTAATATAAATCCTACATCCGTAGTTAATCTAGATCTATATTCTGCATCCGTGTTTGACATAGATCTAGAACCTACAACCATTCTTCACCATTCTTTATATTTCCTCCTTCCTTTTTCAACACGTCTAAAGTTAGATTAAAAGATTCAACATTTCCTAGAGGACGACCCGTACTCATCTCGGTCTAGCTACACGCGACACCGTTATTGATTGCGGTTAACTACTACACATAAAAAATAGATCAATCAAATGGCGTCGTTGCCTGGGATACGTGCGTAATTTTTTATTCTTACTATTTGTGTTGAATTCTTATTCGATCAATATCATAAATAAAACAAAACTGCAAATTGTATATTTAACGATTATTGTTTGAATTTTGCGAGGGAATCTGGAGTCGCAGACTTGAGGAAACAGAGAGCCAGAGACATTCATCAAGATCCAGAGGAGCACAGGAGGCCACATAGCAAAAATCATCAAAATATTCCCTCAAAGCACGGCGGAAGCGCGGCATAAAGGATATTTTAGCGGCGGATCCGCGGCTTAAGTGAGGAATTAGGGTTCCAAACTTCTCTGGTGAAATTTTCAACTCATTCTCTCTCCTCTGAAATCCAATAAAATATCTTTTTGCAAAGTTTTGTTATTGGTTTGTTATTTCATATTTTAATACGGATTTTTAAGGGGCAAAGACCAAAATTCAGATTAGGTAGGGATTTTATCACCCTTCGTAAGCCTCACAAATCACAAACCGAGCATCTGCATAACCCTACATTAATTTAAAAAATATCTAGACAAGACTCTAAGGACTGTCGCGCTCATTAAGGACAAAGGAAGGTCGTGGGTAATTTATCGCTTATCCGCATTACTTTTGTGGTGCCTAGGCAAGTGTGTCTAAGGCAAGTGGTTACTTAATTAGGCCCGCTATTTTCGGTGATTCGTATAGCGGATACCTCCCACTTACCTGACCACAAAAGCAGTAAAGAGGTGGTAGAGGATTGATCCTACGGCTTGTCCTTTGGAAGTCTAGGAGCGGTCTAGAGACTTGACCTAGGTAACATTAGTTCTAGGGTTGTTTGTGCATTTTGTGTGATTTGTCTAAGTCCGACACACTTTTCAAAATAGACCATTTTTAAAAACACACACGCTGCCACTTGCGCTAAACCCGCTTAGTGCATGATCGGCTGGACACGGGATTCTAGTGCCTGTCATGTCCGCGTTCCTGCTATCGACTCCGAAGTCGGTGCTTCTTCATCTTATTTTTCCCCACCATCCTCCACATCGACCGAGATGGATGGTGCTCCATCAAATTATAACACCACGCTGCCACCGCCCGTATGTGAGCAGAATCCACCGCGTATTTCTCTCCAAGAAAGATGCTATACTATCCGTGGTCCCCTTCCTGCTTGTCTATCCATTCCACCAGCCAACGGGGATAATTTTGAAATTAAACCCCACTATATCAATCTGTTGCCCAAATTTCATGGGCTTGAGTCTGAAGACGCGTACGTTTTCATCACTAAATTCGAAAACGTATGCGCAATGATGGGTACTTCACAACTGACAGTGGATGCTATGCGCTTGCGTCTTCTCCCATTCACTTTGTGTGACTCGGCAGAAAAATGGATTTATAATACTGCCGTACACTCTATCACTAATTGGGATGAATTCGTAATAGCATTTCTTAAGAAGTTTTACCCAAACCATAAGACCGCCCGTGTTAGGAGCAAGATCAACCAGTTTACCCAGCTTCCCAACGAACCATTTTGGAAGTGCTTTGAACGTTTCAAGGATCTGCTTGTCCAATGTCCTCATCATGGAATAAATAGATGGGATTTGTGTCGAATTATATATGAGGGCATTAATCCGGCGACAAAGCAGATGCTTGAAACAAATTGTCAATGCAATTTCATGTCTAAAGATGATGGTGAAGCTTGGAAATATCTGGAAGACCTCGCTGAAAACACTTTGCAGTGGGAAAGCATAAGACCACCTTCATCTAGGGGAGGTATTCATCAGCTCGATATTTCCATGGCAATAAAAGCCGAAATGGCAGCGATGCAAAAGAAACTCGACGCTATTGAAAACAAATTTTCATCGGTCTCCCTAAATCAGGTAACGCTCCCAAAGACCGTGTGTGGTTGTTGTTCAGATCCATCACACTCGACGGAAGAATGTCCTATGAATGCATCGTTTCAAGGTCACAAGCAAACTAATGCTGCTTTTCAGCAGCGACCTAGAAACGATCCTTATTCTTCCATGTACAATCAGGGATGGAGGAATCATCCTGATTTTTCTTGGAACCAAAACCAACCCCAAAATCAAAACCAGTTCCAAAGCAATTATCAAAGACCTCCTCCACAGCAACAGCAACCATAACCAAAAAGTCATCACCCCTTTCAGTCACAAAATTTTCAAAATCCGGCCAACACTTCTATACCGCAATTGGCCGGTACTGATAACTCTTCACTCGCACAAACTTTGGATTTTTTTATGAAACATACCATTCAAATGTCGGCAGATATGAAGTCTTCTATTGATACCATAAAGAAAGACTCCGCCTCCCACGGTGAGAGTATTAAATCAATAGAAAACCAAATTGCACAGTTGAACGCCGCAATGAGTGCGGGAGAGAAAGGGAAACTCCCATCTCAACCCCTACCAAATCCTGACCACTCACAAAATCATAATGTGAATGTCGTTACTACGTTGAGATCAGGAAAAGTGATGAATAACCGAGTGGGTAAGCAATTTGATGATGTTAGTGATACCAATGATACCCCAGCTTCTACTTCTTCCCCTAATTCGTCTAGTCTCCCGCCTTCATCCGAGCCTATTCTCCATTTTCCCCAAGGCTCGAACAGTTCGCCCAATCTATCTAAGACGATTCCCACTCCAATTTTAGGATTGAATCCGTCCCCACAATCTTCTCCACAAATGTTGGACCCAAAACTTATTAATCAAGCTCCATTTCCAAACAGATTAAGGGCCAACAGACCTAACCCATAAATGGAGAAGATTGTGGAAATGTTTAAGCAAGTTGACGTAAATATTCCTCTCCTAGATGATATTCAACAAGTTCCATCTTATGCAAGAATCCTTAAAGACTTGTGCACTGGAAAGAGAAAAACTCAAGTGCCTAAAAAGGTTTTCATGACAAATAATGTTAGCACAGCTTTTACTCAGCAAATACCAAAGAAACGTAAGGACCCTGGCTGTCCTACCATCTCTATTTCTATTGGGGGTAAAAATATTAATCGTGCTTTACTCGATCTTGGGGCTAGCGTTAACTTACTTCCTTATTCAGTATACGAGCAGTTAGGGATCGGAGAGTTAAAACCGGCGCATTGCACTTTTCAGATGGCCGATCGATCTATCACCCAACCTAGGGGTGAGCTAGAGGATGTGTTAATCAAAGTCGGGGAATTTATATTTCCTGTGGACTTTATCGTTATAGATACACAACCTGTAGCGAACCCACGAAACCAAATTCCGGTGATTTTAGGTCAACATTTTCTTGCTACTTCCAATGCAATAATCAATTGTAGAAACGGCTCTATGACCCTATCCTTCGGGAAGATGTCAATAGAGCTTAACATTTACAAGTTGGGGAGTGTACCCTCTGAACCTTCTGCTCAAGCATGTTCTGTCGAATTAATGGATGTCGACAGCAGCGAATTTGATCAACCTCATGATACTGACTCTTTTCATATGTTGTTGTTTGACCCAACCATGTATTATACATACACGGACTCTTCCACCGAGTTGTCCGGGTCAACATCTAACGCTGATGAGGAACTTTTTATAGAGTCTGACGATCACCCCATTTTTTCTGATGACATTATTTTTCGGGGTATCGATGAAAGCTTTGAGGAAATCTTCGCTGATGAACTCGCATTTTTAGCAAACACGGCTGTTGAGATGAATCATCTACAAAACAAAGAAATTGAACCTCCACCCCTTCTTCTGGACTATAAAGAGAATGCGAGTAATCCATCACAATTATTGAGTCGCCTCTCCAAACTGAGATGCAAATCCATTCCATCCCACCACTTATCTTTTCCCCATTTCTTCTTGGCTCTTTTCTTCCACCAACCGGCGCACTACACTGATAAAATCTTCGAATGGTTGGTGTTGACTTTCGGTCTTTGCAAAGCTTGGCATTGACCAATAACTTTGACCCCCTATTGTGATTTTCAAAGCTTAACATTGTTTAACTCAAGTTTGGAAGGGGTATAATCTGGCTCTTGAAAATAAAATTTTTATTTAAAATTGTGAGCCAAAAATAAGTTTGGGGGAGGATTTTCACGATCATATTTATTGCCCCCGTTAATAAATTTCCTTCCAAGCTTACCGGTTTTTGTGATCTAGCAGAAGACAACAGTGAGGACACTGCTGCAAACAGGCTTGGGGGAGGTTTGTGTTTATTTACACATTACTTTGCATTATACTATATATAAGCACACAAAAAAATTTGATAATAAAAGATTAGATAGTGAAAAATTACATCCAAAAAATTGGAAAAATTTAAGAAAACCTAGAAAATTTGAAGTTTTCTTAAACGAAACTAATAATAAGTAGTTATGAGCCGTTGTCCCAAGGGTTAGTAAGATGAAAGAAGTCACTAATCTGAGGATAAAAATAAGTCTGAAAAATAGTTCCTATTCTAGAAGCCAAACATTTGAACGTTGATACCCTACTATACGCACTTACACACGTCTTGAATCTCGGGATAGTAGAGGATACCTTGAAATGCTCTTGTCTAAAAGCCAAAGTATGAAGGAAATAATAAATGAAGAAAATATAAAATGGTGAAGAAAAATGAACACTGGTTTTGTAATCACCAAGGCAGCAATAAAAAAAATATAGCGAGGGTGCTTCATCACCTAGTGCCTTAGACCAACTGGTTTGGGAGTTACTGCTAAGACTTAGGTGTTGCAAGATGAGGAAAATACTAATACGCCTAATAAGCAAGCACATGAGTAATCGGTCGGTTAATACCTCAAGAAGTATTAATGGTCGCATGAAAAATGTGTGAGCAAATCCATCTAAATATTCATTGATTAAAAAGTACTGAGGTGATGGACAAGAGTATGATAGCTTGAATTGAATTCTCCGAGTGTAGGGATGTCTTTTACACACACGTAGGGGTATATGATCGATGTTTGGATGAAAGGTAGGAATAAAGAATAAAGACGATGTTTTATTGAGGGATGATGTGATTTCTAACATCTTTTCATGACTATTAAGATAGGGCTCATGACAACCGAAAAACTAGTGTAGTTGGAAACTCTAATTTTCAAAGTCTTTCTTTTATAATTCTTATTTTTATATGTAACATTCACGGTCTTCCTTTTATTATTGGATTTTGTGGGTGTAATCCGCTAAAAACCCTCAGGAGACAACACTCCTCCTACTGGGGACACCTAGAGATTTAATGGCTTGTTGCACGTGCTCAGTGCAATCGTGTTGCCTACGAAAGTGTGCTTAGCTTTCTCCTTTCTTTTTCTCCTTCTCTTGAATAAACTAGTTTGCTCGGGATGATCAAATATAAGTTTGGGGGTATTTGTTCAGTTGATAAAACTGCACATTTAATATGACATTTTTTCTACTATTTCTATATAATAAAAGGTGTTTATTATAATATATGATACAAATGAGGGTTTATCTGTAAAAATACTATTTTCATGTGTTCATATATTATAATTAACATTTGGTAGGAAAATGTAAGCATATAATATCCATATAACATTTGGCCTATTTAAATATGCTTACCTTATTAAATACCTTTGACCAATTTTTAATGGTTAAGTTAATATCTCAATAAAACAAACTCTACTAATATTATTTGTTGAGTTTTTATGCAGAATTTGCAGGGCTGAAATCAAGGAAATCAAAGTTGGTAAAACAAACCTGCCTAATTAAGAAAGTAAACTACAGAAATCAATTCTGGCAGTGACGAAGAGAAGATTTTCAGTTTCCAGAGATGTGAAAAGATCACCACGTGTCATCAAGATAAAGCCCTAGAAAAACAATGTGACGATCCCCTACTTGGCCGCGGAACCGCGGCCAAACCCACCTATTGGCCGCGGTTCCACTGCGTATCAGAAGAGTTAGCAGTTGGGATTTTGTTGTTAGGATCTTAACAACTGGTTTTCAAATTAGGAAGCTAGGGTTCTGGTTCTGGGACTATAAATAAGGACCGAGAGCCTCTTGGAAAAATCATCAAGCTGAAAAGATCACGAAGTCCATGACAGGCTCACGCATCCAGGCTGATCATCAATGGTTCATCTACCTCCTTAGAAGAGATCGAGAAGCAAACTAGCATTTTGTAATCATTTTCTAAGGAAACAAAGTGCAAATGAATTTTGTTGATTAATAAGGGTAGTTGTTTTCTTATTCTATCTCTTTGTAGTTTTAATATGATTTCTCTCTCCATCTCTTCTTCTACTAACATGCGCGAGTAATTCTTCGCTTGTTAGGGTTCATGAGATTAGGGTAGGTTAATAGATGATGAAGATCCTTAAACTCTTTTTACATCCTATAAAGTTTATAAACTTTATCAAAAGAATAATTAACATCCTAATTAGGCGCGCTACCAATTCATTGCTAGTCTCGACCGCAATTAGAGATTAGAATAACAATTGTTTTGGTAAAGGCTAGATATGAACGGAGTTCCATGTCGAGATAGGGGTTAAGAGTGGGAACCCTTTTCCCTCCAGAAACCCTAATCTACATGCATCACTGTCGTTCTAGTTTTAAATCTTAAAGGATAAAAAGAGCAATGTTTAATTAATCATCCATAACTACTAAATCCCAATGAACCCTACAAGCCCCTTTTAATATAAATCCTACATCCGTAGTTAATCTAGATCTATATTCTGCATCCGTGTTTGACATAGATCTAGAACCTACAACCATTCTTCACCATTCTTTATATTTCCTCCTTCCTTTTTCAACACGTCTAAAGTAAAATTAAAAGATTCAACGTTTCCCAGAGGACGACCCATACTCATCTCGGTCTAGCTACACGCGACACCGTTATTGATTGCGGTTAACTACTACACATAAAAAAATAGATCAATCAAGCCCCTCCCGTGCTAAGGATCAAAGCCCTCATAAAGAGGCGACCAAGCAGCTACCCTGCTCGGTCATCCCTGGCTGGTAGTTCCCTACCCCCACGATGCCAGGGATCAAAGCCCTCACTGAGGAGCACCGGGCAGCAACCCTGCGCGGCCTGTCCTTAAGGATCCAAGCCCTCGCCAAGATGCCCCGGGCAGCAACCCTGCTCGGCCCGTTCTTAGCAGGCCTCTTATGGCTCCTACCGCGCTAAGGATCAAAGCCCTCGCCAAGAGGCACCGGGCAGCAACGTAACATTTTTAAAAAAATAAAATATTATTTTTGGGAATTTTTATAATTTAATATTATTTTATTGAATATTTTAATATTTCGGTATAATTAAATACCGATAAATGGGAAAAAATTTGGGAAAAATTATGGAAAATTCTAAAATAGGGTATTTTGTGGAATTATGCCATTCTTAAGTTTTTATGGTTAATTATATGCTAATTTGGTGCTAATCGCGATTAAAAATCGCTAATCGGGTTTTTAGCATTTTTGGGCAAAAATGTGCACATTTCTTTTTTCATTGAATTCCACACTTGTTACATTTTCTTACATGTTGTGGGTATATGGTTGCTTAGGGTTTACCATTGGGTGAGGTGGTAATTAAGAAAAAGAAAAGAAAAAGGGAAAAAGGAAAAGTCAAAGGAGACATAATCATGAGGCAAAGCATGCTTGGAGAAAGAAGAGAGAGTGAGTATTAGTGAGAGAGAGGGGGCTGCTGCCCAAAAAGAAATCCCCCACCATTTCCATCACCCTCTTCATCTTCCTCAACTCCTCCACCCTCCACTTAAACCCTAGATGTACCTCCAACCATTTCCCAAAACCCTACACCCTTCACAAAAATTAGTCCCCATATCTTCCTCTACAAGATGAATCGAGCAAAGTAGGATTTTGACGACTTTGGGAAGTTAGTGCTGCCTAGAGAGGAACAAGTGAGGTATAACTTTTTCCTTTTAGTTTAGTTTTGGTTCAATATCGTATTTTTGTGTCGTTTTGAGACATGGACAACCTGCTGTGACCCCGAGACTTCTTGGTGAAAACAAACAGAGTGGTAGTGTTATACTCGAGGCCCTAGGTGACCACCCAAAACCCTACCCCCTTCCCACCGGTTTCTGCCGGCGACATAGGAGGAAAATCCGGCGACCTCGGCTAAATACAGGAGTTAGGGTGTGGGTTCTGTAGGGTAGTTACCTGAAGCTGTTTAGGGGTGTTTGGTCCTACTGGATTTTTATGTAATGACTGTAGGTGGAATCTGGGAGCAGTTAGGAGTGTTTATTTGACCTTGGTGACATGATCCCTGACCTGAACCATAGACATGAACCAGATGCACAAACTCAGGAATTGACCCATATCAGTTTTGTGACTTTTAAAGTACCTACTGAGAATCTGGGATGGCATGGAGAAGATATAAGACAACTAAACAATACCAGAGACCCATTTTTAGCCCGAGGAACCCCCTGTAGCAAGACGAACACCACTGGAACCCTCAGGGCCGGCGAGACCAGAATTTTATGGATAGGGGCCGGCCACCTGGTGAGGTTGGGAGCCTAGGTTAGTTCAGTAGATCACCTATACTATATACATTACCCTAGACTTGTTTGCTTGGCTATATTTGACCTGAGTCAAAATCTGGAAACACTTGTGTGAGATTTTGAGTGGTGTTAGTGCAATTGGACCTTAGAGATGACCTTAAACCCCCCTATGAGGTTAGAAACCAAGATCTTTTTGAAACAAACCCGGTTTACTGAAAACAGAAACTTTCATGTCGGTTTTGTGAGGGTTTGGAGCGTGCAGGGAAATCTGGAGTGAACCGAGACCAAAACGAGATAAATAAACAACTCCAGGAACCAATTTGAGACCATGTGAGACCACCCTGACCAGACGACACCCCATATCCCCAGGAAAACCGAGGAGGCCGGTTTTGGCAAGGGAGTGGCCGGCCATTTAGTGGTGGGATGTGTCCAGATTGCTTCAGAAGGTTATATGTACCCTATACATCACCCTAGTGTTGTTTTGGAACTTTGTTTTCACATTAAGCAAAATCTGGAACATGTTTTCAATGTTGCTGCCTTATGTTTTCCGTATTTGAAATGAGGAGTTTTGATATCTGGATTCGTTTTTGGTTGTTGCATGTTGTACATCGACAACAAGGGTTGTTTGATTGATTTGTGTACGTATAAGCTATAGGTTTTAACCTATAAGCAATACGTGTGCCGTTTTGGTTTCCGGTGTGATTTTCATATGCTTTAGCATTTGTGATATCCTTGTAGGTACCCCACGTGAAGTCGAGGCGTTCAAGATAAAGATGGTGACATCGACATCGGCACACAAGAAGCAATCGTGAGTAGATTTATATCTACGGGGAGAAGTCGGGTGGATGGCGTATAGTACCCCCGCAGTTCGTGGTGATGTATATTAATACGTATACACACACATATTGTTTATTTATGGTTTGAGATTATTGATGATAAGATGAATATTTGGTGTGTTTGGATTGGTTTAGTGTTGCGAAACCCTAGAGTAGAGGTTGCCCTACATATACACACACACCCATACTTGCATACATCATTTCTTTCGCATGTATGTATATGGACATATATAGTTATGTGTTCACATGGGTATGGGACTATGTGTTCACATACGGATTTGAGGATGATACTTGGGATTGAGATGAGTCGATGAGATTTGTTTTGAGGTTGTGATATCGGTGATATAGCAGGATTTGTATTTGAGATACGTCCTGATGTTATAGCGGATCTTTGGACGACGATACCATGTGAATAGTGATATACATAGAATAGTGGACTTGTGATCGAGTCATGAGATAAGATACGTTAAGATATTTATAATGGGTCGCATTGGGTGATGTATCCTTCTTTATGATGATATGTGCTGATGATATCGGTTTGTACGAGACTGTCGATCAGTAGTCAGATCATGATTATATTGATGATATCTGTATTGTACTAGACGTAGGTCAGTACCCTGGATTATGATTTTGATAAAGAGGATACCAGATGAATAATATGATGAATGTGATATTGACCTGTACCCAGATTTGAGGATGCCGTACGACGGATTTACGTATGAGCTATATATTGATGATTGATCCGCACTCTTGACTTGGGAATATCTGATTATAGATATGGTATCGGATGTGATATTATCGAGGCAGGATCACCGACTAATATATATATATATATATATATATATATATATATATGTATCGACTCAGATGCTAGGCGGTTTCTCTTACCTTCAGTTAGCCTGTTAGCTCAGTCTTATAGTTTAGTGTAGCGGTATGACTCATATTATATTAAATGCCGATTAGTTATCATTGTGTTTAGTATTTAGCTCCCGCACATTATTGCTGTTGCTCCGCATCGCATACTTATTGTAATTCATATTTCATTATTGATATCATGATGTTAGGACACCAGCACCCTTACCGATGATGCGTATGTACCACGTACACTTACTTGTCGGCTCACACACATCTTCATCGGTAATTGCCATGTCACGTACACTTAGAAAATGCTATTGCTTGACTTAGCTTATTAGTTAGTAGTTTGACATGATATTAGTGTACCTGTCTTATATGCCAGTTTAGACATTGTAGTTATTACTTGTCACTTCAAGCATACTGTTATTCATTGTTATGCCGCATTCATGGATTCTCATGCCTATATTCACTAGTTTATGTGCTATTAAGGTTTTGGATTTGGATTTCCATAATATTTCTGGATTTGGGAACCGTGGGGATTTCAAAAGAGAATATGTAATTGTTTTTAAAACCCGCTTACCCTTGATATGATATTTCAGTGCGTCCACCATGTGTTTTCTCGGTGCTGAGAGCGACATGTGAGACCCGAGTTCGAGGAGTGGAGGAACCGTTTCGGGTACATAGTGGACCCGGTAAGGTACCCCGGGGCAAGAAGCGCGTGGTGATGACGATGTGAGCCTGGCAGGGGGAGACTACCTACCGGTAATTTTACCCGACGCGTCGGATATCCGGAGGATACCGTCGTGGTCTTGAGATTGATGGTAGGGGCTGGTCTGGACTGACGGCGCCCTAAATAGTGAGATTGAGACATTGAGATTTTGAGATATTGAGGTACAGAGATTGCGACACTGAGATATCGAGATATTTGGATACTTGTTTTGTGTCAATGCTAGACACTGTTTATGCTGATTTCATTTATGATACCTCGTTTTAAAAAAAGATACAGAAATCTCACTGAGTTATGAAAGCAGTTTCTTCATTTACATGCATTCTGTTTTCATGCATTCATACCTCATCCATATGATATATTTCTACCTGAGGCACTGACATGAGCACTTGGTAGTACAGTTGTTAGAGGTATACCCTAGCCAGTGTTATAGGCTGCAGGTTATATATTTGAGGATATATTATGATCGTATGACCTAGGATTGCGTTGTTCATGCGATTTCTGTTCGTAGATGTTTTTCTACTCACGAGTTGGCAACTCACCCCCGTTGTGCCACAGTTTCTTGCAGGTTTTGCCGTATAGGTTTCATTACGGCTTTGCTGGCACTACTTCCATTTCCGGGTGATTTTCTAGTAGGTGGGTTCACTTGTATCGTGACCATCAGTATACTTTGTATATTATTATTCAGTTGTATCTAGAAGTTCCATCAACCAAACATGTATTTATTTCAGATAGAGACTAGTGTTGTTTATTCTTTCGACCTTAGAGTCGCACGTTGTATTTCTATGGATTTCATGCTGTTTGAGTTTCCTTTTTCTGTTGTGATCCTCGCTTTTCGGCGTTGTATATTATTGCTTGCGTGGTTGTGACCGTCGATTGACGAAGAGCTAGCTCCCGCTTGGGGATGCACCTATTCATTATATATGCTTTATCAAGTTTTGTACCAGGTTGGGGTCTGTTTTTACAAAGGAAACTCTGCCAAAATTTTTAGAAAAGACTTGTGATTTTAAAATGCATATTTCGGCTTATGTTGCAAACTATTTGATTTAAAATGGTTTTCCTCCACTCAACTACTTTTCTTGGTTTGGATTTCTGGGTTTTCGGTTTACTTAGATTACGTACGCCTCGAGACGTTTTGTAGTTTAAGTGCCGGTCATGTTCCATACTTTCGGGGCGTGACAAGCAACCCTGCTCGGCCTGTCCTTAAGGATCTAAACCCTCGCCAAGAGGCGCCGGGCAGCAATCCTGCCCGGCCCGTCCTTAGCAGGTCTCTTACGGCCCCTCCCACGCTAAGGATCTAAGCCATCGCTAAGAGGCAACCGGGCTCACCCTTGCTCGGTTATCCCTGGCTGGTAGTTCCCCACCCCATGACGCCAGGGATCTAAGCCATCGCCAAGAGGCACCGGGCAGCCATCCTGCTCGGCCCATCCTTAGCAGGCCTCTTACGGCCCCTCCCGCGCTAAGGATCTAAGCCCTCGCCAAGAGGCAACCGGGTTCGCCCTTGCTCGGTTATCCCTGGCTGGTAGTTCCCTACCCCACGACGCCAGGGATCTAAGCCCTTGCCAAGAGGCAACCGGGCTTGCCCTTGCTCGTTTATCCCTGGATGGTGGTTCCCTACCCCACGACGCCATGGATCTAAGCCCTCGCCAAGAGGCAACCAGGCTCTCCTTTGCTTAGTTGTCCCTGGCTGGTAGTTCCTTACCCTACAACGCTAGAGATCTAAGCCCTTGCCAAGAGGCAATTGAGCAGCTTCACTGCTCGGTCCATCCTTAGCAGGCCTCTCACGACCCCTCCAGCGCTAAGGATCTAAGCCCTCGCCAAGAGGCAACCGAGCAGGTACCCTGCTTGGTTATCCCTGGCTGGTAGTTCCCTACCCCACAATGCCAGAGATCAATGCCCTTGCCAAGAGGCACCGGGCAGCAATCCTGTTCGGCCCGTCCTTAGCAGGCCTCTTACGGCCCCTCTCGCGCTAAGGATCAAAGCCCTCGCCAAGAGGCACCGGGCAGTAACCCTGCCCGGCCCATCCTTAAGGATCTAAGCCCTCGCCAAGAGGCAACCGGGCTTGTCCTTGCTCGGTTATCCCTAGCTGGTAGGGAACTCCACAATGCCAAAGATCAAAGCCCTCGCTAAGAGGCAACGGGCAGCAACCCTGTTCGGCCCGTCCTTAGCAGGCCTCTTACGGCCCCTCCTGCGCTAAGGATCAAAGCCCTCGCTAAGAGGCACCGGGAAACAACCTGCTCGGCCCGTCCTTAAGGATCTAAACCCTCGCCAAGAGGCAACCTGGCTCGCCCTTGCCCGGTTATCCCTGGCTGGTAGTTCCCTACCCCCACAACGCCAGAGATCTAAGCCCTTGCCAAGAGGCAACTGAACAGCTTCACTGCTCGGTCCATCCTTAGCAGGCCTCTTACGGCCCCTCCCGCGCTAAGGATCTAAGCCCTCGCCAAGAGGCAACCGGGTAGCAACCCTGCTCGGTCCATCCTTAGAGGATAACCCTGACGTATCTTCACTACGCAACCCCCACGTCGACTTCGGGGCCACGAAGATACCGACCTTATACCGGTCTTTGCACACTTAGGCAATTGGAAAAATGGTTAAATTCAACTCGACGTGTGGTCGCCAAATAAAATTCTCTAAGCTCAGCACCGTGCAAACAGAGATTTAACAACAAGCAAAAGGAAAAACTGCGCCGAACACCGCAAAAAAAAATACTTCATTCAAAAGTGTTTACAAAGGTATTATTGGCCCCCCGGCCTTACAAAAACGCCCGGAGGCTTACAAGATTTCCAAAGCAACAAAAAAAAGGAAGACGAGGGGTTTCAGGCCTCAGGGCCGGGGGCAACCCCAAGGAGCACCGTGTCCACCACGACCGGGGATGCGTCTTGAGGATCAGCGCCCATCGTAGGAGCCACGACGTCGCCCCCACCCGGGGCCTCTTCCCCGGCAGCGCTTCTAGGGGCATCCCTCTGCGCGTCATCCCCGCGAGGATATTCACCCCGGAGCTCTTCATCAGGGAACTCCGGCATCTGAGTCTTGACGGTGTTAAGGGTATCGTTCCAGATGAGGGTAGCGGCTGTGGCTAGGTCGGCGTAAAAATGGTCCGACTTCTTATAGTTCTCCACCGCCTTCGATGCTTTAAGCTCGGCTCGCTTCATCCCCTCCATCGCCGCCTCGCACTCCTTCCAGAGGGAGCTCGCCGACTTCTTCAGGGTGCCGACGAGCACCTTGGAGTCCACTAGCTTGGCCTCGGTGGCCCGGGCGGCCTCACGGTACCTGGCGACCTCCTGTTTTCCGGCCGCCACCTCATCCTCGAGGACAGCGACCCTCACCATCGCCGCCTCCAGCTCCAACTTTGAGCTCTCCTCCAGCGAGGAGAACTTGCCCGCGGCCCACATCGCCAGGGCAATTTCGTCGTCCTCCATGTGGACGACGAGGGCGACGTGCTGGAGGACCTGAAGAAATCAAAAGGGGGTCAAAAAGGAAACAGGCACCCAATCTCACGAATAATAAGATACTGAATGAAAACTCAAGTGAGGTGCGAGCACTAACCTGCACGGCCTCTTGGGCGATGGCCGCCATTTGCGCCCTGAGAGTCCCCCGAGGGATTTTGCCCCCGGCCGACCTCTCTATCTCTGTCAGCAGGCTGTCAGCAACGGAGAGCCCCGAGGGCACCTCAAAGCGGAGGTCCCCCTTATCAACAAAGATCGAGGAGGCCGGGGTGCGCGGAACCGTCCTGTGAAACCTCTTGAGGGACGACACGGGGGAGCCAGTCTCTATCTCCGTAGCCCGGGCCTCTTGTTCCCGAACTCGCTTTCGGCTCGGCACCTGACTGGACTCCGGGGCACGGGGCGCATTCGAACGCCTAGATGAAGCGGCTGCCGGGAGAGCCGGGGACGACGTCGGACGGGAGGAGCTGGCACCTCCAGCCCTCGACCTCTTCTTCTGCTCGTGCAAGGCCGCTCGGAATTTGCTCACGTCCATGGGTTCTGCACAAGACAAGGTACAATAGAGTCAGCAATGCAAGTAAAAATAAAAATAAACGCAAGTATAAACATATCTCCTGTAAACTCCTAACTTACCCGTGAACTGGGCGAGGCAGAGCCCAGCCCAACTAAGGGCCTGCTCAGAAAGCAGCATGTTGGCCCGAGGAATGGGCTCCCACTCCGCCACTTTCGCCATGTCGGGAACGTTCGACTGACTCTCCCGCCGGCAGCTATCCCTACACCACTGGGTAGGCACAGGCCAGTCCTCACCCTCGGGCGGCCCGACAAAGAAAAAATTCTTCTTCCAATCATGGATGGAAGAAGGTACCATGACGACCCCCGACCCGGCAGAACTTCCCCGTTGTTTCCTAAAAGAGATGTATACCCACCTCGGCTCGCCCGTGGGAATGCCGGGGTGACTTTTGTAACAGAGTAAAGAGGCAAGGGTGTACAGCCTGAAAGGAATCAAGTGCAACTTCAAACGGACCAGAAACCCAAGGAGAATCCTCCAGGAGTTCGGCACTAGCTGGCCCGAGGCTAACCCAAAATGATTCAGCACCTCAATAACCTCGGGAGAGAAGGGCGGGCACATTCCAGCCCAAAAGGCTTCCATGTACAGGGCAATCTCCTTGCTCCGTACCTGATTTGCCCTCTCCCCTTCCTCGGCCAAACGTAGCGTATAGCCGGGAGAAATGTGGAAACGAGCCCGAACGGTGGCGAGCTCATCTTCATACCTCACCGTGGAGGACACGCCAGGGGCATCCGCGACCTTCGCCCTGGGAACCACCCCCGTCGCGCGATCCCGGGAAGAGGATCTGACCCTAACTTCCCAGGAGGACTCCGACTCGGAAGAAGAAGAAGAAGAAGAAGAAGAGGAAGAATCTACAGGGGGTTCCCTAAACTCTACCCGAACTATTTCTATAGACTCTTCATAAGAAGACATCTAACCTGATGGAGGGGATGAGTCCTTAGAAAAGAAAACGCAGATATCCCGACCTAAAAAGAAGAGCGCCGAGCTAACGAAACTCAGGACGAGAAAATTATGAAGAGGTATGGGCCCTGATGGGGACCCCACTTCTATTTATAGCTGCCGTCATACACATCCAACGGCGACAGTCATCTCCCGCCAAAACGACTCATCGCATTTGATGGCCTCCATCGCTCCACCTGTCGTGCATGCATTGGTCGCACCGCATCGGGCACGGGAAACCTGAGGACCGTCGCGTCAGCCAACCAGCGCCAGACACGTGGGCTGTCGCTTCGATGAACGTATGCACGATCCGGCGGTTCCTCTTTAATGCAAGATCTGACCCCTGATCCGCGGACGTCATAAAGAAAATACGGCTGGTTGCCCGGGAATACGCACTTACGATATCTTCGAAAAGAAGCTCACCTGGGGTGACCCGGCAGACCACTCTCGACCCGATTTATGAGCGGGTCGGGACGAGAGTGGGGGGCTAATGATGATGCTCGATATCAGTGATTTCCCAGATCGTGACACGTGGCAGATGACGTGTCCCGAAGCTTGCAAGAAAGGACCAAGAACGGTACGTCAGAAGAATACCCCGGGTCTGCGACCCATGGATGTAGCCGACCTTCTGCGACCGTCCATACCACTCTTATGCCCGCCTTACAAATAACCGTTGGCTCACCTCCGAGCCCCCTGCATAATTGGCCTCCTCGGCCTTCTCAGCTTGCCTCCGGGCTATCGTAGAACCAAGATATCTCGGCCTCCCGCTCGTCCCTGAGCCTCCCGCCGAGCTCATCTTCCTCGGTCTTATGGACAGAAGAATAGCACCAACCGCAGGTGCATCCGCCTCGCCTCCGCGAATTTCGCCATGCGCGAGATAACCGCCACCCACGCTCTCGCATTCCACGCCATCACAATTCCCCATTAACGAGCATATTTCGTCATTAATGGGGAATCCCGCCTATCGCGCAGGCGTAACGGCCGGCGTGATTCTCGCGCCTACCTGCTCGATGCCGCCACTATATAAACCCCTCTTTCAGACGACTCAGGTAAGTCATTCATTCCTCACTAGGCCGTTACTCTGCTCGAACATCCGATCTAACTTGATCATCGGAGGGTCCTCGGTAGCACAACCACCCCAGGACATCCTTGCAGGTATCTCGGCCTCAACCATCTCAAACCCATTGAGATCCACACGCTTCAGGAGGCAACCTCCAACTCAATCTCAGCTGCCCATCTTCGCTTGCAGCAGATCTACGGAAGGTAACATCTGAAGGAGATCCAACATCTATCAACATGTGAGGGTTTAAAGCTTGAATTATGAGGAAGAGGATGATGATAGATAGAGCTAGAGAAACTCATCACATTAGCTCTCAAAAATGGCTAAGTGTTAGAATGAGCAAGCATGAATGGCTTTCACTTGACCTTACTTATTCAAGCATGGAATAAATTGCAATAAGAAATTGCAACCATGCTTGAATAGCGAGTCAAGACTAATAAACAAATGAAAAAACCCATGCCTTGCCATTCCACAAATATCTCCACATTTTACACCTCATTTTCTATTTTCTAAAAATAAAAAATCCATGCCTTGCTTCATATATATATATATATATATTAATATATATATATATATATCATATATATATATATATCATATATATATATTAATATATATATATCATATATATATATTAATATATATATTATGAAGAAAATAATTAGTGAGATAATATTAGTTAATATATAATTATATCAAATATAAATATATATCATATTATTAAATCAACACTTGATTTAATAATCCAGTTATATCACATATAACCGACTAATATCATTTATCTGTATATCATATTATCAAATCAACACTTGATTCGATAATCCAGTTATATCACATATAACCTAACTGATAACAAAAAGACGCCAGATTACAATACGGTATCTCATACTCGTATTTAATCAGGCCCCCGCACATATCAGCATATGTGCCCTAATTTGTTTCGCTTGAACCAGAAAACTTCTGTGTGCGACTCTAAAGACTCGTCAATACGCCAGCAGTAGATGATGATCACATTAGTCACCCACAAGCCGTCAGCGGTACTAGCTGGACGTAACGGCTACCCAAGTATTGAGCGATTAGAAGATCAACGGGTAAACTTGTCCAAACTCCCATGAAGCCTATAAGTAACACTTACCGTACAGTCTGGTCTCTCCGTTTGATATGTCGCATATCGAGTCTGGGGGTGGAATCGTCAGACCCAATAACTTGATAAGTCATACCGATTTATAGCTCATAATGGTTCGAGAAACTACTGATAACACTTACAGTAAATCTCATCAACAGCCCTAACCAGGGACTTACCATTATAGCCAATCGAGTATAGCACTGTTGGGATTCCTTAGCACCTAGCCTAGGGTTTGCAAGCATCACTCATGCCACAACAAAAAATTTAGGGTGTGCTAAGCAATCTAACTAAAGATTATACTAGAAAACTAGGGTAACAAAAGTAGTAATCCAACATTACAAAGAGAAGTGAAAGAAAATACAACCTTTGTAGATCCGGTCCTTCACTTCTAAAGCTCCGTGTTGATGTCCCTTCGCTGCGATCATCAAGATCCCGGACTCTAGTAATGGTTTCCTCGGAGAAATGAACGGGCTAGCTCGTTGACTTCGAGGCCGAAGATGATCTACGTCGAGGAGACTCAAACTCAAGCTCCATCTTCACTAGGTCAAGAACTTTGTGAAGAGAACACCCTAAACTAAATGGCAAGTTGTAGAGGATGATGAAATAGGAAGTGGGTTCACTTTGGATTTTGATTTCTCACTTTATTTCTTCACTTAGAAAATTCTAGCACGGTTTTCTTCTTGATGAAGAAGAAGAAGAAGCAAAAGAAAGAAATTGAATAATCAATAAAAGAATAAAACAAGTGAAGATAATTATAATGCAACCATGGGTGAGTTAGTTTAATCCACTAACTCTTGTAGAGACATAACCATGGTTTAATATACTGGTTTGGTTTAAAAATATCTTAAGTAAAACAAAGTGTGTGGACTTTGTCAAAGATGCTTGAAGCTTCATGAAGCTTCAAGCCATGACAAATAAAGCCACCATTTTGAAATACTTAAAATAAATAAAACCCTCACAATTATAAATAAACATGGTGTATGTCACCCACCCACCCATGTTTACATGTATCATCAACCATGATACAAACATGTACATAATTATATATCACATATATACTTTGTGCATATCAAGTGAGAAAATCAATCTTAAGTGAACAAATACTAGTTAATGTAAAGTAATATATCAAATATATAATTATACAATAAATCATTAAATCAACACTTGATTTAATGATCCGGTCATATCGCATATAACCGACTAATATCTAGTGTATCAATATATCGAGTCAACACTTGATTCGGTAACCCGGCTATATCACATATAACCGACCGATGATACAAATCGCGAGAATAGAATACCGTATCACATACTAGTATTATTCTTGGTACTGCACATATCTCATATGCGCTCCTATTTCGTTTCGTTTGAGCCAGGAAAGCTCAGTGTAGGACTCTAAAGACTCGTCAATACGCCGGCAGTAGGTGGTGATCATATCAGTCACCCACAAGCCGCAACTGGTCTGCTAAATGTAACGGCCACCCGGGTATTGAGCGATCAGAAGATCAACAAGCAAGCCTGCTCACACTCCCGCGAATTCAATCAGTAACACTTACCGCACAGTTCGGTCTGTTCGTCTGATATGTCGCATATCTCGCCTAGGGGTGGTAAACGTCAGACCCCAGTAGCTTGATAAGTCATGCCGATGTAAGGTCCATAACGAGCATGAAACTACTGATAACACTTACCAGTAAATCACATCAACCCTGGCCAGGGATTTCCAGTTATGGCCAGTCGAGCATAGCGCAACATCAACCCCCAATACCGGGAGAGACGAATCTCCTCATATCGCTCATTGCCTCTATATGAATCAGGACTGTACCCAAAAACCACCTGTTTGCACGCCTCAGTAGAGCCGTGGTTGGGTGGAAATCAAAGCACAGTGGGAGACACACAAGACTCTATGACGATCTCGGGTCAACAGACTAAGCTGTACCAGTGTCACCAGAGAACTGCCATCTGACATGAGGTATAATACCATCTGGGAGTTCTCGGCGAGTCCGTTCAGTGTACCCAGTCTCCACTAAGCACCCGTATACCATCTCTGATGTCAAACACCAATGGATATGGGATCATCCATCGCCCATCACATGGGTCGAGAAGATATACGCTAGTCTACTCTGGAATATCGATGCCCCGTCTCGATATTCCCACGACTAGGAACAATGAAGGATGTACTCATGGACTACCCAGGCCCCACTAGTATGATCTTCATCATAATCCTGGAAGTCGAGTATAAATCCTAAGGGTTATAAGTGCACGGCGGCGCCCCGGCCGTCGATCCGACGCCGGAAACGCGGAAACGAAAAACTTTGCGAACTAGAAATCCGGCACCACCGCGCACTTTAACCCCAGATCGGGCCATTAACCTAGCTACTAGCAAACAAAAGGATGGGTAGAGAGTTATACCATGCGATCCGTGTCCTTCGGTCTTCGTCTCCACTCCGATCTCCCGCGGAATCTCCGTCCGTCACCTCCTCGTCGGAAAGGGGCACCACGTAGCCAAAGTCTTTTACGGGCTCCTACCTCTGGACCGAGGCAACTCGGGCGCGAAGTTGTCTAGCCGACATGTCCAAGATTTGCTGTAGATGTAGTGTATTAAACTATATCTCTTTGGGGTTTATGTTGCCATGATATTGTGGAGGAATAGAGAATGAACAATTGAGAGAGGTTTGGAATTTTGGCAAGCCAAGAATGAAATGAGATGAATCAATTCCCACACATAATGAAAACCTCTCTCATCCTCTCCCTCTCAAAGTGGCCGGCCTCTCATAAGATGGTGGAGGATAAAAAGGAATCTTGATCAAGAGAAGAAAAAAGGATTAATCAAAAGAAAAAAATGGTCACCACATTTCTTATCCAAATCCACTCACAAACCATCACCATAAATGCAAGTGATGAGATTAAAATGGAATCTCATGATTATGAAGGAACAAATGCAAGAAACCTCTCCACAAATAAGTTATTTGCAAACTGCAAATAACCCCCTGTAACGATAAAGTCCGGCCGTGAAGGAACAAAGGAAAACCGGCCGGAACGGAATACAAACTGGCAACTTCAGAAAACTGATCCCGTAATAAATTACAGGAAAACCCCGCTACTGCAAATACATGCCCGCATTTGCATTCTCACTGAACACAAACGCAAAGAGACAAAACTACACTATCTAATACTAGGATCCGGCTTAAGCCAAAGCCGGCTAGTAAAATCCGTCCGATCACGATCCGTGCAATACCGCACGTATCTGATCGAACCCTGCCATATCTCCATACGGCCTCTACAGTGTTTCGCCCGAAACTTGAGTAACTGTGTGTGTGGTGGACTCTAAAGACTCGTCAATACTATGGCTGTGGATTTAACCACTAGCACGTCAGAGGTATTAGCCATACGTGACGGGCTACCAGCTATTGACTAAAAGGGACGTCGATGAGCGAACTCATCCTGACACCCTACTGAGACTGTCAGTGACAATATCCGTACAGTCCGGTCCGTTCGTCTATGAGCATCGCATGGCGGGCCTAGGGGGTTGGTAAAAGTCAGACCCCCAATAGCGGTACAAGTCGTGTCGGAGTGTAGCCCAGAACACCCTGAGATACTACTGGAATACCTACCAGTAAATCTCCTGCCTCGGCCGAGGGCTTCATGTAATGGCTCTCCTAGACACAGCGCGACCTCACCCCTAATACCGGGAGAGACGAACCCCTGCAGATCCGCTCACTGCCTCTATGTGGCTCGGGACTGTACCCAACTAAAACCTGTTTGCACGTCTCCTTTGAGCGTGGTAGGGTAGTAATCAAAGCACAGTGGGAACTCACATGAGACAAGTGACGATCTCAGGTCGATGAACTAACCTGTACACATGTCACCAGGGAACTGCTATCTGACGTCTGGTATAATCCCAACTAGCAGGTTCCCGGCGAGTCCTGTCCGGTGTACTCATAACCCAATGAGCACCTGTATACATCTTAGGTGAGCCAACTGACACCAGTGGCTTGTGAGACCGTCCACCGCCCCTCGTCGGGGTCTCGACTGTATACACTAGTCTACTCTGGAGAATCGATGCCCTGTCTCGAAACTCCCAGGACTAGGGACCATTTAAGGATGTGCTTATAGACTCCAGCTCCCACGTATATGATCGCCCTCATACTGCTGGTAGTCAAGCAAGAATCCTAGGGGCTCTATCAACGTGTAATAGCGACCTGTAAGGTCACCTAAAGCAGTACACGATGATAAAGATAAACCAGATGTCATACTATCATCTCGAGTAAGACTGTCCAACCGGCATAGGTCCTCCCTCAATCATTGCAATCACGTGCCTGTGATCCAATAATTGACTCTGAGGGCACTATATCCAACAATCTCCCACTTGCACTCTAGGCTAATTATTGCGATGTCGCATACTCACAGCCCATGTGATACCGAACACCCAACTCCTCTACTAGTCAGTCTCACAAGCTCGTTTGCGAAACTATTACGTTCGAGGAATAGCCTCAGTGAGTGGATCCGCTTTGATGTTTCTTTCTATGTCTCTCTTTATCTCAAGTTCGCGGAGAAAACCATCTCTCGAAATGAGCAATACCTGTCATAGAATGTCTGGATGTCTGATGGGACCTAGTTCATAAATGAACTCCAAATCCAAACTTCTTAGACTGTATCGTCAAATGAACTTAATCAGTATCCTACGCCATCCTTCCCTCAGCATCCACCTGGACCACCTGTCCAAAATACTGCCCCTCGTCTGAGGGAAAACTATGACTCTGACAGTCACTCTGTCATCCAGGTCACCTTGGAAGCCTGGAATGATAACTGTCTCCCAAAGGAGGCTGCCGTTATCATTTCCCCTAGAACATCCACTTATGTTCTAAAACTGCTTCCTAATGTTTCTCCAGGATTGGATCAATATCAATCTATTGCATCTACTGCAAGAACAACATCTGGTGTGGTACTTGACATCTCATGATTGACTCAATTGCCTAAGCAAGTAATCTGCCAATCATGCACATCCCTCTCTATTTTAGTCTGTAGGACACCTTTAGGGAGGGTGACTCCATCACCTGCAGGTACACTACCGTGCCAGGAGTCGTCCATTCTAAATACTAATAGAATGCTGTCTAAGTACCCAGATTAGGAAACTACCCAAATCTAGATCTAATACCATAGATCCAGTAACCAGAATGTCTGATATAATATCCATGTCCTATGTGGAGAAACCACTGTGTGACAACCAATGTATAACCGACCGTAGTATAGGAATATCACTTCCTACTCTGTGTATGTCATCCAAATACCAGGACATCACACCCTACTACCTTCTTAACAGATCCATCCCCTATTCTGATGAAGTCAAACCTATGACTGTCACATCAGAAATAGATGATCTTTCTCCGCTATATCTGCTTTAGTCTATAAATAGACATAAGCCACTTGTCCACCAATGCTTCCGCTGCTCCCACTGACCACGACAACCCTCTGGCAGAGTCATATAGACGTACACTTCTAAAGCTAGTTCAGGACGACGCTATACTCATCCTCTTGCCGGGTCTCACAGTCTGGAACAATAGCAATGGCAAGTCTGGGTAAACAAGAACCTCCCTGCCACTGTCCTTCAGCATACTGAAGTACCTCTCGAGTGCCTGAGGTTACCCACCATATCTGCGGAGTGGCCAATGGAATGTCAAACCAGATTGAATTTTTAGGTTCCTATCAAATTTTCAGTAATTATTTGCGGTTCTGGAATCGCTTCCAGTTTTACCATACTCCCACTACAGTTTTCTCAAAAAAAATCCATTTCTTTTAAAATTGTGGCGAGTCAAGAACAATATCACTATTGATCTTCCAGATGGTAGAAAGTCAACCCTCGTCATAGCCTGGGTCAACCCACAAACAGCCATTACAGAAACGTGCCTTGAGTTATCCAGATTCTGGTTTTAAGCATAAGCCGGACAACTCCCTGTACCTTAACATTGTTAAGATATGAACTGTTCTATATCCAATATAGAAACAGAGGCACTGATTTAATTGAACCAGATTCAAATCATGGAGCTGTATCCAGTGCATGTCAACTAAATGGAAAGAGGCCGATCAGCGTTACTCAACTTAGGAATGCTTCCAATTATGAGTAACCTGAAAGAGAAGCAAGTTCTTATTACTATCAACTGAATACCATACACAAGTATCTACATCTTCGATCATCTTGAAGAATCCCGATACTTGCAATACCTGGTTCTCTACTCTATTCTTATACCTATAACTTCTCAAAACTTAGACCCTGTGTTTCCATGAAACACCTGTCTAAGAACTAGAGAAGTCATAAGTAAACCGAATATAGTACAAGGACCAACCCCTCTGTCCTAATGGACACTGGACAATATACAATACTCTGTATAAGTCCCCTGAGTTTAGTAACTCATTCACTGTGTGTCGTAGGTTGAAAACTGTACTTATGGTTAAGAAGAATTACACCGCTGTTCAATGCTCCTTACCTAACCATCCACTGATATAGGCAAATGTCACGGACATAATTTCAAAAAAAGGTATATCTCACTCTATGAAAATAGACGTACAGATATATCAATTTGAAATTGGTGCATAACAATGGATATTCAAAACCAAACATTTGCCGTCCAGCAAACAACCCAGGCGACTTCCTCAAATATCACCAATTACAACGAATCCCGATATAATGAGGATGATCACCTAATCCTCAATAACTTACTCCCACTCATCATCTGTAAAACCATACAGATGAGAGAATCAAACCTGGTAAATACATACCCTGGAGCAAGTGTCTAATTGGGAAATCAGTTTTCTTTTAACAGTACACAGTGAAATTGAAACATTGAAATATTTCGATGGGGTATCCGGGTATTCCTAGTAATGTCTCTTCCATTATCCAGATTCACAACTATAACCATATAATCCTTTGCCACCTCTCCAAATCCCTTTATATGTCTTTAGTCGTTACCTTCTGCACACCACTTTAGGCCAAATGGTTTTCTTCCTTCCTTACCGTTCGGCACCAGCCTATGGTTTGGAAGAAGACTATCCAATAAGCATAATGGGTGTACTGTCCTAATCCTAAGAGCACTCGCAATGCGAGAGAAGGTGAAGATAAAAGACAACCGAATAAACCTTATTCCTATTTCTCCTGAACCAGGATCCATCCCCGAACTGGAACAAGTTCCTTTCGAGTTCCTATATAACCATACGATGGAGTATCCAATAAACTGTAGATCTTCGTAGTGATACGGAGTCTCCTGGAGAAATACAAAGGTGAAATGGGAGTGGTAACGAAATACTTGGTTTGGTCGTGAATATCAGTCGCAATTTACTTTGCCCTCCTTCTAATCCCTTTCTTTGTCTTAACTTAATACCTTCTGTACACCGTTTAGGCTAATTGGTTTTCTTCATTCCCTACCGGTCGGCACCTGCCTATGGTTTGGAAGAAGACTATCCAATTTGCGTAATGGGTGTACTATCCCCTAATCTAAGGGGCACTCGCAACCTGAGAGAGGGTAAAAGGAAAAGACAACTGAATAGTCCTATTCGTTTTCTCCAGAACCAGAAACCATCCTCGAATAAATTCCTTCGAGTTCGTATATAACCATACGATGGTTTTGTCCAATAGAAGTGGACGTTCGTAGTAATACGGGGTGTCCTGGAGAAAAGGGTAAAAGTAGGAGTGGCAATGAGGTCTGCAACTCTGACAATCCAAAAGCCAGTCTTATAAGAAGGTTCGGTTAACTTGGTCACTGAGTCATAGTCTAGGGTCGGGTCAATGGTCGCTGCCAAAGAGAGAGAGAAAAGAAACACTCAGTGTGCACTCTAACCTAGATCAGAATGGTTATCACTTTATCTAATCTGGAAACCTCCCACTGTAACGTTAAATTCTTCCCCAAACCTGAAAGAAGAATTAGTCGGGATCACGCAAGGAGTAAACCAACTCATCGGTGGGAATCGGGATCCAACTATCATCGCATGATAACGTGACGGAATCTGCTCACGTTATCACACTCCAGAAGGTATGCGCATATCTGGCAAGTTTCAGTTTCTTTAGAAACTCCCGATGTGGATTTTTACCCAATGCTCTTATGACCTTGACGAAGGTCAACCAATCATATGTCACATGTTAAGTTCTACTTGTCATTGTCCAGGTTAATTTGAACCCACCCGTACAAGCCCTTGACGAAGGTCAACAAGGCTATACGACTGTCCCAAACCAACACATCTATCTATGCAGCAGAAAGGTAACAAGCAGCTACCATACACTATACCTTGACGAAGGTCAATAAACATAGCATGAATACTACGTGCTACCCGTCTGACATGACGGAGGGCTACGAATGGTTTCTGGCGAAAACCTTTAACGTAATGAACTTGATATCGTTGAAGGAACTGATAGCTTTATAAAAATATAGTAACGAAAACCTTTGCTAAAGAGGTCACTCCCGGTGAAGGGATCTCGGCTCTTTCCCCGTAGGATGAGGTGCAGGATATTTCAACTGAATACCACGATGCAAAGCAAAAGTAATCGGCTATAGTGAAGTTATTGCCCTGACGCAAACTTTTGTTCAAGGGGTCACTCCCGGTGAAGGGATCTCGGCCCTTGCCTCGTCGACTGAGGAGCAGGATATTCCAACTGAATACTACTGTGCAAAGCAAAGAGAACGCCCTTGCAATAACAGCTTTTTTTTGAAAAATGTTCCAACAACATCATAATAGGTTTGTTTAGCTTGCATTGATCCGAATCAACGCAGTCCCATCAATTGATCACACCAATAAAGAACGAAAATAATGACGTACGTATATGCCATCCGCATTCGCCACTGGGTCCCGTCATCACCCGTTAGGTTAGTTAACTAATGACAGAGCAGGGACTGGACTAGCGCGGATGCAAAACATATACAATATCTACTAGTATATATATCAATATATAATATTCGCTCAAGGCGTGATAAAATGCAACAGTACAGAAATGTAACCAGCATCACAGAACAATACAGATATCTGGGATCCCCGGGTTTCATAGAGCCGCTACTGAAACCCGACGTTCCCCTGGTCGTGTGGATAGCCTGTGCAATGAAAATCCTAGACCCCTACGGGCGCGGCAAGTCACCCGCCAAAACCTGAAGCGAGGCAGCCCCCTTCAGCAATGTGAATAGACCACCCAGCACTTCACGGAATCCGGTAACTTGGGCACCCCTCCTGGGTCAACCTATATACCCCTTATGAGTGCGGCGAATAGCCCGCCAATTCTAGAGTGAAGCCCCCTCCGTCTCAACGCCATGAGATGCGGGCTTGTTGCCCTCTAGAACCCGGCTATCCGTGCACCCCTCCGCGGGGTAATCCTAGTACAGAAAGTAAAATATACATACAACGGATACATCGACCTCGACCCGGTCGTGCCCCAAAAGAATAATACAAACAGGCAGTGACGGCAGTCCACATGTCGGACGCTCGCCCCGCAATATCAAATGTACATATAAAACAAAACTGTACTATCATTGCATCCAGGCTATCCCCACGACCGATCCGCAACATCACAGCACAACACAGAATATCAACGTGAATGTCACGTTCGCAAATCCGTCTAACCGGGCTATAGCAGTTAGACTGGATTTACCGATCAAATGACATTCACGGTCGCAGATATAATGTAAATACTGTGAACTAGCATGTTTAAAATATCCGATCGAACAAATTTATCAAAGCGGGCCCCAAGCACTACTGTAGCTTTCACAGAAAATCTGGGCCCAAAAAGAATATCCCAAAACCCCTATTACCAACCCAGAAGCCCTCTGTAGAATTTTGATGCACTGAAAAGTAAATACTGCGGCGGAACCGCGGCCCAAGCATGGGTTTGGCCGCGGTTCCGCGGTCGTATAGTGAGTTCACGTGATCAAATTTCTACAGAGGTCTTAGAATTCTCTACACATCATTCTAAAACAACCAGAAAAATTTTTGGAGCCAAAAAAAATTTCGACAGAAACCCAATGCACAAGAAAATACGGTTTTTGGGGTTTTATTGTTCGATCGAGTTCTAAACACGTTAGAGCAAGCTAGGCTAAGTAAATGGCGTGGCTCTGATACCAATGTAAGTGCACGGCGGCGCCCCGGCCGTCGATCCGACGCCGGAAACGCGGAAACGAAAAACTTTGCGAACTAGCAATCCGGCACCACCGCGCACTTTAACCCCGGATCGGGCCATTAACCTAGCTACCAGCAAACAAAAGGATGGGTAGAGAGTTATACCATGCGATCCGTGTCCTTCGGTCTTCGTCTCCACTCCGATCTCCCGCGGAATCTCCGTCCGTCACCTCCTCGTCGGAAAGGGGCACCACGTAGCCAAAGTCTTTTACGGGCTCCCACCTCTGGACCGAGGCAACTCGGGCGCGAAGTTGGCTAGCCGACGCGTCCAAGATTTGCTGTAGATGTAATGTAGTAAACTATGTCTCTTTGGGGTTTATGTTGCCATGATATTATGGAGGAATAGAGAATGAACAATAGAGAGAGGTTTGGAATTTTGGCAAGCCAAGAATGAAATGAGATGAATCAATTCCCACACATAATGAAAACCTCTCTCATCCTCTCCCTCTCAAAGTGGCCGGCCTCTCATAAGATAGTGGAGGATAAAAAAGAATCTTGATCAAGAGAAGAAAAAGAGATTAATCAAAAGAAAAAAATGGTCACCACATTTCTTATCCAAATCCACTCACAAACCATCACCATAAATGCAAGTGATGAGATTAAAATGGAATCTCATGATTATGAAGGAACAAATGCAAGAAACCCCTCCACAAATAAGTTATTTGCAAACTGCAAATAACCCTCTCCAACGATAAAGTCCGGCCGTGAAGGAACAAAGGAAAACCGGCCGGAACGGAATACAAACTGGCAACTTCAGAAAACTGATCCCGTAATAAATTACAGGAAAACCCCGCTACTGCAAATACATGCCCGCATTTGTATTCCCACTGAACACAAATGCAAAGAGACAAAACTACACTATCTAATACTAGGATCCGGCTTAAGCCAAAGCCGGCTAGTAAAATCCGTCCGATCACGATCCGTGCAATACCGCACGTATCTGATCGAATCCTGCCATATCTCAATATGGCTTCTACAGCGTTTCGCCCGAAACTTGAATAACTGTGTGTGTGGTAGACTCTAAAGACTCGTCAATACTATGGCTATGGATTTAACCACTAGCACATCAGAGGTATTAGCCATACGTGACGGGCTACCAGCTATTGACCAAAAGGGACGTCGATGAGCGAACTCATCCTGACACCCTACTGAGCCTGTCAGTGACAATATCCGTACAGTTCGGTCCGTTCGTCTATGAACATCGCATGGCGGGCTTAGGGGGTTGGTAAAAGTCAGACCCCCAATAGCGGTACAAGTCGTGTCTGAGTGTAGTCCAGAACACCCTGAGATACTACTGGAATACCTACCAGTAAATCTCCTGCCTCGGCTGAGGGCTTCGTGTAATGGCTCTCCTAGACACAGCGCGACCTCACCCCCAATACCGGGAAAGACGAACCCCTGCAGATCCGCTCACTGCCTCCATGTGGCTCGGGACTGTACCCAACTAAAACCTGTTTGCACGTCTCCTTTGAGCGTGGTAGGGTAGTAATCAAAGCACAGTGGGAACTCACACGAGACAAGTGACGATCTCAGGTCGATGAACTAACCTGTACACATGTCACCAGGGAACTGCTATCTGACGTCTGGTATAATCCTAACTAGCAGGTTCCCGGCGAGTCCTGTCCGGTGTACTCATAACCCAATGAGCACCTGTATACATCTTAGGTGAACCAACTGACACCAGTGGCTTATGAGACCGTCCACCGCCCCTCGTCGGGGTCTCGACTGTATACACTAGTCTACTCTGGAGAATCGATGCCCTGTCTCGAAACTCCCACGACTAGGGACCATTTAAGGATGTGCTTATAGACTCCAGCTCCCACGTATATGATCGCCCTCATACTGCTGGTAGTCAAGCAAGAATCCTAGGGGCTCTATCAACGTGTAATAGCGACCTGTAAGGTCACCTAAAGCAGTACACGATGATAAAGATAAACCAGATAGCATACTATCATCTCGAGTAAGACTGTCCAACCGGCATAGGTCCTCCCTCAATCATTGCAATCACGTGCCTGTGATCCAATAATTGACTCTGAGGGCACTATATCCAACAAGGGCTTTATCAACATGTAACAGAGAGAGAGTAAGTATACATGTTAAGATAAAGAGCAACCAGATAGCGTACTATCATGTCGAGCAAGAAAGTCCTCCCTATATATGTCCCAGCATCCACTACAATATACATCTCATATACAGTGATGGCCTCTAGGGCATACATATAACTAACAATCTCCCACTTGCACTATGGCCATCTGTATCAGTGGTTGCAGTATCTCATACTCAACCATCCCTTAAAAGTCTCTCTTTAGGAAAAGGCCTTTGTGAGTGGATCCGCCGCGTTGTCCTCTGGGTCTACTCTCCTAATCTCGATCTCCCTGGAGATCAACTATCTCCATGATCAGGTCATACTGCCTTGGAATATGTCTGGGTCACTGATGGGACCGGGGTTCCTTGGCCAAAGCCACACCTCCATTGTCACACAATGGTAGGAACCTAGTTCATCTCATGAACTAATATACACCCAAACTGCCTCGTTGGTAGTATCTTTGGTAGCGATGTCACCAACCTTTATCGTCTAGTCTGCCACGGTATCTAGCTTGGAACTCTTCCAACATACCGTCCCTTCACTGAGGGTAAAGACAATGCCTGTGACTGATATTCAGTCATCCTTACCACCCTGGAAGCTTTCCAGTGATTCTCCCCTGGATCGATTAATACCATCTCACTATACCTAGTGAGAATCCTAACATCCATTTAGATCTATTTCATAGATCCAAAACCCAGGATTTAGGAGGTATCACCTAGATCCTACATAGAGAATCAATGTGATAAGAGGAGATTGACCGAGTGTAGCATAGGAAACACCTTTCCTATCAAAAGTATGTCATCCACGTACAGTACGAGGAATACCCTCATACTCTCTACTACCTTTTTGTATATACAAGGTTCATCTACCATTTTGATGAAGTTAGACTCTTTGACTACCACATCAAAACAGATGTTCCAACTCCGCGATGCCTGCTTTAACCTTTAAAGCAACTTGCACACGTTTCCGCTGCTCCCACTGTTTACGAAGCCCTCTGGCTGTGTACTTATAAACGTTCTCTTATAAATCAATATTTAGAAAAGTAGTCATGACGCCCAACCACCAGATGTCGTAGTCATGGTATGTAGCAGTGGCAAGTAGGATCTGGATGGACTTAAGCATAGCTATTGAAGAAAAGGTTTCATCATAATCCATGCCTGGTCAATGACGAAAACCTTTTGCAATAATTCTAGCTTTGAAAGTCTCAACTTTTCCATCTACACCAAGTAATCTTCTCAAGATATACTTTCTCCTGATGGGGATTTAACCCTTCAGATATAGCAATCAAAGTCCATACTTTGTTGGTGTATATAGATTCCATCTCAGATCGTTTAGCATCCAGCCATTCTTACAGAGTTCCCACTCTTGATGGCCTGCTCAAAACTAGTTGGGTCATCATCTCATGATGCAATCCTCGCTCCCACTGTCATCGAGAAACCGAAGTATCTCTCAGGCGGATGAGGAACCTTACTAGATCGGCGGAGAGGCTGAGGTTCGTCGGGAACTATTGAATCCTCCGGTTCTACCAAATCATCAGCTGTAGTTTGTATAGCTGGAATTCCTTCCAGTTCTACAGAACTGACTTTGCCTCGAGCGTGTCCGGATTTTGCTTTTAGACATAGGCCGGAAAACCCTAAATCTTAACTCACTTAAGAGATGGGCACTTCCCATACCATATCACATATGGAGTGGTAGGCACTGATTTGATTGGAACCCAATTCAATAGGTATGCGGCTTCTCAAGTGCATAACCCCCGAAAGGAAACAGGTAACTCAGTAGTACTCATCATAGAGCGCACCTATCTAATAGGGTGCGATTGCTCCGCCCCGATACACCGTTGTGCTGTGGTGTATACGGAGGAGTAATGCTGAGGGAGAATCTCATTCTCCTTTAGAATAGCCCAGGAATTTCATGCCTAAGTATTCTCCTCCCTGATCACATCAAAGGACATAATACTTATTTCCGTTTTGGTTCTCTACTTCTGTCTTATATTCTTTGAAGTTCTCAAATGCTTCAGACATGTGTTTCAATAGGAACATGTGTCCGAATCTTGAGAGATCATCAGTGAATGTAAGGAAGTATAAAGAACCAGTCCTGGCATATGTAGACTGGGAACCTTCATATATCATCATGTATTAGTCCCAAGAGTTCACCAACTCTTTCTCTGTTTCAAGTAAACGGAGCTATGATTATTTTATCTTTGTGACATGACTGGCAAGTTTCACAAGATGTAAATTCAAACTGATTTAAATATGCATCTTAATGTAACTTAGCTAGTCGGATCGCATTGATATGACCTAGTCTACAATACCTCAACAAGAATTTTTTCATTTCTGAACTCTTCCTCTTGTGTGTGTTCTATACGTTAAGAACTGTGGTTCGATTTAGAACGTATATGCTTTTTAGATAACGTGCCTGAAACCGATCAACTCTTGATATAGGAAATGTTCAAAACACTATCCAACAATACAAAATTATATCCATTTTTACTAATTAAAGAGACTGATATGATGTTGTATATCAGGTTCGGTATCTAATAACATTCTTTCAAAATCAATGTATTTGGTAATACAGGGTGATACCTGCTAACACCTTGGCTGCAACAATTGCACCATTTTCAACTCTTGAAACTTATCACCCGTTCTCAGTTCTCTACCTATCTGTAGCCCATGTAACAGTTTACATATCTGGGATCCTGATCCGGTATCTAATACCCAGGACGTAGAGGATACTGAGAAACAGTTCTTTGTAATGAACACACCTGAAGAAGATGCATCATTATGCACTTTCTTCGTTTGGGCGGCATGGGAATCCTGGTATTCCCCAATTTCCTGCTCGGTCTTATAACAATTATAAGTTGGAGCGAGACCAACGTTCCCCAGCTCAATATAAGAAGTGGGTTCGGTCAATACATCCATATTATTATCTTGATTAAGGCGTGACATGGTCGCTACCTGGTGAGAGAGAGAAGAAAACACTCTGCGTGCGCTCTTGCAAGATTAGATTGGTTATATATTTTATCTAATCAAGATGGCTCCCACTGTTTTTATCAAATCTTCCTTCAAACCTTAAAAGGAAAGATTAGCCGGGATTAATTACACTCTACAAGTTCTCCAATCTTTCAGCCAGGCCAGTGCCGGTATTTTGAGGGAGGTTCCCCGTGCTTTCGCACGAACCTAATTAAAATAAACCTCGTTTTCCCAGGGGCGTAACCCCATTGACACCTTTCTAGACACCTACTTGATCGGCTAATTGTAAAGTGCAAAACTCTCTCAGGAGTAACAATTACTCACAGTGGGTATCAGGATCCAACTATCATATAGAAGGTATGTAATCTCATTGAAAATTTCAATACTTGAAACTCCTGATAATGGTTTTTACCCCTACCACCTATGACCTTGGCTATGGTCAACAAATCATACGCACTAGTCAAGTTTTACCCGTCATTTCGTGATTAATTAGACCCACCCACATGACCCTTGGCTAAGGTCAACAAAGTCACATGACTGTCCTAACTAATCGCATCATATGCTGTGTAGGAAGACATCACTTAGCTACCGTACACTGTGCCTTGACTATGGTCAACAAACACAACACGAATACTAAGTACTCTACTTCCTAAAATGACGGAGGGTTGCGGATGGTTTTTAAGAAAACCTTTAATGCTTTGAACTTGATCTCGTTGCGGAATCAAATGGTTTAAAATGGAGTGTTTTTTAGGCTTTTGCTAGTTTCGCTAAAGAGGTCACTTCCGGTGAAGGGATCTCGGCTCTTTCCTCGTCGAATGGGGTGCAGGATATTCACAATACCACTGTGCAAAGCAAGAACTAGAAAAGCAGTCAAAAGACAAACTGAAGATTGTAGCATCTTCTAATTATTGCTAAAGAGGTCACTCCCGGTGAAGGGATCTCGGCTCTTTCCTCGTCGAATGAGGTGCTGGATATTCTACAAGGAATACCGCTATGCAAAGTAACAACTAAAGCTACCTAATTTTTGAAATTCGATTCCACAACATCTTTTAGGTTTATTTTCTATCATTAATCTCATTAATGAATGTCCCATCATTTAAGTCACCTAAACATCACAGATAAATACAACGTACGCTTATGTCATCCGCATTCGCCTCGATGTCCCGTTATGCACCGTTAGGTTAGGTAACTAACAGCATAGCGGGGCAGGGCTAGCGCGGGTGTAAAACATAAGCAACGTCTATATAATATATCATATATACTATATACAGTATCTATCTGAACATATCACTAGATCACATCACAGATAACACAGCAAAAAAGAACATATGAAATATTGGATATACTAGGATGTCCGTGTTTTATTTTGAGCCTATATAAAACACGGATTCTACGGTCGTGATGAATAGCTAAACCCACATCCCAAGACCCCTACGAGAGCGGCAAGCAACCCTACCAATTCTAGAGTTAGGAGACCTGGACTCGATTCCTCGAGATGGTCTCCTACTGGACCCTAGAACCCGGTTACTTGTGCTCCCCTCCTGGGTCTATCCTATTGCGGAAAAGTAAATAATATATATCAACGGTGACATCTTCCTCAACCCGGAAGTGCCCCAATAAAAGAATATTACATACAAGTTTTTACATGAATGAAAATGAAAAACACTCATCTCACATAAAAAAAAACCCGGCTATTCAAACACGACGATCCAATATAACATATCCAGCAACACATAACATCGCATGTCATCAACGTATGTAAATATGCGTATCCCAATTGTTGTTGACGTAAAGTAATGAAACCGGCGATACTCCACATATTACACTTACGGTCGCAGAAAAGAAAATGAAAACTATAACAGTTGGAATCCGCAACAACCTTAGACATCATAAACCTGTAATATCTCATATTGTGGATTTCATGCCTAACAAATGAATTCCTTAGATATCGCATGCCTAACAACTATAAACCCCGCATTTTAGTCTCAATATTGAAAACACTTTTCAATAATCAGTCGGGCAATTCAACAAGATTTCCGACATCTCGATCGAATGCTCGTCGGAAACTTTAGTAGACGGCCGCACCCCCGATACTGACGACGAAGTGCACTTAGGCGGAACACCGCGGCCGCAAGCACCCGGACGGATGCTTTTTGGCAACGGAGTTCTCCTACAGTCACTTTGTCGGGGTTATGGGGCGTGGCTATCTAGTAATGATACCCGGCGAGTATCCGAATACACAAAGTGATTGCGACGGACTTTTGATCACATCAAAATCCCGTGGCAACCAATCAAATGAGACTAAATTGCTAGATTTATAAAATTCAAATGATGTTGATTCCACATTATATACTAAACAATGTTAAACGTTTCGAGCGAATCAACAAATCCCCACAACTCCCAATGAGCTTAACACTTGAGCGAAGTTAAAGTACCCAAAACATACCGCAGTACCTACGATCCAGCAGTAGAAGGGTCAAACCAACGCCTCACCTATGACACCGCGGAACCACGACAAACCCTAAGGTTCAAACCGCAGTCCCGAGGGTACAGAATCGAGTTAAGGTTTATGTTCTTCTAGAGGGTCCATAGAGTTACTTGCACGAACATTGAATATAATTAACTTAGAAAAGTTCCAATCACTTGGAAATTTCAGAGGGGGTCATGGGGTGAAGTTTGAATTTCGTTCGAAGTGTTAAACATGGTCTAGGTTAACAATTACGATGCTAAAATATACGACTACGAAATACTCCGCAAAGAGTCCATTACCAAACTAACATCTCATGCAATTCTAGACTAAACAAACAATACCAGAAACCCCAGATCAAGATTTACAGAGCACTGGTGAAATACGATGAAGAGGGGAGCTATAAGGGTCGGCGTCGCCGGAATTTTTTCCTTGGTCGCCGGCCGAATCCGAGCCCCCCCTTTGTATTGCACCTGTGTTCTTATATCATCCTGAATGTCACTCAGCAGTTGCTTAAATAATTTTCAGGCCACTTTTCAAAAAATTTCCACAGAGCAATTTTCAAGGTTTCCGAAATCGTATTTTTGCGGAGTTTTTCGGTTTCTCATTGTCTTAACATCGTCTAAGTTTCTAGTTAGGCTCTAATACCATGTTGGCATTCCTTAGCACCTAGCCTAGGGTTTGCAAGCATCACTCATGCCACAACAAAAAATTTAAGGCGTGCTAAGCAATCTAACTAAAGATCATACTAGAAAACTAGGGTAACAAAAGTAGTAATCCAACATTACAAAGAGAAGTGAAAGAAAATACAACCTTTGTAGATCCGGTCCTTCACTTCTAAAGCTCTGTGTTGACATCCCTTCACTGTGATCATCGAGATCCAGGACTCTAGTGATGGTTTCCTCGGAGAAATGAACGGGCTAGCTCGTTGACTTCGAGACCGAAGATGATCTACGTCGAGGAGACCCAAACTCAAGCTCCATCTTCACTAGGTCAAAAACTTTGTGAAGAGAACACCCTAAACTAAATGGCAAGTAGTAGAGGATGATGAAATAGGAAGTGGGTTCACTTTGGATTTTGATTTCTCACTTTATTTCTTCAATTAGAAAATTCTAGCAAGGTTTTCTTCTTGATGAAGAAGAAGAAGAAGCAAAAGAAAGAAATTGAATAATCAATAAAAGAATAAAACAAGTGAAGATAATTATAATGCAACCATGGGTGAGTTAGTTTAATCCACTAACTCTTGTAGAGACATAACCATCGTTTAATATAATGGTTTGGTTTAAAAATATCTTAAGTAAAACAAAGTGTGTGGACTTTGTTAAAGATGCTTGAAGCTTCATGAAGCTTCAAGCCATGACAAATAAAGCCACCATTTTGAAATACTTAAAATAAATAAAAACCCTCACAATTATAAATAAACATGGTGTATGTCACCCACCCACCTATGTATGCATGTATCATCAACCATGATACAAACATGTACACAATTATATATCACATATATACTTTGTGCAGATCAAGTGAGAAAATCAATCTTAAGTGAACAAATACTAGTTAATATAAAGTAATATATCAAATATATAATTATACATTAAATAATTAAATCAACACTTGATTTAATGATCCGGTCATATCGCATATAACCGACTAATATCTAGTATATCAATATATCGAATCAACACTTGATTCGGTAACCCGGCTATATCACGTATAACCGACCGATGATACAAATCGCGAGAATAGAATACCGTATCACATGCTAGTATTATTCTCGGTCCCTCACATATCTTATATGTGCTCCTATTTCATTTCGCTTGAGCCAGAAAACCTCTGTATAGGACTCTAAAGACTCATCAATACGCCGGCAGTAGGTGGTGATCATATTAGTCACCCACAAGCTGCAAGCGGTCTGCTAAACGTAATGGCCACCCGGGTATTGAGAAATCAGAAGATCAATGAGCAAGCCTGCGCACACTCCTGCGAATCCAATCAATAACACTTACCGCACAGTCCGGTCTGTTCGTCTGATATGTCGCATATCTCGCCTAGGGGTGGTAAACGTCAGACCCCAGTAGCTTGATAAGTCATGCCGATGTAAGGTCCATAACGAGCGTGAAACTACTGATAACACTTACCAGTAAATCACATCAACCCTAGCCAGGGATTTCCTGTAATGGCCAGTCGAGCATAGTGCAACATCAACCCCCAATATTGGGAGAGACGAATCCCCTCCTATCGCTCATTGCCTCCATATGAATCGGGACTGTATCCAAAAACCACCTGTTTGCACAACTCAGTAGAGCCGTGGTTGGGTGGAAATCAAAGCACGGTGGGAGACACACAAGACTCTATGACGATCTCGGGTCAACAGACTAAGCTGTACCAGTGTCACCAGAGAACTGCCATCTGACGTGAGGTATAATACCATCTGGGAGTTCTCGGCGAGTCCGTTCAGTATACCCAGTCTCCACTGAGCACCCATATACCATCTCTGATGTCAAACACCAATGGATATGGGATCATCCATCGCCCATCACATGGGTCGAGAAGATATACGCTAGTCTACTCTGGAATATCGATGCCCCGTCTCGATATTCCCATGACTAGGAACAATGAAGGATGTACTCATGGACTACCCAGGCCCCACTAGTATGATCTGCATCATAATCCTGGAAGTCGAGTACACATCCTAAGGGCTTTATCAACATGTAACAGAGAGACAGTAAGTATACATGTTAAGATAAAGAGCAACCAGATAGCATACTATCATGTCGAGCAAGAAAGTCCTCCTTATATATGTCCAAGCATCCACTACAATATACATCTCATGTACAGTGATGGCCTCTAGGGCATACATATAACTAACAAGTACAACATCAACTCCCAATACCGGGAGAGACGAAACCCCTCCTATCGCTCATTGCCTCCACGTGACTCGGGATTGTACCCAAAATCCACCAATTTGCACGACTCCTTTGAGCCGTAGTAGGGAGGAAATCAAAGCACGGTGGGAGCCACACAAGACTCTATGACGATCTCAGGTCTATAGACTAACTTGTATCAGGGTCACCAAAAAACTGCTATCTAACGATAGGTATAGTACCATCTAGGAGTTCTCGGCGAGTCCTATTCGGTGTACCCATTCTCTAATGAACACATGTGTACAATCTTTGATGTCAAACACCAATGGATATGGGATCAACCATCGCCCCATACAGGGTCAAGAAACGTACACACTAGTCTACTCTGGAATATCGATACCCTGTCTCAATATTCCCTCGACTAGGAACAATCGAAGGATGTGCTTGTGGACTACCCAGGGCCCAGTAGTATGATTCACATCATAGTCCTGGTAGTCAAGCCCATATCCTAAGGGCTTTATCAACATGTATATGAGAGACGGTATAATAATACCAGTGAACATGTTAAGATAAAGGAAACCAGATAGCATACTATCATGTCGAGCAAGAAAGTCCTCCATATATATATCCAAGCATCCATTATATCATACAATAATGGCCTCTAGGGCATACATATCACTAACAATCTCCCATTTGCATTAAGGCCAGTTGTTGTAGTATCTCATACCCAGCATCCCAGAAAGTCTCTCGATTAGCATCTGGGGGAGGGCCTTGGTGAGTGGATCCGCTGTGTTATCCTCAATGTCAACTCTTCTAACCTCGATCTCCCGGAGATCTACTATCTGTAGGGTTTGTCTATAACCATGCCTAGGGTTTGGATTGCATCACACATGCTATACCAAAATTTTAGGGGTGCTAAACAAAACCAACCATGAATCGAACTAGAAAATTAGGGTAACAATAACTAGTATAACATACTAACAAGTGTCTAACACTAAGAGGTAAGTAATACAACCTTTGTAGACCTCCTCTTGTGACTCCATGGATCAACTTGGTGCTTGGACCGGTCTGCTTGAGTTCTTCGAAGTCTAGGACGATCCACCACGGAGTCCCTTTGCACAAGCTCCTAGCTTCACTTGAACCAAATGGAAGTGGAGCAAACAACCTACACTAGTGGACTAGACTAATATAGATTGGTGATGTGGGTTTGGATCTCACTTTAAAACCTTTTCTTTTTATGTTCTTCACTCACTTGTAAAAGCTAGAGAGCTTGAATTGAGGAAGAAGAAGGAGGATGGCTAAACTTGACTCGTGTGAGAATAAACATAATCAAGAGAGAGGGGGGTTATCTCATCCCAAACCATGGTTACAAAATATCTAGATATTTTGATACTTGAGTTTAAGAAAAATCATGGGCTACAAAAACCATGGGCAATGAAACCATGGTTTTGACTTCAGTCAACATAAGAGAAGAGTGTAGAAGTCAACCATGATTTTATTCCCATTTTGCTTTTCTCAATAATCAAAATATATAAATATGTTACCATGTGAGTCTTGTATTTCCATCACCAATGTATCATCAACCATGACATATATATGCATGCATGTGTGCATCCATATCAACATATACATACACTCATGCATGCATCATAAAGAAATAAGTTTTAATAAATGAGCTAATGGACTTAATATTAAATCAACACCTGATTTAATAACCCGGTCATATCACATACGACCCGTCCAATAGTAAACGCCCGATTAAAATACGGTATCAAATACACGCATTTAATCGAGCTCCCGCGCATATCCTATATGCACCCCCACATCTTTTCGCCTGAGCTAGAAAACCCCTTTGTGGGACTCTAAGACTCGTCAATACGCTAGCAGTAAGCAGTGATCATATCACATACCTACAAACCGTAAGTGGCACAAGCTGTACGTAACAGCTCCCAGGTATTAAGCGATCAGAAGAAACACAAGCGAACCTGTCAAAACTCTCGTCGAGCCAACTGGCAACACTTACGGTATAGTCTGGTCTCTTCGTCAGATATGCTGCATATAGAGTCTATGGATGGTATCGTCGACCCCAATAACTCAATAAGTCATGCCGGTATATGGCTCATAACAGATCGAGAAACTACTGATAACACTTATCAGTAAATCTCATCAGCCCTGGCCTGGGACTTCCTATTATATCCAATCGAGAATAACGCAACATCAACCCCCAATACCGGGAGAGACGAAACCCCTCCTATCGCTCATTGCCTCCATGTGCCTCGGGACTGTACCCAAAACCCACCTGTTTGCACCACTTAGTAGAGCCGTGGTAGGGTGGAGATCAAAGTACAGTGGGAGGACACACAAGCCTTTATGACGATCTCGGGTCTACAGACTAACCTGTACCAATTTCACCTGAGAACTGCTATCCAACGATAGATATAATACCACATAAGAGTGCTCGGCGAGTCCGTTCAGTGTACCCAGTCTCCACTGAGCACCCGTATACTGTCTTTAGTGTCACCACAACAATGGATATGGGATGATCCATCGCCCATCATATGGGTCAAGTAACGTACACGCTAGTCTACTCTGGATTATCGATGCCCCATCTCGATACACCCATGACTAGGAACATTTCAAGGATATGCCTATAAACTACTCATGTCCCACTAGTATGATCTGCATCATGGTCCCAGTAGTCAAGCAAATATCCTAAGGGCTTTATCAACATGTACCTAATGAGTAATATGCATGATCAAGTGAACATGTTAAGATAAAAAAACAACCAGATAGCATACTATCATGTCGAGCAAGAATGTCCTTTGAATATATACACACATACCGATACATCCACTATCATATAATGGCCTCTAGGGCATACATATATCCAACAATCTCCCACTTGCACTAAGGCCAATTATTGGCATATGTCATACCCAACATCTCAAAAAGTCGCTCATGCTGCGGCAGAGGGAGGGCCTTGGTGAGTTGATCCGCGGTGTTATTCTTTGTATCTACTCTCTGAATCTCGATCTCGCGGCGATCAACTATCACCCGGATCAGATGATATCGCCTCAGGATGTGTCTGGATCGCTGATGGGACCTGGGCTCTTTGGCCAACGCCATAGCCCCATTATTATCACAATACAATGGTATTGTATTGATCGCACGCTTTTGGCGTGTCGGATGTTCAAAATTCTAAAGTTATAACCGCGATCAGGACGGTGTCGCTTCGCAGCTAGCCGGTTGAGCACGGGTCGATCCACAGGAAGATGGTTGTATGTCCGTTCGAGTTTTAGACGAGTCAATAAAGAATATGTATATGTTTGTTCAGACTAACCTATGTGTATTATATGCAAGTATAAAGTTGTTAAGAAAAAGATAAGAAATTGTAAGCTAAAGAAATCCGTACTCAAAACCTTTGAGCCGAGTCTTGACCAATTGAAGCTAGAGCAATCGGAAACAACGTGGATTAGGGGATTTAAGCATGGTATTCATGGAATCCGGCTTATTTACCCTTGTCCTTCCGTTCTTGTCTCTTGCTTTCGCCTCCGGCCAAGCCGAACGCAACCGGTCGCAGTTAGGAATCACCGTTACCTTGGTAGGGTAGGGTGCCTAACGGAGCGCTTACGTATCATTTGGGCGGAGTTCAATGGAAAATAACGGGAAAAAGAAATGAGCAAAGAATTATTAACTTACAATATCGTATTTATTCTTAACAACAATAATTACAACCATTCACAAAACGAACAAAAAAGAGAGAACAAAAAGAACAAGGAAAAGAAAAGATTACAAGTAAGTAAGGGAATGGAATTGAAAGTGCAAGGTAATAAATTGCAAGTAATAAAAGACAAGAATGAAAAATGCAAGAAAAAGAAACTAGGAACCATGGAACAAGTTACACACCATGGGTTTAATAAGCCAAACTTAAACTTGCAAGCTTAATTAAGAGGTTGCAAGATCAAGAGAGAGCTAAAAACCCAAGGGAAAATGAAGCACAAATTCCATATGAAGATACAACCCTTGAGATCAATAACCAACCTTTAAATTTTCAAGCTCAATGAAGAGGTTGAAAGATCAAGAGAAAGCAAGGATCTCAAGGGGAAGCTAACAAAAGAATGATACAAACACCCTCATCTTCATTTCATCATCCACTCAAAAAGCTCTCACTATAATTTTCATGGAGGAAAGAATGAAGAAGAAGAAGAAACTAAACTAAACTACACTAAAGAGAGAATGGAAATCAAGACATGAAGGAGGCTTGGCTTGGAACAAAACCGGGGTATTTATAGGCTGGAAACAGAGAACCTAGGGCAACATTTTGACAGTATATGAAATTCCAAAACTGCCCCTGAAATTTGACCAAGTGAGGAGCCTATACGGCCGCGGAACCGTGGCCTAAGCGTGCTTATGCCGCGTAACAGCGGCCGTTTAGAGGAGTTAGGCCATGAAATTTGGTGGTTTTCTCTAGTTTTTAGTACTCTTCAGTGTTGTATATGACTTTTTCTCAGAAACTCTTCCCATTTCTTCCAGAATTTCAGTAGATCAAAAGGTGATGTGATGTGGATCTTTTGCCAAGATTTCCTTGAGCTCCACATAGATATGTTGGATCTTGTGTTGACATTGAGCTTTGTGCACGAAAATGACATCGATTTGCCATTTTGTCCCTTAAACTGGTGTGTGGCAACATACGGATAGAGAGCGGAGACCCGTGTTTTATCTGTGTTGGCAGTAATCCGGAATTTGACGTACTTTTCTATGAATTTCACTGTTCAGAACCGAGAACCTGTATTCTGCAAATATGTAGCAAACACTGATCAAAAGCACCTGCCTATAAACAAACGAGCGTAAGAATGGACGGTATAAAATGCAATATTCTGGTTTGAACAAATACCCCCAAACTTAACTTTTGCTCGTCCCGAGTAAAACCAATTATTCACAAAAATAAAATCCTAACCGCATTTTCGCAGGGAACGCGATTGCACTGAGCACGTGCAACAAGCCGTTAAACCTATAGGTGTCCCTAGTAGGAGGAGTGTTGTCTCCTGAGGGTTTTCAGCGGATTACACCCACAAAATCCCGTCAAGCTAGTGTCATAAGTTAACATCGATTCTACTCCTACAGTTTAGTATTTACGTTAGAAACTCTATCATCCTAAGTTAGAAATATCTAACCCTTATGTTTCATACCTCCTATCTGTTTAACTTTAGATCCTATACGTTCCAAAAAAGTTTAGAAAGATGTTGGTTCTCCTGAGTTTTCCTTCTAAAGTGCGGCCTCAAATCAGGGATTTTTATCAACTTTACAGAAAACACAAGTCTTATTCTTTATTTCTATCTCTTATCCAAACATCAATTATATACCCCTACGTGTGTGTATATTTGCACCCCTACACTCAAGAATTCAATTCAAGCTATAATACCCTTGCCCTAATACCTAATACTACTTCTTTTCATTTAATGATGGACGGTGTAGCTCACACACATTTCATGCGACTATTAATGCTTCTTGAGGCACTAACGGCCGATTACTGAATGTGTGAGCTTAAAACGTAAATAGCAGTTTCCAGGTCTTGACTTTATTCTATTTTTCTTTTTATTTTTTTCTTTTTCAAGACCGGATATGTTTTTCAATAATGCTCTTTTGGTGTTTAGCTTTAAATACCGTTTTTTCTTTCATACTAGGCTTTCAGGCAAGAGTATTTCTAGGTATCCTCTACTATCCAAGTTTCAAGGTGCGTGTAAGTGCAATTTGTAGGGTATATACTTTTTAAATTTGAACTCAAGAAAAGAAACTATTTTTCCGACTTATCCTTCAGTAAAGCATCAATACTTTCCCTTCATCTTGACTTGACTCAAGAACTGAACTCAAGATTACCTATTTCTCAAAAAAAACTATAAGGACGTATACTTACCAAAGTTAGACAGAATGAGGGTTATTTTTAGGGTTTTCAATTCCTAAGCCAAGAATTTAGTTATTTCTATCATATCAACTAAACTTTCGGAATAAAGATCTAAGTTACCCTATTAGCTAACTTGACGACAAAGTTTTTATATTTTTTTGGAAAATTTTCGATTTTTGTGGGTTTTTAATTAAGGTATGCAAATGCAAAATATACAAATGAATGCGAAGAAAGAAAGCTTACCGAGCACACCCCCAAACTTAAACTTGACAGTGCCCTCACTGTCAGGCTATACCAAGAGGGTCAAAATTGTCGGCACTCTCCCTAAAAACAAATTATATACAAAAAAAAAAGGAAAACAAAAAATATATACAAAAAAGGGTCCCCCCCAAACTTAAGTAAAACAGTGTTTCCACTATTAAGCGTTGAAGCTCAGGATTAGGGGGGAAAGAGAATAGTTTCAATCTATACAAGGCCTTACACAGGCCAAAAGTGAGCACCAACCATTCAAAGATTTTATCGCTATAATGTACAGGTTGGTGGAAGAAAGCGTAGGGAAAAGAGATGGTGAATACGCGAGATCGTAATGAGATAGAAGTGGTATACGGTCTCGGTATATGAGAAGAAGAATGGTGGAAGGGAGAAAGAAGTGGAATACGAACTTGAGGGTGGAAATGGAGTGAATAGATTAGCACAATTTGTGATGACTGATGTGTAAGAAGCGTTTGTGCTAATCTATTAACCCATCGAGAAATGGGGTTAAATCCCTCAAGATTCGTAAGAAACCATGGGTAAGCCGAACTTGGTAAACCAGACATAGGAAGTGAAAATGATACGGTTTCTTGCAATATCGAAACGATGGAAAGGATGGAGGTAGGTGACTGTGGAAAGTTATCGGTTAAAGGTTCAGGAGGGTGTATACAGTCAATGAAGGGGATAGGATGAATTGGAAAATCCGACTCATCAATTAAAACTGGTTCATCCTCAAAGCTATCCTCAAAAGTCTCCTAAAAAATTATCTCATCCATGCATTTTTCATCAATATCCAGACGCATATGAAGTTCGGGAAAAACATTTAATGACTCGGGATGATGAATTGGAGAGAAAAACTCAGCCAAATCTACAGGTTCATCATCCAAAATATTCCCGGCGTTAATATCCTCAATCAAGTGAAAATCAATATTCTCAGACACCTCAACAAAAGTATGGATATCAATCAATTCAAGTTCTAAAGTGAAGGTGTAGAGGTCAAATGGTTTGGGATTGGTTTCACTTGGAAGGGACCCTTCACAATCGGGTAAATCAAACACTACAAAGTTGCACAACTCATTACTCATTCTATCTTCAATCGGTGAATCGTTTGGGACACTTGATAGACTTTCAACACAGGAGTTGTGGGATTCAATTTGAAATGGGTAGGCTTGATTCGGAAGGGGGTACATCTCACTCTCTCCACTCAAATTCTCAACCTGTCCTACTGCCTCTTCATACATTGAAAAATTTGGAGCTAGTTGAAAACTAGCTACCGGGTCAGTAGGTTGTATGAGGGCGGCCATGGACGCATTCAAATCCATCATCTGTTGGCATGACGCTACCCTAAAGTCTTCCAACGACTGTTCCAGACTAGACATGGGTTGTGAAGGGGTTTCAGTAAAAGATTCAAAGTTGTTTGGATACTGAAAATTCCCAAAAGGCTGTGGAGAAGCAATGTCTAGGGAAGTTGCAAAAGTTGGGTAGGATTGGTAGGAATTGAATGGATGGACAGGAGCAGGATCAACATTTGGATAAGAAGTTGAATGGAATTGTTGATCCCAAGAATTTGAAGTGGTGAAAGGAGTGAAAGATCGGGTACGGGATTGTTCAATTCGTTTAGCAATAGACATTGGTCTTAGAGTTACAACAGGACTCGAAAAAGGGGTATCAACGTAGGAAGGTGGTGGAGGTTGAAACGGTTGATACAAAGTGGATTGCGGAGTCAAATTGTTTGTCCTAGACGTGTCTATCCGATCTCTCAATGAAATTTTGGGTATGGATGGATCGTTCGAAGTTCGGCCAAAGCAAGACCCGTAGGATGTAATGTCTGGTTGTGGGTACCAAAGTTCGGCAAGAGTTTTGCGAGGTGGGGTACCCATGATATGAAGAGAGAAAGAAAGAAAGGCAGAGAAAAGGAGGGGAAAAAGAATGTGATTTTTTTTTAGTTATTAATAAAAGAAAGAAATATACACACAAAAAGAATCTGGACCAAAAAACAATCACGACGCAAAAATACCACACACCTAATCGTTCTAGGGTTCACCTAGGTCAACTAGATCTACTCCAGAACTTGATTGTCGAAGTAAAACTGTGTCGAGAAACGGGCTCAAGATACACTGATCACGAGGCCAGGTAAGTGCAGAGATAAGGGGAGGTTTTCCGACGCTTTCGCGAAGGTCCTTAATTAAATAACCCTTTCTCTTTTGGCGGTTTCGTCGTTAACACTTTCCTAGATACCCCGTAAACAATGTACCGTTAAGCGAGCTTCTAAACACAGTTAACTTCTCCTAGTGAGCGCGAAGTCCTTAAGGCTTAAAGTCTAGTTTCTTTTAAAGTTTGTACGGGTAAACGTTATGCTCAAGTTCGTGATTTGTGGGCCACGGAAAAGGTGATGAAATCCTTTACCGTATGTTGTGGGGTTCGCTTGCCCTTAAGTCCGTATTAATGTATGCAACGTGCAATTCAATAAATTCAATAAAGAATCAAACAATCGTTTTTTAGTTTAAGCACAGCACTGCAACAAATACGGGTTAGTCAATTTTTAGCGTTTGCTAGCGAACTTGCAAAGAATCCTGCAAAGAATAGTATATTGGATGCGTCGGATTTGAGAAGAAGGTGTTTAAGAAATACGTACCGTTAAGTTTTTGGGTTAGGAAAACCCCGTTGAATCAAATCCGGTAAGCTTAAAATGTTCACGTGCGCGGGTCAAACTACCCGGATCTTTGGCACTGTACTTCGTAATCACCTTAACCTTGAACGTATACTTTGCTCCCCACAATCGCAGTTTGCAAATCTGCAAAAATCTGCACTGTTGCCAACAAAAATGATCAAAAAAAACAAGAAGATTTTTTTTTATTTATAAATATATACAAAAAGAATATTAACCCGAATAACAAGAAAGAAAATACGCTACCGTCTCCCCGGCAGCGGCGCCATTTGATTGCACGCTTTTGGCGTGTCGGATGTTCAAAATTCTAAAGTTATAACCGCGATCAGGACGGTGTCGCTTCGCAGCTAGCCGGTTCAGCACGGGTCGATCCACAGGGAGATGGTTGTATGTCCGTTCGAGTTTTAGACGAGTCAATAAAGAATATGTATATGTTTGTTCAGACTAACCTATGTGTATTATATGCAAGTATAAAGTTGTTAAGAAAAAGATAAGAAATTGTAAGCTAAAGAAATCCGTACTCAAAACCTTTGAGCCGAGTCTTGACCAATTGAGGCTAGAGCAATCGGCAACAACGTGGATTAGGGGATTTAAGCACGGTATTCATGGAATCCGGCTTATTTACCCTTGTCCTTCCGTTCTTGTCTCTTGCTTTCGCCTCCGGCCAAGCCGAACGCAACCGGTCGCAGTTAGGAATCACCGTTACCTTGGTAGGGTAGGGTGCCTAACGGAGTGCTTGCGTATCGTTTGGGCGGAGTTCAATGGAAAATAACGGGAAAAAGAAATGAGCAAAGAAATATTAACTTACAATATCGTATTTATTCTTAACAACAATAATTACAACCATTCACAAAACGAACAAAAAAGAGAGAACAAAAAGAACAAAAAAAGAAAAGATTACAAATAAGTAAGGGCATGGAATTTAAAGTGCAAGGTAATAAATTGCAAGTAATAAAAGACAAGAATGAAAAATGCAAGAAAAAGAAACTAGGATTCATGGAACAAGTTACACACAATGGGTTTAATAACCCAAACTTAAACTTGCAAGCTCAATTAAGAGGTTGCAAGATCAAGAGAGAGCTAAAAACCCAAGGGAAAATGAAGCACAAATTCCATATGAAGATACAACCCTTGAGATCAATAACCAACCCTTAAATTTTCAAGCTCAATGAAGAGGTTGAAAGATCAAGAGAAAGCAAGGATCTCAAGGGGAAGCTAACAAAAGAACGATACAAACACCCTCATCTTCATTTCATCATCCACTCAAAAGCTCTCACTACAATTTTCATGGAGAAAAGAATGAAGAAGAAGAAGAAACTAAATTAAACTACACTAAAGAGAGAATAGAAATCAAGACATGAAGGAGGCTTGGCTTGGAACAAAACCGGGGTATTTATAGGCTGGAAACAGAGAACCTAGGGCAACATTCTGACAGTATATGAAATTCCAAAACTGCCCCTGAAATTTGACCAAGTGAGGAGCCTATACGGCCGCGGAACCGCGGCCTAAGCGTGCTTATGCCGCGTAACCGCGGCCGTTTAGAGGAGTTAGGCCATGAAATTTGGTGGTTTTCCCTAGTTTTTAGTACTCTTCAGTGTTGTATATGACTTTTTCTCAGAAACTCTTCCCATTTCTTCCAGAATTTCAGTAGATCAAAAGGTGATGTGATGTGGATCTTTTGCCAAGTTTCCTCGAGCTCCGCGTAGATATGTTGGATCTTGTGTTGACATTGAGCTTTGTGCACGAAAATGACATCGATTTTCCATTTTGTCCCTTAAACTGGTGTGTGGCAACATACGGATAGAGAGCGGAGACCCGTGTTTTATCTGTGTTGGCAGTAATCCGAAATTTGACGTACTTTTCCATGAATTTCACTGTTCAGAGCCGAGAACCTGTATTCTGCAAATATGTAGCAAACACTGATCAAAAGCACCTGCCTATAAACAAATGAGCGTAAGAATGGGCGGTATAAAATGCAATATTCTGGTATGAACATGTATCAATAATGGTTGGAACTACTCCTAGCTCCGAGATGAACTTCCTCATCCAGACAGCTTCCTTGGCAGCATCATTTGCAGCAATATACTCAGCTTCCATCGTGGGGTCTTCAACGGTATCCTATTTGGAACTCTTCCAACATACCGTCCTTCCATTGAGGGAAAATAAAAATCCTGAGATAGATTTACTGTCATCCTTATCACTCTAGAAGCTTGAATTGGTAAAGGCCTCCATTTGGAGATCCCCATTACCATACACCAAGAACGTTTCTTTAGTCCGTCGCAAGTACTTAAGAATGTTCTTCACAGCTGTCCAGTGATTCTCTCCTGGATTGGATTGATACCTGCTAACTACACCCAGTGCATAAGATACATCCGGGCATGTACTTTCGCATACATTATAGATCCTGTAGCTGAAGCGTAGGGTATAATGCTCATGCGAGCTCTCTCTTCATCAATCTTTGGGCAAAAGTCCTTGGAGAGAGTGACTCCATGACTAGCGGGTAAGGCACCCCGCTTGGAGTCTTCCGTACTTAATCTTTTTAGGATGGTGTTAATGTACCTGGTTTAGGACAATCCCAACAACCTTTTAGATCTATCCCTATAGATTTTCATGCCCAATATATACGAGGCATCACCCAGGTCCTTCATGGAGAACTTTTGTGATAAGAACAGTTTGATCGATTGTAGCATAGGAACATCGTTTCCTATGAGAAGAATGTCATCCATGTACAATACGAGGAATGTGACAGTACTTCCTACAATCTTCTTATAAACACATGGTTTGTCTGGATTTTTGACGAAATCAAACTCTTTGATAACACCATCAAAACAGATGTTCCAACTCCGTGATGCCTGCTTTAATCCATAAATGGATTTAAGCAACCTACATGCTTTCCCGCTGCTCCCACTATCAATGAAGCCTTCTGGCTGATCCGTATAAACGCTTTCTTCTAAATCACCATTTAGAAAAGCATTTTTAACGTCCATCTGCCAGATTTCATAGTCGTAGTGAGAAGCAACAGCAAGTAGGATCAGAATGGATTTAAGAATGGCTACAGGAGAAAAGGTTTTGTCATAGTCCAGTCCTGGTCTTTGACGAAATCCTTTCGCCACAAGCCTTGCCTTATAGGTCTCCACCTGCCCATCTACACCGATCTTTCTCTTAAAAATCCATTTGCACCCTACGGGTTTTACCCCAGAGGGTACAACATCCAAAGTCTATACTTTGTTGGTGTACATAGACTCCATTTCGGATCTCATGGTATCCAGCCACTTCACAGAGTCACCACTCGTGAAAGCTTGCTGAAAACTGGTAGGGTCATCATCATCCATGATGCAATCTTCTCCATCACCATCAATGAGAAAACCGTAGTATCTCTCCGGTGGGCGAGAAGTCCTACCAGATCTACGGAGTGGCTGAGATTTATAAGTTTCTATTTCAACATCAGGTTCAACTAAGTCGTCATTTATAACTTGTGTCTCTAGAACCTCTTCTAGATCTACTACATTGCCATCAGTATCATTTGGAAAAATTTCATTTTCTAGAAACGTGGTATACTGAGAAACAAACACCTTTTGTTCCTCCTTGTGGTAGAACAGATATCCAAACTAATGTTTTGGATATCCCATAAATATACATTTAACTGATCGTGTCTCGAGTTTGTCTGGATTCTGCTTTTTGACAAAAGCCGGACAACCCCAAATCTTAACTAGTTTAAGAGATTGTCTCTTCCCATACCATATCTCATATGGAGTGTTAGACACGGTCTTGGTTGGAACTTTGTTCAACAGAATAGCTGCAGTCTCCAATGCATGCCCCCAAAAGGAGAGAGGTAACTCAGTATCACTCATCGTGGATCGCACCATATCCAATAGGGTATGATTCCGCCGCTCTGACACACCGTTGTGCTGTGGTGTGTAAGGGGGAGTGAGCTGAGAGAGAATCTCATTCTTTTTTAGGAAGTTCAAAAACTCTGTACTAAGATACTCTCCACCTTGATCTGATCGAAGTATTTTGATGCTCATTCCTCTTTGTTTTTCTACTTCAAGTTTGTACTCCTTGAATTTCTCGAAAGCTTAAGACTTATGCTTTAATAAAAACACATGACCGAATCTTGAGAAATCATCAGTAAAAGTTATGAAGTAAGAAAAACCGCCTTTCGCATGTGTAGACATTGGTCCACATACATCACTATGTATGAGTCCCAAGAGCTCTGTAGCTCTTTCTCCATGTCCAGTAAACGGAGTTTTGGTCATTTTTCCTTTAATACAAGACCGACAAGTCGCATAAGATTTATACTCAAAAGGATTTAAATATCCATCTTTATGAAGCTTTTTTAGTCTTGTTTCATTAATATGACCAAGTCTACAATACCAAAGAAAAGTTTCATTTATATCTGAAAATTTTCTTTTATTTGTGTGTTGTATGTTGAAAACTGTGTATTGATTTAGGACGTACATCCCGTTATTAAGTGTACCAGAACCAATCAACTCTTGATTTAATTTAATGTTCATAACATTATGCTGCAATACAAAATGATATCCTTCATTGTCTAACAAAGAAACGGATATTATATTAAAAAGCATGCTAGGTACAAAATAACATGGGTTCAAAACCAATATACAACCCGACGGCAACCCTAGGTAATACTTTCCCACTGAAACTGCATGTACATTAGAACCATTTCCAACTCGGAGAGTGTGATCACCGGTCTTCAAAACTATGCTATTTCTCAAGCCCTGCAAAGAATTGCAGATATGAGAACCCGAACCAGTATCCAATACCTAGGAAGCAGAGTTTATAGAAAAACAATTTTCAGTCACAAACACACCTGAAGCAAAAGCATCACCATACTTCTTTTTGTTGGGATCAACAATATACACGACACAAATCCGCTTCCAATGCCCCGTCTTCTTGCAATAGAAATATTCTCCTTTTCCCGACTTCTCGACCTTGGATTTGTCTCTTCCTTGTGCCTTCTTGATTCCACCTCTCATTTTGGTGGGTTTCTTCTTTTTCCTTCCATTGGCCTTGGCTTTTGGGACGGAAAAGGAAGATTGTCCAACAAACAAAGAGGGAGACTTCTCCTTAAGCGTGCTCTCCGCACTTTTCAACATATTGAGAAGTTCGGGTAGTGACTTCTCCATGTTATGCATGTAGAAGTTCACTATGAATGGAGCAAAGGCAGAGGGAAGAGACTGTAGAACAATATCAATATATTGTTCGTTCTCAATTGTCCATCTGAGGCCCTCAAGCTCTTCAATAAGAGCTATCATCTTCAAAACGTGATCGCCTACTGGTGTGCCAAGAGCCATCCGCATCGGAAACAAATTTTGAGATGCTTCGTATCGTAGGATACGAGATTTCTCCCCATACAAATCTTTTGTATAGAGAAAGATGGATTGAACATCCATCTGCTCGTGCTGCTTTTGATGTGTATTGTCCATCGATGCAAGCGAGAGGCATTTGGCAGTAGCACAGTCAATATCCCACATTTCGTGGATCTCCTTATCCGCAACAGAAGATTTAGGGCCTGGACAGGGAGGGGCTGAGGCAATGAGGACATATGATACTTTATCATATGTGATAGCAATGTTAATGTTCCTCAGCCAGTCTTTATAGTTTGGCCCAGTTAGCTTATTTTTCTCTAACAGTGGCTTAAGTCCAGTCATGGTTATCTGCCACTAGGAGAGAGAAAAGAATACACTCAGCGAAACCTCTTGCAAAGATCAGATTGGTTATTATCTTATCTAATCGATATCTCCTACTGCTTTTATCAAATTTTCCTTCAAATCTTAAAAAGAAAATTAGCCAGGATTAATTACATTCTACAATTTTGCTAACCGTTCAACCAGGCCAGTGGGTACTTTGAGGGAGGTTCCCTGTGCTCTCGCGCGGACCTAATTAAAATAAATCTCAATTTCCAAGAGGCATAGCCCCGTTGACACCTTTCTAGACATCTAATAGGTTAACTAATTGTAAAGTGCAAAACTCTCCTGGGATCAACTCTTGCTCACAGTGGGATCGGGATCCTACTATCACATAGAAAGTATGCAATCTCATTGCAAATTTCAACCCTTGAAACTCCCGATATTGTTTTTACCCCGAACACTCATGACCTTAACTATAGTCAACATATTATAAGTACTAGTCAAGTTCTTCCCGTCATTTCATGATTAACTAGACCCACCCATATGACCCTTAACTATAGTCAACATAATCATATGAATGTCCTAACTAATCGCATCATATGCTGTATAGGAAGACATCGCTTAGCTACCGTACACTGCACCTTAACTATAGTCAAAATACGCAGCACGAATACTAAGTACTCTACTTCCTAAAATGACGGAGGGTTGTGAATGGTTTTTAAGAAAACCTTTAACGTTTTGAACTTGATATCGTTGTAGAATCTAATGGTTTTAAAAGGAGTGGCTTAAGCTCCGCACTTTGAAAACTTGCTTTTTCACAAAAAGCCGAGTAGGTTTCAAATCCGATTCTACAACATTTTTTAGGTTCCTTTTTCTGTACATTAATCTTATTAATGTAGTCCCATCATTTAAGTCCTTAAGCCATCGCAGAAAAGAAACGAAAATAGAACGTATGCTTATGCCATCCGTATTCACCACAGTGTCCCGTTATGTACCATTAAGTTACTTAACTAACGGCATAGCAGGACGGGATTAGCACGGATGCAAAACATAAGCAACGTTTATTATATATCATATATATAATATATCATTCGTCTCAGCATATAAAGTGATCACATCACAGAATATCAACAGCAGAAGCACATATATGAAAATATAGGATATTCTAGGAGGTCCGTATTTTGTATTTACCCAACAATAGAAAATGCGGATCCACGGTCACGATGAATAGCCAAGCCCACACCCTTAGACCCCTACGAGAGCGGAAAGTGACCCTACCAATTCTAGAGTTAGGAGACCCAGTCTCGACTCCCCGAGATGGCCTCCCACTGGACCCTAGAACCCGGTCACATGCGCTCCCCACCTTAGGTCTATCCTAATGCGGAAAAGTAAATAATATACAACAACGGTGACATCATCCTCAACCCGGAAGTGCCCCAATAAAAGAATATTACATACAATGAATTTTACATGAATGAAAAGAAAAACTCTCATCTCACATAAAACCCCTGGCCATTCATTCGTGATGATCATGTACATTATATCTCAGCAACAAATAACATCGCATATTATCAACGTAAGTAAGTATGCGTACCCCAATTGTCGTTGATGTATAGCAACGAAACCGGCGATACACCACATACTACACTTACGGTCGCAAAAAAGAAAGTGAAAAACTACAACAATTGGAATCATCACTGCCTTTAAATATCATAAACCCGGATTATCACATATTCTGGATTTCATGCCTAACAATGAAAATCTTACATTTGGGTCTCATCTATGAAAACACCTTTTCAAAAGAAGTCAGGTAATTCAACAAGATTCCCGATTCCACCCGAGGCCAAAATGTTAGATTTACACGCAACTAATTACTTTTCACAAAACTAATTAGTATAGATTCCAATTATTGTATCACATTCATAAATATCTAGACGATGTTAAACGTTTCGATCGAATCAACAAACACCCATAAATTACCCCGAGAGCTCAACACTTGAGGAAAGTTAAAATACCCAAAACATACCACAGTGCCTATGGACCAACTGTAGAAGGGTCAACCCTTGCCTCACCTATGGCGCCACGAAACTACGACAAACCCTAAGGTTTGGCCGCGGTTCCATAGTCATAGAATCGAGTTAGGGTTACGTTCTTCTAGAGGGTCGATAGGGTTACTTGCATGATCTTTCGAATATCTTTAATTTGGAAAATTCCAACACTTGGAAAATTTCCAGTGAGTTAATGAGGTGTTTTTTATGTTCGTTTGAACTGTTAAACATCGTCCATGTTACCTAAAACAATGTTAAAATTACGACTACGAAATACTCCGAATTAGCCCCTAAACAAAATTAATATCACATGAAATTTTGGGCTAAACAAACAATACCTGAAACCCCAAAAAAACAGACCAGAGCACCAGAGGAAACCAAGGCGAAACAAAAGGAATAGGGCTAGCCAGGCCGGAAATATTGGGCATCTCACCGGGTGAAAACCGGTGGATTGGCCTCATTTTTCTCCAGTGTTCTTAGTGCATCATATGCAAGCTTCTGCAGTTGCTTAAAAATTTTTTAGAGGTCTTTTAAAAATCGACAGAGAGCAATTTTTCAGGGTTTAAGTTTATCGAAGTTTCGGAGTTGTTTCGGTTTCGTAATATTTCTAACATTGACTACGTTTCTAGTTTGGCTCTAATACCACTGTAGCGTTTGTCTAGCACCATGCCTAGGGTTTGGGTTGCATCACCCATGCTATAACAAAATTTTAGGGGTGCTAAACAAAACCAACCATGAATCGAACTAAAAAATTAGGGTAACAATAACTAGTATCACATACTAACAAGTGTCTAACACTAATAGGTAAGTAATACAACCTTTGTAGACCTTCTCTTATGACTCCTTGAATCAACTTGGTGTTTGGACCGGTCCGCTTAAGTTCTTCGAATTCCAGGACGATCCACCACGGAGTCCCTTTGCACAAGCTCCTAGCTTCACTTGAACCAAATTGAAGTGGAGCAAACAACCTACACTAGTGGGCTAGACTAATATAGATTGGTGATGTGGGTTTGGATTGCACTTAAAAACCTTTTCTTTTTATGTTCTTCACTCACTTGTAAAAGCTAGAGAGCTTGAATTGAGGAAGAAGAAGGAGGATGGCTAAACTTGACTCATGTGAGAATAAACATAATCAAGAGAAAGAAGAGGGTTATCTCATCCCAAACCATGGTTACAAAATATCTAGATATTTTGATACTTGAGATTAAGTAATACCATGGGCTACAAAAACCATGGGCAATAAAACCATGGTTTTGACTTCAGTCAACACAAGAGAAGAGTGTAGAAAGTCAACCATGATTTTATTCCCATTTTGCTTTTCTCAATAATCAAAATATATAAATATGTTATCATGTGAGTCTTACATTACCATCACCAATGTATCATCAACCATGACACATGTATGCATGCATGTGTGCATCCATATCAACATATACATACACTCATGCATGCATAATAAAGAAATAGGTTTTAATAAATAAGCTAATAGGCTTAATATTAAATCAACACCTGATTTAATAACACGGTCATATCATATACGACCTGTCCAATAGTAAACGCTCGATTAAAATACGGTATCAAATACACGCATTTAATCGAGCTCCCGCGCATATCCCATATGCACCCCCACATCCTTTCGCCTGAGCTAAGAAACCCCTTTGTGGGACTCTAAGACTCGTCAATACGCTAGCAGTAGGCGGTGATCATATCACATACCCACAAACCTTCAGTGGCACAAGCTGTACGTAACGGCTCCCAGGTATTGAGCGATCAGAAGAAACACAAGCGAACCTGTCAAACCTCCCGTCGAGCCAACTGGCAACACTTACCGTACAGTCAGGTCTCTTCATCAGATATGCTGCATATAGAGTCTAGGGATAGTATCGTAGACACCAATAAGTCAATAAGTCATGCTGGTATATGGCTCATAACAGATCGAGAAACTACTGATAACACTTATCAGTAAATCTCATCAGCCCTGGCCAGGGACTTCCTGTTATAGCCAATCGAGCATAGCACAACATCAACCCCCAATACCGGGAGAGACGAAATCCCTCGTATCGCTCATTGCCTCCATGTGCCTCGGGACTGTACCCAAAATCCACCTGTTTGTACCACTCAGTAGAGCCGTGGTAGGGTGGAGATCAAAGTACAGTGGAAGGACACACAAGACTCTATGACGATCTCGGGTCTACAAACTAACATGTACTAGTGTCACCTGAGGACTGCTATCCGATGATAGATATAATACCACATAGGAGTTCTCAGAGAGTCCGTTCAGTGTACCCAGTCTCCACTGAGCACCCGTATACAGTCTTTGGTGTCACCACACCAATGGATACGGGATCATCCATCGCCCATCATATGGGTCAAGTAACGTATACGTTAGTCTACTCTGGAATATCGATGCCCCGTCTCGATACACCCACCACTAGGAACATTTCAAGGATATGCTTATAAACTACTCATGTCCCACTAGTATGATCTGCATCATATACCCAGGAGTCAAGTAAATATCCTAGGGGCTTTATCAACATGTCCCAAATGAATAATATGCATGATCAAGTGAACATGTTAAGATAAAGAACAACCAGATAGCATACTATCATGTCGAGCAAGAATGTCCTTTGAATATATATATATATATATATACACACACATACTGATACATCCACTATCATATAATGGCCTCTAGGGCATACATATATCCAATACTATCTCCCTGATAAGGTGATACCGCCTAAGAATATGTCTGGATCGCTGATGGGACCAGGGTTCCTAGGCCAAAGCCACAGCTCCATTGTTATCACAATACACAGGTATTGGATGCTCAATGGTAGGAACCACACCAAGTTCAGCTATGAACTTGTTCATCCAGACAGCCTCTTTGGAAGCATCATTGGTAGCGATGTATTCAGCCTTCATCGTCGAGTCCGCTACGGTATCTAGCTTGGAACTCTTCCAACATACCGTCCCTCTAATAAGGGTGAAGACAAAACCCGAGACTGACTTACTGTCATCCTTATCACTCTGGAAGCGTGAATCGGTAAAGGACTCCACCTGGAGTTCACCATTACCATACACCAAGAACATCTTTTTAGTCCTTCTCAAATACTTAAGAATGTTCTTCACAGCTGTCTAGTATTTCTCCCCAGGATCTGATTGATACCTACTCACTACACCTAGTGAGTAAGCTACATATGGTCTGATACATAACATCGCATACATGATTGACCTGACTGCCGAAGCATAGGGTATCCCTTGCATCCGAGCCCTCTCCAAATCAGTCTTGGGAGACATCTCTTTGGAGAGAGTGATTCCTGAACAAGCGAGTAAATTACTACGCTTAGAATCTTCCATACTAAACCTCTTTAGTATGGTGTCTATGTACCTGGATTGGGACAATCCCAACATCCGTTTAGATCTATCTCTATAGATCTTTATCCCCAGGATGTAGGAGGCATCACTTAGATCTTTCATGGAGAACTTGTGTGATAAGAAGAGCTTGACGGAGTGTAGCATAGGAACATTGTTTCCTATCAAGAGTATGCCATCCACGTACAATATAAGGAAGACAACCTTACTCTCTACTACCTTCTTATATATACATGGTTCACCTACATATTTGATGAAGTTAAACTCTTTGACAGCTCCATCAAAACAGATGTTCCAACTCCGCCATGTCTGCTTTAATCCGTAGATTGATTTAAGCAGTTTGCACACGCTTCCGCTGCTCCTACTGTCTACGAAGCGCTCTGGCTGTATCATGTACCCGCTCTCTTCTAAATCACCATTTAGAAAAGCGGTCTTGATGTCCATCAGCCAGATTTCGTAGTCATGGTATGCAGCAACGATAAGTAGGATCCTGATGGACTTAAGCATAGCCACTGGAGAAAAGGTTTCATCATAGTCGACACCTGGTCGTTGACGAAAATCTTTTTCTACAAGTTGAGCTTTGAAAGTCTCAACTTTTCCATCTACACCAATTATCTTCTCAAGATCCACTTGCTCCCGATGGGTTTTACACCTTCAGGAGCAACTTCAAAGTCCATACTTTGTTGGTGTACATGGATTCCATCTCGGATCGCATAGCATCCAGCCATTTTACAGAGTCTCCACTTGTGATGGCCTGCTCGAAACTAGTTGGGTCATCATCTTCCATGATGCAATCCTCACTCCCACCGTCTATGAGAAAACCGTAGTATCTCTTAGGTGGATGAGGAACCCTACTAGATCTGCGGAGTGGCTGAGGTTCGTCGAGGACTATTGAATCCTCCGGTTCCACCAAATCATCAGTAATAGTTTGTGTTGCTGGAACTTCTTCTAGTTCTACCTTATTGCCACTAATTTCTTTCACAAGAAATTCATTTTCTAAAAAGGTGACATGTTGAGAAAAAAACACTTTTTGTTCCTCAGTGTGGTAGAAGATACACCCTCGCGAATGTTTGGGATATCCTACAAAATTGCACAGAACTGACCTTGCCATGAGCTTGTCCGGATTTTGCTTTTTAACATAGGTCGGACAACTCCATATCTTAACTCATTTAAGAGATGGTCTCTTCCCATTCCATATCTCATATGGAGTGGTAGGCAGCGGATTTGGTCGGAACTCTATTCAATATGAATGCAGCTATCACAAGTGCATAACCCCAAAAGGAAAATAGGCAACTCAGCATTACTCATCATAGAGCGCACCATATCTAATAGGATGCAATTCGTACACTCCGAAACTCTATTGTGCTATGGTGTATACGGAGGAGTAAGCTGAAAGAGAACCCCATTCTCTTTTAAGTAGTCTCTGAATTCCGTGCTCAAGTATTCTCCTCCCCGATCATATCGAAGGATTTTAATACTTTTACCCGTCTGGTTCTCAACTTCGTGCTTATACTCCTTGAATTTCTCAAAAGATTCAGATTTGTGTTTCATCAGGAACACGTGTCCGTATCTTGAGAGATCATCGGTGAATGTAATAAAGTAAGAGGAACCATTCATGGCATGTGTAGACATAGGATCGCATACATCACTATGTATCTGTCCCGAGAGTTCAGTAGCTCTTTCTCCGTGTTCAGTAAATGGAGATTTGGTCATCTTTCCTTTGAGACATGACTGGCAAGTTTCATAAGATGTAAATTCGAACAGATTCAAATATCCATCCTTATACAACTTAACTAGTCATGTCGTATTGATATGACCTAGTCTACAATGCTACAAGAATGCTTCGTTCATTTCTGAAATGTTCCTCTTGTGTGTTTTGTATATTTAGAACTGTATTATGATTTAGAACGTATTTATCGTTATATAACGTACCACACCCAATCAACACTTGATTTAGGAAAATATTCACAATATTTTTAGTACGAAATAATAGCCGCTCACAATCATTATGTTACCTCTTGGTAATACAAGGTGATATTCGCCAACTTTTTTGGCTGCAACAATTACTCCATTCCCTACTTTTAGAGACTTATCACCATTTCCCAGTTCTCTACCTTTCTTTAGCCCATGTAACAAATTACATACGTGGGATCCTGATCAGGTATCTAATACCCAGGACGTAGAGTAAACTGAGAAACAGTTCTCGATTACGAACACACCCGAAGACGATGCATCAACATGCTTATTCTTCGTTTGGATGGCGTGGGAATCCGGATATTCCCCTATTCCTTGCTCAGACTTATGAAAATCATAGGATAGAGCGGAACCTAGCCCAGTATAATAAGTAGGTTCGGTCAATACATCCATATTATTATCTTGATAAAGGCGTGTCATTGGTCGCTACCAGAAGAGAGAGAAGGATAATCCCTTTGCGTGCGCTCTTTGTAAGATTAGATTGGTTATTATTTTATCTAATCAGGATTGCTCCTACTGTTTTATCAAATCTTCCTTCAAAACCTAAAAGTTAAGATTAGCCTGGATTAATTACACCCTACAAGTTTGCCAATCGTTCGGCCAGACAGGTATTGGTACTCCGAGGGAGTCTCTCCATGCTTTCGCATGGAACTAATTAAATAACCTCGTTTCCACAAGGGCATCACCTCATTAACACTTTTCTTATACACCTAATAGATCGGCTAATTGTAAAGTGGAAAACTCTCCTAGGAGTAACACTTACTCGCAGTGGGTATCGGGATCCAACTATCATAGAGAAGGTATGCAATCTCATTGCAAATTTCAACACTTGAAATTCCTAATAATAGTTTTTACCCCTAGCTTCCTATGACCTTGACGGAGGTCAACAAACCATAGGCCGCTAGCCAAGTCCGACCCGTTCATTTCTTGATTGAATTAAACCCACCCGCACGACCCTTGACGGAGGTCAACAAGGTCGTACAACTACCCTAATCCAATCGCATCACATGCGGCAGATAAGCACTAATCAGCTACCGCACACTACGTCTTGACAGGGGTCAACAAACACAGCATGAATACTAAATAGTAGTTATCTGAAATGACAGAGGGTTACGGCTGGTTTTTAAGAAAACCTTTAACGTAATCAACTTGATATCGTTGTAGAATCTAGTGATTTTGAAAAGGAGTGGTTTAAGCACCGCTTTTAAAATCGAGTAGTTTTCAAAAACAAACCAAATAGCTTTTACTAGATTTTGCTAAAGAGGTCACTCCCGGTGAAGGGATCTTGGCTCTTTCCTCATCGAATGAGGTGCTGGATATCCGTCAAGGAATACTGTTGGATATAGTGTCCTCAGAGTCAATTATTGGATCACAGGCATGTGATTGCAATGATTGAGGGAGGACCTATGCCGGTAGAACAGTCTTACTCGAGATGATAGTATGCTATCTGGTTTATCTTTATCATCGTGTACTGCTTTAGGTGACCTTACAGGTCACTATTGCACGTCGATAGAGCCCCTAGGATTCTTGCTTGACTGCCAGCAGTATGAAGGCGATCATATACATGGGAGCTGGGGTCTATAAGCATATCCTTAAAAAGGTCCTTAGTCGTGGGAGTTTCGAGACAGGGCATCGATTCTCCAGAGTAGACTAGTGTATACAGTCGAGACCCCGACGAGGGGAGGTGGCCGGTCTCACAAGCCACTGGTGTCAGTTGGTTCACCTAAGATGTATACAGGTCCTCATTGGGTTATGAGTACACCGGACAGGACTCGCCGGGAACCTGCTAGTTGGTCTTATACCAGACGTCAGATAGCAGTTCCCTGGTGACATGTGTACAGGTTTGTTCATCGACCTGAGATCGTCATTTGTCTCGTGTGAGTTCCCACTGTACTTAGATTACTACCCTACCACGCTCAAAGGAGACGTGCAAACAGGTTTTAGTTGGGTACAGTTTCGAGCCACATGGAGGCAGTGAGCGGATCTGCAGGGGTTCGTTTCTCCCGGTATTGGGGGTGAGGTCGCGCTGTGTTTAGGAGAGCCATTACACAAAGCCCTCGGCCGAGGCAGGAGATTTACTGGTAGGTATTCCAGTAGTATCTCAGGGTGTTCTGGGCTACACTCCGACACAACTTGTACCGCTTTTGGGGGTCTGACTTTTACCAACCCCCTAGGCCCACCATGCGATGCTCATAGACGAACGGACCGGACTGTACGGATATTGTCACTGACAGGCTCAGTAAGGTGTCAGGATGAGTTCGCTCACAGACGTCCCTTTTGGTCAATAGCTGGTAGCCCGTCACGTATGGCTAATACCTCTGACGTGCTAGAGGTTAAATCCACAGCCATAGTATTGACGAGTCTTTAGAGTCCCCCACACACAGTTACTCAAGTTTCGGGCGAAACGCTGTAGAGGCCGTATGGAAATATGGTAGGGTTCGATCAGATACGTGCGGTATTGCACGGATCGTGATCGGACGGATTTTACTAGCCGGCTTTGGTTTAAGCCGGATCCTAGTATTAGACAGTGTAGTTTTGTCTCTTTGCATTTGTATTCAATGGGAATACAAATGCGGGCATGTATATGCTGTAGCGGGGTTTTCCTGTAATTTATTACGGGATCAGTTTTCTGAAGTTGCCAGTTTACCTTCCGTTCCGGCCAGTTTTCCTTTGTTCCTTTGCGGCCGGACTTTCCGTTGGAGGGGGTTATTCGCAAGTGTGCAAATAACATTTGTGGAGGGGTTTTCTTGCATTTTGTGGCTTCATGATAGTTCTTTCATCATGAGATTCTTTTTTGGTCTCTTCCTTTGCATTAAATGTGATGGTTTGTGATATGATGAGATTAGAAGTGAGTGTGCCCTTTTTTTTCCTTCTCTTTTATCATGATTATTCTTTCTTGCATTATTCCATTCTCTTCCCATCACCATTTTTTAGAAGAGGGGCCGACCACTTTGTGGGAGAGGAGAGGGAGTTCATTTTCATATGAGGGAAAATGGTTCATCTCATTTTTCTTGCCACCAAATTCCTAAGCACATTTCCATAGTTGATTTCTTCACCTCCACATCACCATGGCAACTTCACTACCCCAAAGAGACATAGATTCTACACTACACCTACAGTACCTTTGGACACGTCGGCTTGCCAACTTCGCGCCCGAGTTGCCTCGGTCAAGAGGTGGGAGCCCGTAAAAGAAAACGGCTACGTGGTGCCCTTTCCGACGAGGAGGTGACGAACAGAGATTCCGCGGGAGATCGGGACGACGACGAGAAGACCGAAGGACACGGATCGCTCGGTATATCTCTCTACCCATCTTTTAGTTTGCTAGTAGCTAGGTTAATGGCCCGATCCGCGGTTTTAGTGCGCGGTGGTGCCGGTTTCTAAGTTCTAGAAAAGTTTTTCGTTTCCGCAATTCCGGCGTCGGATCGACGGCCGGGGCGCCGCCGTGCACTTACATTGGTATCAGAGCCACGCCATTAACCTAATCTAGCTTGCTCTAGTATGTTTAGAACTCGATCGAACAAAAATCTCAAAAACCGTATTTTCCAGTGCATCTGTTCTCTGTCGAAATTTTTTTAGCTCCAAAAATTTTTCAGGTTGTTGAAGAAACACATGCAGGCAATTATAAGCATACTGTGAAAATTTGGTAGTGTGACGTCATCTTTCCACCGCGGAACCGCGGCCAAACCCATGCTTGGGCCGCGGTTCCGCCGCCACTTTGAGTGTTCACTGTGCCAAATTTTTACGGTGGGCTTCTGACTAGGAAATCGGGACTTTGGGATATTCTGTTTGGGTCCAGATTTTTTGTAAGTGCTACAGTAGTGCTTGGGGCCCACTTCGGTAAATTTGTTCGATCGGAAATTTTAAACATGCTAGTTCACAATATTTACATTATATCTGCGACCGTGAATGTCATTTGATCGGTAAATCCTGTCTAACTGCTATAGCCCTTTTAGACGGATTTGCGAACGTGACATTCACGTTGATGTTCTGTGTTGTGCTGTGATGTTGCGGATTGGTCGTGGGGATAGCCTGGACGCAATGTTAGTACAGTTTTGTTTTTTATATGTACATTTGATATTGCGGGGCGAGCGTCCGACATGTGGACTGCCGTCACTGCTTGTTTGTATTATTCTTTTGAGGCACGACCGGGTCGAGGTCGATGTACCCGTTGTATGTATATTTTTACTTTCTGTACTAGGATTACCCCGTGGAGGGGTGCACAGATAGCCGGGTTCTAGAGGGCAACGGGCCCGCATATCATAGCGTTGAGACGGAGGGGGCTTTACTCTAGAATTGGCGGGCTATTCGCCGCACTCGTAGGGGGTACAGGTTGACCTAGGAGGGGTGCCCAAGTTACCGAATTCCGTGAAGTGCTGGGTGGTCCATTCACGTTGCTGAAGGGGGCTGCCTCACTTAAGGTTTTGGCGGGTAACTTGCCGCGCCCGTAGGGGTCTAGGATTTCATTGCACAGGCTATCCACATGAACAGGGGAACGTCGGGTTTCAGTAGCGGCTCTATGAAACCCGGGGATCCCAGATATCTGTATTGTTCTGTGACGCTGGTTACATTTCTGTGATGTTGCATTTTTATCACGCCATGAGCGATATTATATATTGATATATATACTAGTAGATGTTGTATATGTTTTGCATCCGCGCTAGTCCAGTCCCCGCTCTGTCGTTAGTTAAGTAACCTAACGGGTGATGACGGGACCCAGTGGCGAATGCGGATGGCATATACGTACATCATTATTTTCGTTCTTTTGTGGTGTGATCAATTGATGGGACTGCGTTGATTCGGATCAATGCAAGATAAACAAACCTATTCTGATGTTGTTGGAACAATTTTTCAAAAAGCTGTTATTGCAAGGACGTTCACTTTTGTTTTGCACAGTGGTATTCGGTTATGAATATCCAGCACCTCAGTCGACGAGGCAAGGGCCGAGATCCTTTCACCGGGAGTGACCCCTTGGACAAAAGTTTGCGTCAGGGCAATAACTTCACTATAGCCGATTACTTTTGCTTTGCATCGTGGTATTCAATTGGAATATCATGCACCTCATCCTATGGGGAAAGAGCCGAGATCTCTTCACCGGGAGTAACCTCTTTAGTAAAGGTTTTCGTCACTATATTTTTATAAAGCTATCCGTTCCTTCAACGATATCATGTTCATTACGTTAAAGGTTTTTCGCCAGAAACCATTCGTAGCCCTCCGTCGTTTCAGACGGGTAGCACGTAGTATTCATGCTATGTTTGTTGACCTTCGTCAAGGCATAGTGTATGGTAGCTGCTTGTTACCTTTCTGCTGCATAGATAGATGCGTTGGTTTGGGACAGTCGTATAGCCTTGTTGACCTTCGTCAAGGGCTTGTACGGGTGGGTTCAAATTAACCTGGACAATGACGGGTAGAACTTGACATGCGACTTATGATTTGTTGACCTTCGTCAAGGTCATAAGAGCATGGGGCAAAAATCACATCGGGAGTTTCTAAAAAAACTGAAACATGCCAGATATGCGCATACCTTCTGGAGTGTGATAACGTGAGCGGATTCCGTCACGTTATCATGCGATGATAGTTGGATCCCGATTCCCACTGATGAGTTGGTTTACTCCTCGAGTGATCCCGACTAATTCTTCTTTCAGGTTTGGAGGAGAATTTGACGGTACAGTGGGAGGTTTCCTGATTAGATAAAGTGATAACCATTCTGATCTAGGTTAGAGTGCACGCTGAGTGTTTCTTTTCTCTCTCTCTTTGGCAGCGACCATTGACCCGACCCTAGACTATGACTCGGTGACCAAGTTAACCGAACCTTCTTATAAGACTGGCTTTTGGATTGTCAGAGTTGCAGACCTCATTGCCACTCCTACTTTTACCCTTTTCTCCAGGACACCCCGTATTACTACGAACGTCCACTTCCATTGGACAAAACCATCGTATGTTTATATATGAACTCGAAGGAATTTATTCGAGGATGGTTTCCGGTTCTTGAGAAAACGAATAGGACTATTCAGTTGTCTTTTCCTTTTACCTTCTCTCAGGTTACGAGTGTTCCTTGGATTAGGATAGTACACCCATTACGCAAATTGGATAGTCTTCTTCCAAACCATAGGCAGGTGCCAACCGGTTGGGAATGAAGAAAACTAATTAGCCTAAACGGTGTACCGAAGGTATTAAGTTAAGACAAAGAAAGGGATTAGAAGGAGGGCAAAGTAAATTGCGACTGATATTCTCGACCAAACCAAGTGTTTCTTTACCACTCCCATTTCACCTTTGTATTTCTCCAGGACACTCCGTATCACTACGAAGATCCACAGTTTATTGGATACACCATCGTATGGTTATATACGAACTCGAAAGGAACTTGTTCCAGTTCGGGGATGGATTCTGGTTCAGGAGAAATAAGAATAAGGTTTATTCGGTTGTCTTTTATCTTCACCTTCTCTCGCATTGCGAGTGCTCCTAGGATTAGGACAGTACACCCGTTATGCTTATTGGATAGTCTTCTTCCAAACCATAGGCTGGTGCCGAGCGGTAGGGAAGGAAGAAAACCATTTGGCCTAAAAGGGTGTACAGAAGGTAATGACTAAAGACATATAAAGGGATTTGGAGAGGTGGCAAAGAAATATACGGTTACAGTTGTGAATCTGGATAATGGAAGAGGCATTACCAGGAATACCCGGATACCCCATCGAAACATTTCAATGTTTCAGTTTTACTGTGTACTGTTAAAAGAAAACCGATTTCCCAATTAGACACTTGCTCCAGGGTATGTATTTACCAGGTATGATTCTCACATCTGTATGGTTTTACAGATGATGAGTGGGAGTAAGTTATTGGGAATTAGGTGATCATCCTCATTATATCGGAATTCGTTGTAATTGGTGATATTTGAGGAAATTGCCCGGGTTGTTTGCCGGACATCAACTATTTGGTTTTGAATATCCGTCGTTGTGCACCAATTTCAAATTGATATATCTGTACGTCTATTTTTATAAAGTGAGATATACCTTTCTGAAATTATTTCCATGACATTTACCTATATCAGTGGATGGTTAGGTAAAGAGTATTAAACAGCGGTGTAATTCTTCTTAACCATAAGTACAGTTTTCAACCTACGACGCACAGGGTTTGAGTTATTAGACTCAGGGGACTTATACAGAGTATTGTATATTGTCCAATGTCCATTAGGACAGAGGGGTTGGTACTCTTACTATATTCTGTTTACTTGTGACTTCTCTAGTTCTTAGACATGTGTTTCGTAGAAATGCATGTTCTGAGTTTTGAGAAGTTATAGGTATATGAATAAAGTAGAGAACCAGGTATTGCAAGTATCGGGATTCTTCAAGGTGATTGAAGATGTAGATACTTGTGTGTGGTATTCAGATGATAGTAATGATTAAGAGAACTTGCTTCTCTTTCAGGTTACTCATAATTGGAAGCATTCCTAAGTTGAGTAACGCTGATCGGCCTCCTTCCATTTAGTTGACATGCACTGGAGATACTGAGGGAAGGCATGGCGCAGGATACTGATTAAGTTCAGTTTACGATACAGTCTAAGAAGTTTGGATTTGGAGTTCATTTATGAACTAGGTCCCATTAGACATCCAGACATTCTAAGACAGGTATTGCTCATTTCGGGAGATGGCTTTCTCCACGAACTTGAGATATAGAGAGACATAGAAGGAAACATCACAGCGGATCCACTCACTGAGGCTCTTCCTCGAACGCAATAGTTTCGCAAATGAGCTTTGTGAGACTGACTAGTAGAGGAGTTGGGTGTTCGGTATCACACGGGCTGTGAGTATGCGACATCGCAATAATTAGCCTTGAGTGCAAGTGGGAGATTGTTGGATATAGCGCCCTCAGAGTCAATTATTGGATCACAGACATGTGATTGCAATGATTGAGGGAGGACCTATGCCGGTAGGACAGTCTTACTCGAGATGATAGTATGCTATCTGGTTTATCTTTATCATCGTGTACTGCTTTAGGTGACCTTACAGGTCACTATTGCACGTTGATAGAGCCCCTAGGATTCTTGTTTGACTACCAGCAGTATGAGGGCGATCATATACGTGGGAGCTGGGGTCTATAAGCATATCCTTAAAAAGGTCCCTAGTCGTGGGAGTTTCGAGACAGGACATCGATTCTCCAGAGTAGACTAGTGTATACAGTCGAGACTCCGACGAGGGGCGGTGGACGGTCTCACAAGCCACTGGTGTCAGTTGGTTCACCTAAGATGTATACAGGTGCTCATTGGGTTATGAGTACACCGGACAGGACTCGCCGGGAACCTGCTAGTTGGTCTTATACCAGACGTCAGATAACAGTTCCATGGTGACATGTGTACAGGTTAGTTCATCGACCTGAGATCGTCATTTATCTCGTGTGAGTTCCCACTGTACTTAGATTACTACCCTACCACGCTCAAAGGAGACATGCAAACAGGTTTTAGTTGGGTACAGTCCCAAGCCACATGGAGGAAGTGAGCGGACCTGCAGTGGTTCGTCTCTCCCGGTATTGGGGGTGAGGTCGCGCTGTGTTTAGGAGAGCCATTACACAAAGCCCTCGGCCGAGGTAGGAGATTTCCTGGTAGGTATTCTAGTAGTATCTCAGGGTGTTCTGGGCTACACTCCGACACGACTTGTACCGCTTTTGGGGGTCTGACTTTTATCAACCCCCTAGACCCGCCATGCGATGCTCATAGATGAACGGACCGGACTGTACGGATATTGTCACTGACAGGCTCAGTAGGGTGTCAGGATGAGTTCGTTCACAGACGTCCCTTTTGGTCAATAGCTGGTAGCCCGTCACGTATGGCTAATACCTCTAACGTGCTAGAGGTTAAATCCACAGCCATAGTATTGACGAGTCTTTAGAGTCCCCCACACACAGTTACTCAAGTTTCGGGCGAAACGCTATAGAGGCCGTATGGAGATATGGCAGGGTTCGATCAGATACATGCGGTATTGCACGGATCGTGATCGGACTGATTTTACTAGCCGGCTTTGGTTTAAGCCGGATCCTAGTATTAGACAATGTAGTTTTGTCTCTTTGCATTTGTATTCAGTGGGAATACAAATGCGGGCATGTATATGCAGTAGCGGGGTTTTCCTGTAATTTATTACGGGATCAGTTTTCTGAAGTTGCCAGTTTGCATTCCGTTCCGGCCAGTTTTCCTTTGTTCCTTTGCGGCCGGACTTTCCGTTGGAGCGGGTTATTTGCAAGTGTGCAAATAACATTTGTGGAGGGGTTTTCTTCCATTTTGTGGCTTCATGATAGTTCTTTCATCATGAGATTCTTTTTTGGTCTCTTCCTTTGAATTAAATGTGATGGTTTGTGATATGATGAGATTAGAAGTGAGTGTGCCCTTTTTTTTCCTTCTCTTTTATCATGCTTATTCTTTCTTGCATTATTCCATTCTCTTCCCATCACCATTTTTTAGAAGAGGGGCCGGCCACTTTGTGGGAGAGGAGAGGGAGTTCATTTTCATGTGAGGGAAAATGGTTCATCTCATTTTTCTTGCCACCAAATTCCTAAGCACATTTCCATAGTTGATTTCTTCACCTCCACATCACCAAGGCAACTTCACTACCCCAAAGAGACATAGATTCTACACTACACCTACAGTACCCTTGGACGCGTCGGCTTGCCAACTTCGCGCCCGAGTTGCCTCGGTCCAGAGGTGGGAGCCCGTAAAAGAAAACGGCTACGTGGTGCCCTTTCCGACGAGGAGGCGACGAACGGAGATTTCGCGGGAGATCGAGACGACGACGAGAAGACCGAAGGACACGGATCGCTCGGTATATCTCTCTACCCATCTTTTAGTTTGCTAGTAGCTAGGTTAATGGCCCGATCCGCGGTTTTAGTGCGCGGTGGTTCCGGTTTCTAAGTTCTAGAAAAGTTTTTCGTTTCCGCATTTCCGGCGTCGGATCGACGGCCGGGGCGCCGCCGTGCACTTACAAATACCACTACGCAAAGCAAGAACTAGAGAAGCTATGATGATAAACCAAGTGGGTTGTAGTATTTTCTAGTTTTGTTAAAGAGGTCACTCCCGGTGAAGGGATCTCGGCTCTTTCCTTATCGAATGAGGTGCTGTATATTCATCAAGGAATATCACTATGAAAAGCAAAAACTAGAGCTGCCTTTTTTTAAAACTTTTGATTCTACAACATTTTTAGGTTTCTTTTCTTTTCATTAATCTCATTAATGAAGTCCCATCATTTAATTTTTCCTAAACATCACAAAAAAAGAAACGAAAATAGAACGTACGCTTATGCCATCCGCATTCGCCACGGGGCCCCGTCATGCACCGTTAGGTTACTTAACTAACGGCAGAGCGGGGGCTGGACTAGCGCGGGTGCAAAATATAAGCAAAGTTTATTATATATATCATATATATATTTATAGCATTCGTCTCACACAGTTACATGATCACATCACAGAACCAAGCAGCAGAAGTCAACATATGAAATATTGGATATACTAGGAGGTCCGTGTTTTAAATCAAGTCAATAATGAAAAATACGGATTCCACGGTCGTGATGAATAGCCAATCCTACATTCCTAGACCCCTACGAGAGCGGCAAGCAACCCTGCCAATTCTAGAGTTAGGAGACCCGGTCTCGACTCCTCGAGATGGTCTCCCACTGGACTCCAGAACCCGGTTACTTGTGCTCTCCGCCTTGGGTCTATCCTAATGAGGAAAAGTAAATAATATACATCAATGGTGACATCATCCTCAACCCGGAAGTGTCCCAATAAAAGAATATTACATACAAATTTTACATGAATGAAAATTGAAAAACACTCATCTCACATAAAACCCCGGCTATTCACTCACGATGATCCAATATAACATATCACAGCAACACATAACATCACATATTATCAACGTAAGTAAATATGCGTATCTGAAATTTCGTTGACATATAGCAATGAGATTAGGGATACCCCACATATTACACTTACGGTCATAGAAAAAAAATGAAAAACTATAATATTTAGTATCTGTATATCCTTAGACATCATAAACCCGGAATAACTCATATTCCGGATTTCATGCCTAACTTATAAACCTTGAATTTTAGTCTCAAATTGAAAACTCTTTTCAATATGCAGTCGGATAATTCAACAAGATTCCCGACTAAATGATCGTGTACTATATGCAATTGCGACGGAGTTTTGATCCGAATCAAAACTCCGTGGCAATCGATCAAACGAGACTAAACGGCTAGATTTACAATATACTAACTAGTTTTCACAAAACTAATTATTCCGGATTCTAACAATTGTATCACATATCATCAAGTTCTATACGACGTTAAACATTTCGATCGAGTTAACAAACACCTACAAATTCCAGAGACCTCAACAACTTGAGAATCATTAAAAACGCCCAGAAAGTGCCAAATGTAACCATGGAGCAGCACAAGAAACAGGACCCCATAATACCCAAAAACGGCAGTGGAACCGCGTCCAAACTAGGGTTTAGGCCGCGGTTCCGCAGCGCTTTAAGGGAATTGGGGCTTCAAATTTCTTGGGGCTCCATAGAAAACCCCGCACGATTTTCTGCATATTTTTAATCACCAAAATTCCAACTTTTGAAAAATCGACAGATACATGATATTTTGCGGCTTCGAAAAATCGATCGAACACTTTAACACGGTAAAGACCTACCCAAATGTTCTACCTTGGCTCTGATACCATGAAAGTGTTTGCTTGCACCGCGGCGTAGTTTAAACAGGCATCACACATGCAATTTTCAAAAATTCGTGGTGCTAATGAACACTTAACAAGATCTTAACAGAATATTAGGGTTTAACAATGATGATAATGATAAACTAAAGGAAGGGAAGGAGACTACAACCTTTGTAGACCGTATCCTTCTCTTCTAATGCTCCGGATTATAGTCCACGCGACTCCACTGGGCTCCACTTGAAGCTTGAACAAACTTCCTTCGATGATCTTCGTGCCGAAGATGATCCATCCCAAGTCCGCCAATCCAAGCTACTTCTTCACTAAACTCTTTAGTGAAGGAAACACACCACACCAAAGTGCTAATCTAATGTGGGATGGTGAAGTAAGCGTATTGTATGCTGACTAGGGATCTCAAGCTCTATAGTTCACATCACATGTGAGGGTTTAGAGCTTGAAGTATGAGAAAGAGGATGATGATGGAGAGAGCTGGAGAAACTCATCACACGAGCTCTCAAAAATGGCTAAGTGTTTGAATGAGCAAGCATGAATGTCTCTCACTTGACCTCACTTATTCAAGCATGGAATAAATTGCAATAAAGAAATTGCAACCATGCTTGAATAGTGAGTCAAGACTAATAAACAAATGAAAAAACCCATACCTTTCCATTCTACAAATATCTCCACATTTTACACCTCATTTTCTATATTCTAAAAATAGAAAATCCATGCCATGCTTCATATAATATATATATATATATATATATATATTAATATATATATTATGATGAAAATAATTAGTGAGCTAATATTAGTTAATATATAATTATATCAAATATAAATATATATCATATTATTAAATCAACATTTCATTTAATAATCCGGTTATATCACATATAACGACTAATATCATTTATCTGTATATCACATTATCAAATCAACACTTGATTCAATAATCTGGTTATATCACATATAACCAAACTGATAACAAAAAGATGCCAGATTACAACACGGTATCGCATACTCGTATTTAATCAGGCCCCTATACAAATCAGCATATGTGCCCTACTTAGTTTCGCTTGAACCAGAAAACTTCTGTATGGGACTTTAAAGACTCGTCAATACGCCAGCAGTAGGTGATGATCACATCAGTCACCCATAAGCCATCAGCGGTACTAGCAGGACATAACGGCTACCCAGGTATTGAGCGATTAGAAGATCAACAAGCAAGCTTGTCCAAACTCCCATTAATCCTGTAACACTTACCATACAGACCGGTCTCTTCGTCTGATATGTCGCATATCGAGTCTGGGGGTAGAATCGTCAAACCCCAATAACTTGATAAGTCATGCCGATTTATGGCTCATAACGGTTCGAGAAACTACTGATAACACTTACCAGTAAATCTCATCAACAGCCCTAGCCATGGACTTACTGTTATAGCCAATCGAGCATAGCACAACATCAACTCCCAATACCGGGAGAGACGAAACCCCTCCTATCGCTCATTGCCTCCAAGTGACTCGGGACTGTACCTAAAATCCACCTGTTTGCACGACTCCTTTAAGCCATGGTAGGGAGGAAATCAAAGCACAGTGGGAGCCACACAAGACTCTATGACTATCTCGGATCTACAGACTAACATGTACCAGTGTCACCAGAGAACTGCTATCTGACGATAGGTATAGTACCATCTAGGAGTTCTCGGCGAGTCCTGTTCGGTGTACCCAGTCTCTAATGAGCACATGTGTACAATCTTTGATGTCAAACACCAATAGATATGGGATCAACCTATTAGTTATGTGTATGCCCTAGAGGCCATTATTTTACATATGATGTATATTATAGTGGATGCTTGGACATATATAGAGAGGACTTTCTTGCTTGACATGATAATATGCTATCTGGTTGCTCTTTGTCTTAACATGTAGACTTGTATTGTGATACTGTATTGCTCTCACATATTGATAAAGCCCTTAGGATGTGTACTTGACTACTAGGACTATGATGGAGATCATACTAGTGGGGCCAGGGTAGTCCACAAGTGCATCCTTTAATTGTTCCTAGTCGAGAGTGTATCGAGACAGGGCATCGATATTCCAGAGTAGACTAGCGTATACGCTTCTTGACCCATATGATGGGCGATGGATAATCCCACATCCATTAGTGTTTGACATCAAAGATGGTATACGGGTGCTCAGTTGAGACTGGGTACACTGAACGGACTCGCCGAGAACTCCTAGCTGGTATTATACCTATCGTCAGATAGCAGTTCTCTGGTGACACCGGTACAGGTTAGTCTGTAGACCCGAGATCGTCATAGAGTCTTGTGTGATTCCTACTGTGCTTTGATTTCCACCTTACCACGTTCAAGAGAACGTGTAAAACAGTGGCTTTTGGGTACAGTCCCGAATCACATGGAGGCAAAGAGCGATAGGAGGGGATTCGTCTCTCCCGGTATTGGGGGTTGATATTGCGCTGTGCTCGATTGGCTATAACAGGAAGTCCCTGGCCAGGGCTGATACGGAGATTTACTAGTAAGTGTTATCAGTAGTTTCTCGACCCGTTATGAGCCTCACATCGGCACGACTTATCGGTTACTGGGGTCTGACGTTTACCACCCCTAGACTAGATATGCGACATATCAGATGAAGAGACCGGACTATACGGTAGTGTTACTGACAGGCTTTACAGGAGTATGAGTAGGCTTTCTTGTTGATCTTTTGATCGCTCAATACCCGGGTAGCCGTTACATCCAGCTAGTACCGCTGACGGCTTATGGGTGCCTGATATGATCATCACCTACTGCCGGCGTATTGACGAGTCTTTAGAGTCCTACACAAAGCTTTACTGGCTCAGGCAAAACGAAGTAGGAGCATATATGTGATATGTGCGGGACCGAGATTAATACGAGTATTGTTAGTAATATGTATGCCCTATAGGCCATTACTGTACATACGATGTATATTGTAGTGGATGCTTGGACATATATAGGGAGGACTTTCTTGCTTGACATGATAGTATGCTATATGGTTGCTCTATATCTTAACATGTACACTTAGTGTCTCTCTATTATATGTTGATAAAGCCCTTAGGATGAGTACTAGACTACCAGGATTATGATGCGGATCATACTAGTGGGGCAAGGGTAGTCGGTAAGTACATCCTTCAAATGTTCCTAGCCGTGGGTGTATCGAGACAGGGCATCGATATTCCAGAGTAGACTAGCATATACGCTTCTCGACCCATATGATGGGCGATGGATGATCCCATATCCATTGGTGTTTGACATCAGAGATGGTATACGGGTGCTCAGTGGATACTGGGTACACTGGACGGACTCACCGAGAACTCCTAGATGGTTTTATACCTATCGTCAGATAGCAGTTCTCTGGTGACACGGTTTCAGGTTAATCTGTCTACCCGAGATCGTCATAGAGTCTTGTGCGATTCCCACTGTGCTTTGATTTCCACCTTACCACGTTCAAGAGATCATGCAAAACGGTAGTTTTTGGGTACAGTTTCGAGTCACATGGAGGCAATGAGCGATAGGAGGGGATTCGTCTCTCCCAGTATTGGGGTTGATGTTGTGCTTTGCTCGATTGGCCATAACAGGAAATCCCTGGCCAGGGTTGCTGAGATTTACTGGTAAGTGTTATCAGTAGTTTCTCGAACCGTTATTGGCCTCACAACGGCATGACTTATCAGGCTATTGGGGTCTGACGTTTTACCACCCCTAGGCTGTGATATGCGACATATCTGACGAAGATACCGGACTGTACGGTAGTGTTACTGATTCGATTCGCAGGAGTATGAGTAGGCTTGCTTGTTGATCTTCTGATCACTCAATACCCCGGTGGCCGTTACGTTTAGCAGACCGGTTGCGGCTTGTGGGTGACTGATATGATCACCACCTACTGCCGGCGTATTGACGAGTCTTTAGAGTCCTACACAGAGGTTTCCTGGCTCAAGCGAAACGAAGTAGGAGCACATATATGATATGTGCGGGAACGAGATTAATACGCGTATGTGATATCGTATTCTATTCTCGCGATATGTAATATCGGTCGGTTATATATGATATAGCCGGGCTGTCGAATCAAGTATTGATTCGACAAGTTGATACATTTGATATTAGTCGGTTGCATGTGATATAGCCGGATTATTAAATCAAGTGTTGATTTAATAATTTAATGTATAATTATATATTTGATATATTATCTTACATTAACTAATATTAGCTCACTTAAGATTTCTTTTTCTCACTAGTGTACACTTAGTATATATGTGATATATATTAATGTACATCTTTTGTGTCATGCTTGATGCCATATGAGACATGGGTGTATGACACTCACACCATGCAAATAATAATGAAGGGTTTTATTTATTTAAATTAAATAAAAAATAGTTGGAAATTTGTCACATGGTTGATGCTTAGTTAAAGCTTGTAGAACCCATTGACTTAGTCCACTAATTTTGTCTCATTCTAGATATTTATTAACCTAACCATTATTGTTAGCCATGGTTTAGTCTCTACATGAGTTAGTAAATGATACTAACTCATCCATGGTTGCTATTCTCACTCATTATTCCATTCACACTTCATCTTCTTCCTCATCTCCAAAAGCTTTCTAGCTTCATGAGAGATAAGAAAATTAGTGAGAAAACTATTTCTAAAGTGAGCGAAATTCCTACTTCATCAACCTCTTCTCTACTAGCCATTTAGATTGGATTGTTTCTTCACTAGTTCATCACTTAGTGAAGAGGTAGCTTGAGTTAGTGTCCTCGACGTAGATCATCTTCGGCCTCGAAGACTTCAAGCAAGCTTGTTCATTTCACCTTGTGGAGCCTCACTAGAGTCCGGGAGATCACTACTTGGAGCGAAGGGACTACTACACGAAGCTATTGAACTGAAGGACCGGTCTACAAAGATTGTATTCCTCGTTCACTTAGATATAAAGATGTTTACATGCTTGTTCGTCTAATTCTTTAGTTTAGATTCTAGCGTTAGGGTTGTTTAGCACGCCAATTTTTTGAAAACGGCATAGTCGATGCCTCCCGAAACCCAGCGGCCGCCTAGGGAACCCTGCAAGTATGTGATACCATATTCTATTCTCATGATTTTTTATATCGGTCAGTTATATGAGATATAGCCGGGTTATCGAATCAAGTGTTGATTCGATAAGTTGATACAAATAATATTAGTCGGTCATATGAGATATAGCCGGATTATTAAATCAAGTGTTGATTTAATGATTTAATGTATAATTATATATTTGATATATTAATTTACATTAACTAATATTAGCTCACTTAATCATTTCATTTCTCACTTATGCATTTAATATATATGTGATAAATATTAATTGTATTTCTTTTTGTGTCATGCTTGATGATACATGCTACATGGGTGTGTGAGACTCACACCATACTCATGATAATGTAAGGTTTATTTATTTAAAGTAAATCCAAATTAGTTGGAAATTAGTCACATGGGTGAAGCTTGTGGAAGCTTGTGAACCCATTGACTTAGTTCACTAGTTTTGTCTTACCTTAGATATTTATTAACCTAACCATTATCTAAACCCATGGTAAAGTCTCTACATGAGTTATATGAGATATTTCTCACCCATGGTTGCCATGACAATATTGGCTTCATCTTCTTCATCAACAAGAGAGAGCTCTCTGGGTTTTGGAGAGGTGAGGAAAATTAGTGAGAAAAAGATTTCTAAAGTGAGAAAAAATCCTATTTCATCATCTTCTACTAGATTAGCCATTTAGTTTAGGGTGTTAGCTTCACTAATCCCTAAATAGTAAAGAGATAGCTTGGGTTGGTGTCTCCTCGACGTAGATCATCTTCGGCCTCGAAGACTTCGTGCAAGCTTGTTCCTTTCATCTTGTGGAGCCATTTTAGAGTCCGGAAGATCACTACATGGAGCGAAGGGACTACTTCACGGAGATATTGAAGTGAAGAACCAGTCTACAAAGGTTGTATTCCATATTCACTTAGATGTAAAGTTGTTTACATGTTGTATTGTCTAATTCTCTAGTTAAAATTCTAGGGTTAGGGTTGTTTAGCATGGCAATTTTTTGAAAATGGTATAGACGATACCTCCCGAAACCTTGCTGTCATGCTAGGCATTCCTACAGTGGTATCATAGCCAAGCAAGAGAATTAGAAGATGTTTGTAGAATTACGAATCCGAAACAACTCTGAAACACTCAAAACAAAAACCTAGTTTCTGTCGATTTTTAAAAGGCCTCGAAATTTTTTTTAAGCAACTGCAGAATGTTATATGAGATGTAACATGAACACTGGACAAATACGAACCAATTTTGCTGGATTTGACCCGGTGACATGAACAAATAAACCGGCCTGGCTGGCCCAATGATGTGATTTTGAGTTCATTTTCATTCGGTGTTTTGGTCTCTGGGTTTTGGTGTTTCGGGTGTTGCTTGTTTTTGCTGAAATTGCATGTGATGTTAACTTTCTGTAAAGGCAATTTGGAGTGTTTCGTAGTCATAATTCTAACATCATTTCAGGTAATTTAGACGGCGTTAAAAAGTTCGAACGAATCTCAATAACCCATTTTTTCCCTCGATGGAAATTTTCTAAGAGTTGGATTTTTTCAAAGTTTAAAACATTCAAAAATCATGCAAGTAATTCGATGGACCATCTAGAAGAACGAAACCCTAACTCGATTCTATGACCGTCAGAACCGCCACCAAACTCTAGGGTTTGCGGTAGTTGCGCGGCGCCATAGGTGAGGCAAGGATTGGGCCTTCTACGGTTGGTCCATAGGTACTATGGCAGGTTCTGCGTATTTTTAAACTGTGCTCAAGTGTTGAGCTCTTTGGGAAATTTTGGGTATTTGTTGATTCGATTGAAATGTTTAACATCGTCTAGCTATCTGTGAAATGTGATACAATATTTGGAATTCATATTGTTAGCCATGAAATCCAAAGTATGTGATATTTCGGGTTTATGATGTCTAAGGTGATTGTGCATTCCAAATGTTGTAGTTTGACATTTTCTTTTCTGCGACCGTAAGTGTAATATGTGGTTTATCGTCGGTTTCGTTGCTATATGTCAATGACAATTGGGATACGCATATTTACTTACGTTGATGACATGTGATGTTATGTGTTGCTGGGATATATTATATTGGATCGTCGTGTTTTGAATAGCCGGGGGTTTTTGCGTGAGATGAGAGTTTTTCATTTTCATTCATGTAAAAAATTTGTATGTAATATTCTTTTATTGGGGCACTTCCAGGTTGAGGATGATGTCACCAGTGATGTAGATTATTTACTTTTCCGCATTAGGATAGACCCAAGGTGGGGAGCACAAGTAACCGGGTTCTAGAGTCCAGTGGGAGACCATCTCGAGGAGTCAAGAACGGGTCTCCTAACTCTAGAATTGATAGGGTTGCTTGCCGCTCTCGTAGGGGTCTAGGGATGTGGGTTTGGCTATTCATCGCGACCGTGGAATCCATGTTTTTTACTGGCTTAATATAAAACACGGAAATCCTACTATATCCAATATTTCATATGTTATCTTCTACTGCTGATATTCTGTGATGTGACCACTTTATATGCGTGAGATGAATGCTTTATTATTATATATATGATATATAATAAATGTTTCTTATGTTTTGCACCCGCGCTAGTCCCGCTCTGCTATGCCGTTAGTTAAGTAACCTAACGGTGCATAACGGGACACTGTGGCGAATGCGGATGGCATAAGCGTACGTTGTATTTTCATTTCTTCTGTGATACTTAGGAAGCATAAATGATGGGACTTCATTAAAAAGATTAATGAAAGAAAATAAACCTAAAGATATTGTAGAATCAAATTTTCAAAAAAGGCAGCTCTAGATTTTTTTTTTGCATAGCGGTTTTCCTTATAGAATATCTAGCACCTTATTCGATAAGGAAAAAGCCGAGATCTCTTCACCGGGAGTGACCTCTTTAGTAAAAGCTAGCAGATGCTACAACCCACTCGGTTTTGTTTTTGTTTGCTTCTCTAGTTCTTATTTTGCATAGTGATATTCATGAATATCCAGCACCTCATTCGATGAAGAAAGAGCCAAGATCCCTTCACTGGGAGTAACCCCTTTAGCGAAACTAGTAAAAGTCTCAAAAACACTCCTTTTCAAAATCACTCGATTCTACAAATATATCAAGTTCAAAGCATTAAAGGTTTTCGTAAAAACTATCTGCAACCCTCCGTCGTTTTAGGAAGTAGAGTACTTAGTATTCGTGCTGCGTTTGTTGACCATAGTTAAGGCGCAGTGTACGGTAGCTAAGTGATGTCTTCCTACATAGCATATGATGTGATTAATTAGGACAGTCATGTGACTTTGTTGACCTTAGTTAAGGGTCATGTGGGTGGGTCTAATTAATCACGAAATGACGGGTAGAACTAGACTAGTGCTTATGATTTACCATTATTAAGATCATAAGTCACTAGGGGTAAAAACCACATCGGGAATTTCAAGAGTTGAAATTTGCAATGAGATTGTATACCTTCTATGAGATAGTTGGATCCCGATACCCATTTTAAGTAAGATTTACTCCTGTGAGAGTTTTACATATCACAATTAGCCGATCAAGTAGGTGTCTAGAAAGGTGTTAACGAGGTTATGCCCCTGTGAAAACAAGGTTTATTTTAATTAGGTCCATGCGAAAGCACGGGGAACCTCCCTCAAAGTACCAACACTGGTCTAGCCGAAAGATTGGCGAACTTGTAGGGTGTAATTAATCCCGGCTTGTCTTACCTTTTAGGGTTTGAAGGAAGATTTGATAAAAACAGTGGGAGCCACCCTGATTAGATAAGATAATAACCAATCTAATCTTGCAAGAGCATACGCTAAGTGTTTTCTTCTCTCTCTCTCTCCAGGTAGCGACCATGTCAGGCCTTAATCAAGATAATAATATGGATGTATTAACCGAACCTGCTTATTATACTGAGCCGGGGAATGTTGGTTCCGCTCCAACTTATAATTGTTATAAGTCCGAGTAGGAAATAGGGGAATATCCAGAATCCCATGCCATCCAAATAAAGAATAAGCATGTTGATGCATCTTCTTCGGGTGTGTTAGTTACCGAGAACTGTTTCTCGGTACACTCTACGTCCTAGGTATTAGATACCGAATCAGGATCCTACATATGTAATATGTTGCATGGGCTTAAGAAAGATAGAGAACTGGGAATAGGTGATCATTCTCTAAAAGTAGGGAATGGTGCAAGTGTTGCAGCCAAAGCAGTTAGTGAATATCACCTTGTATTACCAAATGGGAATATTTTGATTTTGAACGAATGTTATTACACACCCTCTATGATATGCAATTTAATATCAATTTCTTTATTAGATAAAGAAGGATGTAACTTTATAGTAGAGAAAAATGTTATGAACATTTACCTAAATCAAGTGTTGATTGGGTTTGGTGCGTTATGTAATGGTTTATACGTTCTAAATCAAAACACGGTTCTTAACGTACAAAACACACATAAGAGGAAGAGTTCAGAAATGAACGAATTCTTCTTGTGGCATTGTAGACTAGGTCATATCAATACGACACGACTAGCTAAGTTACATAAGGATGGATATTTGAATCCGTTCGAACTATCATCTTATGAAACTTGCCAGTCATGTCTCAAAGACAAGATGATCAAAACTCTGTTTACTGGACACGGAGAAAGAGTTACGGAACTCTTGGGACTGATACATAGTGATGTGTGCGGTCCCATGTCTACACATGCCAGAAATGGTTCCTCGTACTTCATTATATTCACTGACGATCTCTCAAGATACGGACATGTGTTCCTGTTGAAACACAAGTCTGAAGTTTTTGAGAAATTCAAAGAATATAAGCATGAAGTTGAGAACCAGACGGGTAAAAGTATTAAAATGCTACGATCTGATCAGGGAGGAGAATACTTGAGCACGGAATTCCATGACTATCTAAAAGAAAATGGGATTATCTCTCAGCTTACTCCTCCATATACACCACAGCACAACGGTGTATCGGAACGGAGGATTCACACCCTATTGGATATGGTGCGCTCTATGATGAGCATCGTTGAGTTACCTATTTTCTTTTGGGGTTATGCGCTTGAGACAGCAGCATACCTATTGAATAGAGTTCCAACTAAATAAGTGCCTACTACTCTATATGAGATATGGAATGGGAAGAGACCATCTCTTAAACGAGTTAAGATATGGGGTTGTCCGGCCTATGTTAAAAGGCAAAATCCAGACAAGCTCGAGGCAAGATCTGCTCTGTGTAAGTTTATAGGATATCCAAAGGATTCCTATGGATAAATCTTCTACCATGGTGAGGAACAAAAGGTGTCTGTTTCTCAATATGCCACCTTTTTAGAAAAGGAATTTCTTGTAAAAGAAATTAGTGGCGAAGAGGTTTAGCTAGAAGAAGTTCCAACCGTACAAACTACAACAGAAGATTTTGTAGAACCGGAGGATTCGATAGTCCCCGATGAACCTCAGCCTCTCCACCGATCTAGTAGGGTTCCTCATCCACTTGAGAGATACTACGGTTTTCTCATTGATGGTGGGAGCGAGGATTGCATCATGGAAGATGATGACCCAACTAGCTTTGAGCAGGCCATCATGAGTGGGGACTCTATGAAATGGCTGGATGCAATGCGATCTGAGATCGAATCCATGTACACCAACAAAGTATGGACTTTAGAAGATGCTCCTGAAGGGTTAAAACCCATCGGGAGCAACTGGATCTTCAAGAAAAAACTTGGTGTAGATGGAAAAGTTGAGACTTTCAAAGCTAGACTTGTTGCAAAAGGTTTTCGTCAACGACAAGGTGTGGATTATGATGAAACCTTTTCTCCAGTGGCTATGCTTAAGTCCATCCGGATCCTACTTGCCATCGCTGCATACCATGACTACGAAATCTGGCAAATAGATGTTAAGACTGCCTTTCTAAATGGTGATTTAGAAGAGAGCGTGTACATGACTCAGCCAGAGGGCTTCGTGGACAGTGGGAGCAGCAGGAAGGTATGCAAGCTGCTTAAATCCATTTACGGGTTAAAGCAGGCATCACGGAGTTGGAACATCTGTTTTGATGTGGTAGTCAAAGAGCTTGACTTCATCAAAAACGTAGATGAACCTTGTATATACAAGAAGGCGGCAGAGAGTAAGGTTTTCTTCCTCGTATTGTATGTGGATGATATACTCTTGATAGGAAATGATGTTCTTATGCTGCACTCGGTCAAGCTCTTCTTATCACAAAGATTATCAATGAAAGATCTAGGTGATGCCTCCTACATCTTTGGGATTAGAGATAGATCTAAACGGATACTGGGATTGCCCCAATCCAGGCACATAGACACCATACTAAAGAGGTTTAGTATGGAAGATTCCAAGCATAGGAATTTACCCACGATCACAGGACTCACTCTCTCTAAAGAGATGTCTCCCAAGACTGATTTGGAGAGAGCTCGTATGCAAGGGATACCCTATGCTTCGGCAGTAGGCTCTATCATGTACATGATATTATGTACCAGACCCGATGTAGCATACCCACTAAGTGTAGTGAGTAGGTATCAAGCAGATCCAGGAGAGAATCACTGGACAGTTGTGAAGAACATTCTCAAGTTCTTGAGAAGGACTAAAGAGATGTTCTTGGTGTATGGTAACGGTGAACTCTAAGTGGAGTCATTTACCGATTCGAGCTTCCAGAGTGATAAGGACGACTTTAAATCGATCTTGGGATTTTACTTCACCCTCAGTGGAGGGGCGGTTTGTTGGAAGAGTTCCAAGCAAGAAACCGTGGCAGACTCGACGATGAAGGCTGAATAGATCGCTGCCAACGATGCTACCAAAGAGGCTGTTTGGATGAAGAAGTTCATAAACGAACTTGGTGTGGTTCCGTCCATCGAGCATCCAATACCTTTGTATTGTGATAACAATGGAGCTGTGGTTTTGGCCAAGGAACCCAGGTCCCATCAGCGATCCAGGCATATTCTAAGGCGGTATCACCTGATCCGGGAGATAGTTGATCGCCGGGAGATCGAGATCAGGAGAGTTGACATTGTAGGGTTCCTAAGCACGACAGCAAGGTTTTAGGTGGCATCATCCATGCCAATTTAAAAAATTTGCCATGCTAAAAGAACCCTAACCTAGAATCCTAAACTAGAGAATCATACGAAAACATAATGTAAACAACTTTACATCTAAGTGAGTAGGGATTACAACCTTTGTAGTCCGGTCCTTCACTTCTATAGCTCCTTGTAGTGGTCCCTTCGCTGTGATCAATGAACTCCTGGACTCTTGAGAGGCTCCACAATGTGAATGATGCATACTTTCTTGAAGTCTTCAAAATCGAAGATGATCTACCTCGAGAAAACATGGACTCAAGCTGTCACTTCACTAATATGGAATTAGTGAGGCTAACACCTTAAATTAAATGTCTAGTTTAGTAGAGGATGATGAAGTAGGAATTTTACTCACTTCAGAATTTAATTTCTCACTATTTTTCTTCACTTTCTCAAAAGCAAGAGAGAGCTTGAAGGAGATGAATGAAGAAGATGAAGTGAATCAGAGTGAGATTAGAAATGCAACCATGGTGAGTTTATGTCATATACTAACCCATGTAGAGAATAAACCATGGCTAAGTGATTATGGTTAGGTTAATAAATATCTTAGGTAAATCAAAACAAGTGGACTTAGTCAATGGTTCTACATGCTTCATCCAAGCTCAACCATGACAAATATTCAAATGTTTTGAATTACTTATATAAATAAAAACCAACACATTATCAAAACCATGGTGTAAGTCACATATATATTATTTATGTAAAAACGAAAACAATACAATAAACATATATCACATATATGTTAAATATATCAAAAGTGAGAAAAAGAAATACTTAAGTGAGAAAATATTAGTTAATGTAAATTAATATATCAAATATATAATTATACATTAAATTATTAAATCAACACTTGATTTAATAATCCGGCTATATCACATATAACCGACTAATATAATATGTATCATTTCATCGAATTAACACTTAATCCGATAACCTGGTTATATCACATATAACCGGCTGGTATTGGGGGTTAATGTTGCGCAAGCTTTTTCTCAAGGATGAAGAAGATGAAATCAAGAGATGAGAATAAAATAATGAGGTGAGAGAGTCAACCATGGGTGAGTTTGTATCATATATCTAACTTATGTAGAGACATAACCATGGCTAAGTTATAATGGTTAGGTTAATAAATATCTTTAGTAAAACAAAATTAGTGGACCAAGTCAATGCATTGATTTTATGAATTTCCGGTGTGTAGTTTGAGAAATTATAAAGAAATCACAACCAAAAATATTTTGACCGCAATCAATAACGGTGTCGAATGTAGCGCGTTAGTAAGTGCGGATCGTCCACAGGGAAAGTGTAATCGTTCGTCTTTCGAATTAGATGAGTCGAAACTTTAAAGAAAAGAAAAGAAAACAATTCATGATTTGTAATTGCAATTCAAGAAAGAGAAAAATCTAGATCTAAGAAAGCATTAAAAGATAGAATCAAGAATTGAGAGTTTGTTGATTTTTCCAAACCAAATATCAAGAATCGAAATGAGGCTCGTAGGAATCGATCGGATCTATAGATGTGATGTAATCTTTCAATGATGTATTCTTATCCTTCGATGAATTGATACTAGATCGATGATGATCGATCGAGAATTAGGAATTTCTTATGAAACTAAGGTTTCATCTTATCCCTTGTTCTTTCGTCGATATCATTCACATTCTAGCCTCTAGTAAATTCAAGAAACGATCGTAGATCCCTAATTTCGAGCGATCACAATCAAGAAAGCATCGCAACGAAACTAGATCATCGATTCTTGAACTTGCTAGGGTTTACAAGACTCGTAGGACTTAAGAATCGTATTAAGATTTGTTACATTATCATTCTATTGATCGTCTCGACTCCTTAACGAGCGGAGTTTTACTCAAACATCACAACAAGAACTACAATTACAAATTGAGATCGAATCATGATGCAAGAATTTAAAGAAAGCAAGATTAAAGAATTTCACCTTTTATTTATATCAACAATTTCATTACAATCGCTCAAGAACTACAAAAGGAAGAACTCGATCGTCGATTTGGCTTCGCTCGTCTCCGTGAGTCGCGGATCGGCTTGGATCACTGCCCAATTGAAGATCGGCTCGGCTCCTAAAAGGTTGAAGGGCTTCTTGCTTGATTGGTACTCAAGATCTTGAATTTGGAGTGGAATTAGGGTTAGGGTTTCGCACAAGCCTTGTCACTAGACTTGTGGAAGAAGATGGAGAAGGAATGAACAACCTCAACCCTTAGATCTAGGTTCCTATTTATAGACATCCCTAAAACCCTATATCTAGGATTAGAATTTGAATTTCCCTCCAAAAGTTAGTTAGAGGAGATTTGAATTTCCCTCTAAAAGTTTGTTGAGGAGAAGCTTCTAGATGTGATTAGTTAGGAGCTTAATTAAGATTAGCTTTGCTTAATGATCTTTGCTGATCTGGAAGAATCTTCGAGAGAATTCTGGAATTTGACGTGTCTTTCTGAGCTTAAGCCACTGAGATAGGAGTTGTGCACTAAAAACTGAGCGTTGACGTGGCAATACCGCCGCGGAACCGCGGCGTAAGCCGGCTCCCGCCGCGGTTCCGCGGCACTTTGGTGGCTTTAGGGCTTGAAAACTCTGGTGCTGATTTGGGCTGAAATAAGGGTCTTTATTGGATATGTTGAATTGTATTTTCCCCTTTGGATTGCTACCAGATCTCACAACTTGGAGTTGGTGTATTTTATCAGCTTCTTTTGACTTTTGTTCCTGCAAATTCTCGAGACAAGTGTTGCGCAATATAGGGATGATGCGATGCCATGATAAACACACAATTTCCTCAGAAATGTCGGTTTTAGAGTCTAACACATGCAATCTGATATTTCAGGACTGTTTTGCTAATATGTGAAATATGAATACCGAACACTTCTAAATGAGTGCAAATGATAGGGAAATTGCCGTGTTAAAAATACATTATTTTCGACGGATCAAATTCCCCCAAACTTATTTTCGATCGTCTCGAGCGAATTGTTTTATTAAAAAGAAGAAGAAAATAAAGAAAGAGAAAAAACTAACTAGCACACTTTCGTAAGCAACACGATTGCACTGAGCACGTGCAACAAGCCTTTAAACCTCTAGGTGTCCCTAGTAGGAGGAGTGTTGTCTCCTGAGGGTTTTCAGCGGATTGCACCCACAAAATCCAATAATAAAAGAAAGATCATGAATATTATATTTAAAGAAAAGAATTGTTGAAGAAAAGCCTTGAAAATTAGGGTTTCCAACTAAGCTAGCTTTTCGGTTGTCATGAGCCCTATCTTAATAGTCATGAAAAGATGTTAGAAATCACGTCCTCCCTCAATAAAACATCGTCTTATTATTCATTCCTATCTTTCTTCCAAACATCGATCATATCACCCTGCGTGTGTGTAAAGGACATCCATACACCCGGAGAATTCAATTCAAGCTATCATACTCTTGCCCATCAGCCTCAGTACTTTTTAATTAATGAATATTTAGATGAGATTGCTCACACACTTTCATGCGACCGTTAATACTTCTTGAGGTACTAACCGACCGATTACTCATGTGCTTGCTTATTTGGTGTATTTTCCTCGTCTTGCACCACCTAAGGCATAGCAGTGACTCCCAGACCAGTTGGCCTTAGGGCACTAGGTGAAGAGGCACCCTCGCTATATATTTTTTTATTGCCCTTGGTGATAACAAAATCAGTGTCCATTTTTCTCACCACTTTATATATTTTTTATTCACTTTTCTTTTATTTCCTTCATACTTCGGCTTTAAGACAAGAGCATTTCAAGGTATCCTCTACTATCCCAGGTTTCAAGACGTGTGTAAGTGCGAATAGCAGGGTAGCAACGTTCAAAATGTTTGGCTTCCAGAATAGAAACTATTTTTCAGACTTAGTTTTATCCTCAGATTAGTGACGTCCTTCATCTTACTAACCCTTGGGACAACGGCTCATAACTACTTATTACTAGTTCGTATAAGAAAACTTCTAATTTTCTTGGTTTTCTTAAATTTTTCTAATCTTATGGATGTAATTTTTCACTATCTAATCTTTTATTATCTTATTTATGTACAAAAAATGTTTTTATTTTTTTGAAAATTTTTAAATTTTTATAGGTTTTCAAAAAATGTTTTGTGCTTATGCAAAGTGATATGCAAATGATGCGAAAATAAGCACAAACCTCCCCCAAACTTGTTTTCAACAGTGTCCTCACTGTTGCCATCCGCTAAATCTCCAAAAAACTTATAAGCTTGGGAGGAATTATTAGTGGGGGCAAAATATTTAAGTGAAGAACTTCCCAAAACTTATTTTTGGCTCATTATTTTGTAAAAATTTTCTTTTTAGGAGCCAGAAAATATACCCCCCCCAAACTTAAGCAATGTTAATCTTTGAAAATCACATGAGGGGGTCAAAAATCAGTGGTCGATGCCAAGCTTTGCAAAGACCAAACGTTAACACCAACCATTCAAAAGTTTTATCAATGCAGTGCTCTGGTTAGTGGAAGAAGACGTGGGAAAAGGGTAAGGAGTGGAATAGAACGTGTGTGCGTCTCATTTTGGAGAGACGATGTAGTGAATGTGATGGATTACTCGCATTCTTTTTACAGTTCAGAGGAAGGGGTGGAGGTTCAATTTCATTGATTGGGACATGATCCATCTCAACACCCGTGTCATTCAAAAATGCGAGTTCATCAGCGAAGATCTCCTCAAAAGTTCCATCAATACCCCGATGAATAATGTCATCACAAAGTGCGGGGTGATCTTCAGACTCTAAGAACAGTTCATAATCCGTGTTAATTGTTGACCCGGACATCTCGGTGGAAGAGTCCGTATGTGTATGATACATAGTTGGGTCAAACAACAACGTATAAAAAGAGTCAAGATCAGAATCAGGAGGATCATCAAATTCGCTGCTGTCGACATCCATTAAGTCGACAGAACAGACCTGAGCAGTAGGTTCGGAGGGTACACTTCCCAACTTGTAAATGTTCAGCTCTATTGACCTATTCCCGAAAGATAGGGTCATAGAACCATTACGACAGTTGATTATTGCATTGGAAGTGGCCAAAAAGGGGCGACCTAAAATCACCGGAATTTGATTCCGTGGGTTCGCTACAGGCTGTGTATCAATTACAATAAAGTCCACAGGGAATATGAATTCCCCGATTTTTATTAACACATCCTCCAGTTCACCCCTAGGTTTGGTGATTGATCGGTCAGCCATCTGGAGAGTGCAATGGGTTGGCTTCAACTCTCCGATCCCTAACTGCTCATAGACTGAGTATGGAAGCAAGTTAACACTAGCGCCAAGGTCTAGTAGAGCACGGTTAATGTGTTTTTCCCCGATAGAAATGGAAATAGTAGGATATCCAGGATCCTTACGTTTCCTCGGTAATTGTTGGGGGAAAGCCGTGTCTACTGTTTTTGCCATGAAAATCTTCTTGGGCACTTGAGTCTTCCTCTTCCTAGTGCACAAGTTCTTAAGAGTTTTCGCATAGGACGGAACTTGTTGGATGGCATCTAGGAGAGGGATGTTGTTGTTAACTTGCTTAAAAATGTTCATAATCTTCTCCATATGTGGACTCGGTGTGTTTGCCCTTAACCGATTAGGATAAGGTGCTTTAGCAATAAGCGCTGGGTCCATCATAGGAGAAGGAAGTGGGGGTAGACATGATCCCAAAAAAGGAGTAGGGATCGTCTGTGGAGAACTAGAAGAGGTGGACTGAGGTGGCGAGCCTTTTGGGAAACGAAGAATAGGCTCGCAAGAAGGTGGTGGGGTAGAAGAACTGGGATCAGAATTAGAAGTGTGTGTGTGAGGAAAGGTCTCAGCCGGGGTGTTATTGATTGATTTATCGGTATCATCAAACTCTTCCCCAATATGAGTGTCAAGCACTCTTCCAGATCTCAACATGATTGCATCCACATGATGTGAATAGCTAGGATTGGGTAAAGGTTGAGCTGGAAATTTCCCTTTCTCTCTTACACTCATTTCGGCTCTTAATCGTGAAATTTCTGCTTCCATCGATTTGATATTCTCAGCTTGGGATGCTGAGTTTTTCTCAATTTTATCGACAGAAGACTTCATTTCAGCCGAAACTTGCATGATATTTGTTAAGACCAAATTCATGCATTGTGCAAATGAATAGGTTTCATCAGTCCCGGTTAAATGCAAAGGACTAGACAGTGCAGGTGTGTTGACCGGATTTTGAAAATTTTGTGCTTGAAAGGGGTGCTGACTCAATTGTGGTTGCTGTTGTGGTAGAGAGACCCTTTGGAAATTGTGTTGGGTTGGAACCGTGTTTTGAGATTGTGATTGGTTCCAAGCAAAGTTCGGGTTATTCCTCCAGCCCTGATTATATATAGAGGAAGATGGATCGTTTCTAGGTCTTTGAAATGCGGCATTGGTATGCTCATGACCTTGAAACGGACATTCTTCCGTCAAGTGAGATGGATCAGAACAGCAGCCACATACAGTTTTGGAGAGTGACATTTGATTTAGGGTGGCGGCTAAAAATTTGTTTTCCATAGTCTCGAGTTTCTTGTGTATAGCTGCAATGTCAGCTATAACTCCTATGGAAATATCATTGCCATCCCTAGACGATTGACTCACACCCCCCACTGTAAAGATTTTTCAGCGAAATCTTCTAGAAATTTCCAAGCTTCCACATCATCTTTGGTCATAAAGTTACCTTGACACATGGACTCAAGGGTCTGTCTTGTGTAAGGAGTAATGCCCTCATAAATGATTCAACACAGTTCCTATCTCGGGATGCCGTGATGTGGACATTGGACTAACAGATCCTTGAAACGTTCAAGACATTTTGAAAATGTTTCATTTGGAAGCTGGGTGAATTGATAGATTTCGCTACGGACTCGAGCTGTCTTTTGGTGTGGGTAGAATTTCTTAAGAAATGCTTTGACGAATTCGTCCCAATTTGAAATGGAATGTGCGGTAGTGTTATATAGCCACTTCTCGGCTAAATCGCATAAGGTAAATGGGAGAAGACGAAGACGCAAAGCATCCACAAACAACTGTGAGGTACCCATCATTGCGCATACATTTTCAAATTTCGTGATAAACATGTATGCGTCTTCAGACTCGAGACCGTGAAACTTTGGTAGAAGGTTGATGTATTGGGGTTTAATCTGAAAATTGTCCCCGTTGGCTGGTGGAATGGATAAGCAGGTGGAAAGTGGGACTCGTGTAGGATAGCATCTCTCTTGGAGAGAGATGCGAGGTGGATTCTGCGCACCAACGGACGGCGGCAGAGTAGTGGAAAAGAAGTTCGATGGAGTCGGATCCATCGATGTGGGTGTGGTGGTGGGTAAAGAAAAGGTAAGTGTAGAAATACCGACTTTAGGGTCGATCGGGGAACGCGGACTAAACAGGCACTAGAATCCTGTTGTCCAGCCTATCTTGCACTAAAAAGGGTTAGTACAAGTGGCAGCGTGAATTTATAATTAGGGGAATGATGAATGAATGCGGTGTTTGTTTTGAAAATTGGACGGATTTTGGAAAATATGATGCAACACAACAAATGCAACAACAAAAACCCTAGAATCTAGTGGTCACCTAGGTCCGGCTCTAGACCGCTCCTAACTGCCAAAAGACAAGTCGCAGGATAGAATCCTCCACTTCCTCTTTGTCCCCCTGTGGCCAGGTAAGTGCCAGGTAAGTGGGAAGGTACTCCACTACGTAAGTAGTGTGCCTAATTAATAACCACTAGCCTTCGACACACTTGCCTTAGACACCACAAGAAAACGCGGATAAGCAATGAATTACCCACGGCCTTCTCTTGTCCTAAGTGAGCGCGACGGTCCTTAGAGTCATCTCTAGATATTTTTTTAATTAATGAGGGTAAATGCGGATGCAAGTTTGTGATTTTTGGGGCTTAGGAAGGGTAATGAACTCCCCACCTAATCTGGATTTGGTCGTGCCCCTTAAATTCCGTATTAATATGCAAACAACCAAGAATCAAAAACACGCACAATATATTTTTTTGCTTTTTGCGCGGCGCTGCGATTATTTGCAAAGAAACCTGCACAAAATGTTAATTGGAGCAGATTAGGGGAGAGATAAGAAAGAGTAGAAGTATACCTAAAATTTTTATGCAGAGATGAAGTTAAACTACGGCGGAACCGCCGCGGGAGACGCTTATTGCCGCGGAATCGCGGTCTTTTCAAAGGATCACTGCACTGAAATTTATGGTAATGTTCCTGTTCACCTCAGGAGCTCTCTGGAATATTCAAAAAAAATTTATCCAAGCTCCAATGATTCCAGATTTCCTCGCAATCAAATCACAACACACGTATTAGGGTTTGTGCGAGTTTAGATCTAAAAAAAAATTGTAATGGAATAAATTTTTCAACTCAAATTTCAAAATACGAACAATTAGCGCACTAGTCCCTGGCAACAGCGCCAATTGATTTTATGAATTTTCGGTGTGTAGTTTGAGAAATTATAAAGAAATCACAACCAAAAATATTTTGACCGCAATCAATAACGGTATCGAATGTAGCGCGTTAGTAAGTGCGGATCGTCCACAGGGAAAGTGTAACCGTTTGTCTTTCGAATTAGATGAGTCGAAACTTTAAAGAAAAGAAAAGAAAACAATTCATGATTTGTAATTGCAATTCAAGAAAGAGAAAAATCTAGATCTAAGAAAGCATTAAAAGATAGAATCAAGAATTGAGAGTTTGTTGATTTTTCCAAACCAAATATCAAGAATCGAAATGAGGCTCGTAGGAATCGATCGGATCTATAGATGTGATGTAATCTTTCAATGACGTATTCTTATCCTTCGATGAATTGATACTAGATCGTTGATGATCGATCGAGAATTAGGAATTTCTTGTGAAACTAAGGTTTCATCTTATCCCTTGTTCTTTCGTCGATATCATTCACATTCTAGCCTCTAGTAAATTCAAGAAACGATCGTAGATCCCTAATTTCGAGCGATCACAATCAAGAAAGCATCGCAACGAAACTAGATCATCGATTCTTGAACTTGCTAGGGTTTACAAGACTCGTAGGACTTAAGAATCGTATTAAGATTTGTTACATTATCATTCTATTGATCGTCTCGACTCCTTAACGAGCGGAGTTTTACTCAAACATCACAACAAGAACTACAATTACAAATTTAGATCGAATCATGACGCAAGAATTTAAAGAAAGCAAGATTAAAGAATTTCACCTTTTATTTATATCAACAATTTCATTACAATCGCTCAAGAACTACAAGAGGAAGAACTCGATCGTCGATTTGGCTTCACTCGTCTCCGTGAGTCGCGGATCGGCTTGGATCACTTGCCCAATTGAAGATCGGCTCGGCTCCTAAAAGGTTGAAGGGCTTCTTGCTTGATTGGTACTCAAGATCTTAAATTTGGAGTGGAATTAGGGTTTGGGTTTCGCACAAGCTTTGTCACTAGACTTGTGGAAGAAGATGGAGAAGGAATGAACAACCTCAACCCTTAGATCTAGGTTCCTATTTATAGACCTCCCTAAAACCCTAGATATAGGATTAGAATTTGAATTTCCCTCCAAAAGTTAGTTAGAGGAGATTTGAATTTCCCTCCAAAAGTTTGTTGAGGAGAAGCTTCTAGATGTGATTAGTTAGGAGCTTAATTAAGATTAGCTTTGCTTAATGATCTTTGCTGATCTGGAAGAATCTTCGAGAGAATTCTGGAATTTGACGTGTCTTTCTGAGCTTAAGCCACTGAGATAGGAGTTGTGCACTAAAAACTGAGCGCTGACGTGGCAATACCGCCGCGGAACCGCGGCGTAAGCCGGCTCCCGCCGCGGTTCCGCGGCACTTTGGTGGCTTTAGGGCTTGAAAACTCTGGTGCTGATTTGGGCTGAAATACGGGTCTTTATTGGATATGTTGAATTGTATTTTCCCCTTTGGATTGCTACCAGATCTCACAACTTGGAGTTGGTGTATTTTATCAGCTTCTGTTGGCTTTTGTTCCTAGAAATTCTCGAGACAAGTGTTGCGCATTATAGGGATGATGCGATGCCAAGATAAACACACAATTTCCTCAGAAATGTCGGTTTTAGAGTCTAACACATGCAATCTGATATTTCAGGACTGTTTTGCTAATATGTGAAATATGAATACCGAACACTTCTAAATGAGTGCAAATGATAGGGAAATTGCCGTGTTAAAAATACATTATTTTCGACTGATCATGCATCCACAAGCTTCTACAAGCTTCATGCATGTGCCTAATTATCCACTAATTTGGATTTACTTAAATATCTAAACCCTACATTATAATTAGTATGGTGTAAGTCTCATACACCCATGTAGTTTGTGTCATCAACCATGACATAAAATAGAACACAATTAATATATATCACATATATATTAAGTGTGTACATGTGAGAAAAATAAATGCTTAAATGAGCTAATATTAGTTAATGTAAACTAGTATATCAAATATACAATTATACACTAAATTATCGAATCAACACTTGATTTAATAATCCGGCTATATCACATATAACCGACTAATATTATATATACCAATTTATCGAATCAACACTTGATTCGATAACCCGGTGATTGAATGCAATCTCGGTGTGTAGGTAGAAAATGTATAGAAATCACAACCAAAGAAATTTTTGACCGCAATCAATAACGGTGTTGATTGTAGCGTGTTAGCGAGTGCGGATCGTCCACAGGAAAAGTGAGATCCGTTCGAATTTGAATTAGATGAATTGAAAATTAAAAAAAAGAGAAGAAAGTCAATTCAATTCAAGATTTTAAAAGTGAATTCAAGAATTATCTAGATCTAAATCTAAAATCAAGAAAACATTAAAAATCAAGAATCAAGAATTGATGATATCCAATCCAAATATCAAGAATCGAAGTGAGGCTCATAGCAATAGATCGAATCTATAGACGTGATGAAAACTATTGATTACGTATTCTTATCCATCGATGATTTGATACTAGATCGATGATGATCAATAAGAATTTGGGATTTCTTGCGGAAACTAGGGTTTCATCATCAATCCCTTGTCCTTTCGTTGATTTCATTCACATTTTAGTCTCTAGTAAATTCAAGAATCGATCGTGGATCACTAATTAAGAGCGAACACAATCAAGAAAGTATCGCTCGAAACTAGGTTGCCGATTCTTCAATTTACTAAAGTTTACAATACTCATAGGACTTAAGAATCGTTTCAAGATTTGTAATATCATCATCTATTGATTCTCTCGATTCCTTCACGAGCGGAGTTTTACTCAAACATCATAACAAGAAACACAATGAAGAATTGAGATCGAATCATGATGCAAGAATGTAAAGAAAGCAAGATAAAAGAATTTCACCTTTTATTTATCAACAATTTCGTTACAATTCTCTCAAGAACTACAATGAGGAAAGAACTCGATTGTCGATTTGGCTTCGCTCGTCTTTGTGAGTCGCGGATCGTCTTGGATCACTTGCTCGGATGAAGATCGGCTTCGCTCCTAAAAAGTTGAAGGCTTCTCGCTTGAATTGTACTCGGTGTTCTTGAATTTGGCTTTGGATTTTGGATCAGGGTTAGGGTTTGAATGCATAAGTTGTGTCACTCAACTTGTGTGTGTAATGGTTAATTGAAACCCAATACCCTAGATCTAGGTTTCTTTTTATAGGCATCTCAACCTTAGATCTAGAATTCAAATTTCAAATTTCCCTCCAAAAGATTGTTAGAGAGAGGCTTCTAGAAGAAGTTAGTTGGAGGGAATATTCTAGAGCTAAGTTGTTAGGCCGAGCCTTCTGGATGAAGCAACGTGGTGTTTCTGGAGTCTTCTGGAAGCTTGTCTGTTACAGAGAAGGCACGTGTGGAAAATTGAAACCCTGATTTCACCATAGCGCCATGGATCCGCGGCGGGAAGCACCTATTGGCCGCGGATCTGCGGCTCAATGAAGGCTTCATTGCATGATCTTTCTGTAATATTCTTGTACTAACTTCTTGGCACTTTTTTCATGTGTAGAATATTTTTTTACTTTCTCTTTCACTGCCAGATCATAAGTCTTGGACTTGGCGTATTTTTGTCAGCACTTTTGACATTTCCGGCTCTTTTCCTACAATTACCTGCACAGATTCTCGAGACAAGTGTTACGCTACACAAAGATAATGTGATGCAATGATAAACACTCAATTTCCCTCAGAAATGTCAGTTTTAATATATAACACATGTAATTTGGTATTTTACAGCTGTTTTGCTAATATGTGCTATATTAATACCGAACACCTCTAGATGAGTGCAAATGGTAGGGAAATTGTCGTGTTAAAAATGCAATATTTTCGACTGATCAAATTCTCCCAAACTTATTTTCGGTCGTCTCGAGCGAACTGTTTTATTAAAAAGAGAAGGAGAAAATAAAGAAAAAGAAAAACTAACTAGCACACTTTCATAGGAAACACGATTGCACTGAGCACGTGCAACAAGCCTTTAAACCTCTAGGTGTCCCTAGTAGGAGGAGTGTTGTCTCCTGAGGGTTTTCAGCGGATTGCACCCATAAAATCCGATAATAAAAGGAAGACCTTGAAAGTTACATATAAAGATAAGAATTGTAAAAGAAAAGCTTTGAAAATTAGAGTTTCCAACTATGCTAGCTTTTCGGTTGTCATGAGCCCTATCTTAATAGTCATGAAAAAATGTCAGAAATCACATCATCTCTCAATAAAACATCGTCTTTATTCTTCATTCCTATCTTTCTTCCAAACATCGATCATATAACCCTACGTGTGTGTAATAAACATCCCTACACCCGGAGAATTCAATTCAAGCTATCATACTTTTGTCCATCTGCCTCGGTACTTTTTAATTAATGAATATTTAGATGAATTTGCTCACACACTTTCATGCGACCGTTAATACTTCTTGAGGTACTAACCGACCGACTACTCATGTGCTTGCTTATTTGGTGTTTTTCCTCATCTTGCACCACCTAAGGCTTAGCAGTGACTCCCAGACCAGTTGGTCTAAGGCACTAGGTGAAGAGGCACCCTCGCTATATTTTTTTTATTGCTGCCTTGGCGATAACAAAACCAGTGTTCATTTTTCTCACCATTTTATATTTTCTTCATTTTTTATTTCCTTCATACATCGGGTTTTAGACAAGAGCATTTCAAGGTATCCTCTAATATCCGAGTTTCAAGACGTGTGTAAGTGCGTATAGTAGGGTATCAACGTTCAAAATGTTTAGCTTCCAGAATAGGAATTATTTTTCAGACTTATTTTTATCCTCAGATTAGTGACTTCCTTCATCTTACTAACCCTTGGGACAACGGCTCATAACTACTTATTACTAGTTTGTTTAAGAAAACTTCTAATTTTCTTGGTTTTCTTAATTTTTTCTAATCTTTTGGATGTAATTTTTCACTATCTAATCTTTTATTATCTTATTTATGTACAAAATATTTTTATTTTTTGAAAATTTTTAAATTTTTATAGGTTTTCAAAAAAAATTTGTGCTTATGCAAAGTGATATGCAAATGATGCGAAAATAAGCACAAACCACCCCCAAACTTGTTTTCAACAGTGTCATCACTGTTGCCATCCGCTAAATCTCGAAAAACCTGTAAGCCTGGAGGAAATTTATTAATGGGGGCAAAATATTTAAGTGAAGATCCTCCCCCAAACTTATTTTTTTCTCATCTTTTTATAAAAATTTTCTTTTCAAGAGCCAGATTATACCCCTCCCCCAAAACTTGAGTTAAACAATGTTAAGCTTTAAAAATCACAAGAGGGGGTCAAGATCGTTGGTCGATGCCAAGCTTTGCAAAGACCGAAAGTTAACACCAACCATTCGAAAATTTTATCAATGCAGTGCTCTGGTTGGTAGAAGAAGAAGTGGGGAAAAGGTAAGTGGTGGAATAGAATGTGTGTGCGTCTCATTTTGGAGAGACGATGCAGTGAATGTGATGGATTACTCGCATCCTTTTTACAATCCAGAAGAAGGGGTGGAGGTTCACTTTCATTGATTGGGAGATGATTCATCTCAACACCCGTGTCATTCAAAAATACGAGTTCTTCAGCAAAGATCTCCTCAAAAGTCCCATCAATATCCCGAAAAATAATGTCATCACAAAGTGCGGGGTGATCTTCAGACTCTAAAAGCAGTTCATAATCGGTGTTAGTTGTTGACCCGGACAACTCAGTGGAAGAGTCCGTATGTGTATGATATATAATTGGGTCAAACAACAACATATGAAAAGAGTCTAGATCGGTATCATGAGGATCATCAAATTCGCTGCTGTCGACATCCATTAATTCGATAGAACAGACCTGAGCAGTAGGTTCGGAGGGTACACTTCCCAATTTGTAAATGTTCAGCTCTATTGACCTATTCCCGAAAGATAGGGTCATAGAGCCATTACGACAGTTGATGATAGCGTTGGAAGTGGCCAAAAAGGGGCAACCTAAAATTACCGGAATTTGATTCCGTGGGTTCGCTACAGGCTGTGTATCAATTACAATAAAGTCCACAGGGAATACAAATTCCCCGATTTTTATTAACACATCCTCCAGTTCACCCCTAGGTTTGGTACTTGATCGGTCAGCCATCTGGAGAGTGCAATGGGCTGGTTTCAACTCTCCGCCTAACTGCTCATAGACTGAGAAAGGAAGCAGGTTAACACTTGCGCCAAGGTCGAGTAGAGCGGTTGATGTGTTTCTCCCCAATAGAAATGGAAATAGTAGGATAGCCAGGATCCTTACGTTTCCTCAGTAATTGCTGGGGGAAAGCCGTGTCTACTGTCTTTGCCATGAATATCTTCTTAGGCACTTGAGTCTTCCTCTTTCTAGTGCACAAGTCTTTAAGAACTTTCGCATAAGTGGGGACTTGTTGGATAGCATCTAGAAGAGGGATGTTAATGTTAACCTGTTTAAACATTTCAGTGATCTTCTCCATTTGTGGACTCAGTGTGCTTTCCCATAACCGATTTGGGTAAGGAGCTTGAGCAATAAGGTCGGGGTACAACACTGGAGAAGATCGTGTGGGTGGGAACGATCTAAGAATAGGAGTGGGGATCGTTTTCTGTGTGGGCTGAGGAGTCGAGCCATGGGGAAAACGGAGAATAGGCTCGGATGAAGGTGGTGGGGTAGAAGAACTGGGGTCAGAATTAGAAGTAGAAGTGGAAGGAAAGTTCTCAGCTGGGGTATCATTGATAGATTTTTCAGTGTCATCAATCTCTTCCCTAACGTGATTGTCAAGTGTTCAGTTGATAAAACTGCACATTTGTATTACTTTTTTCCTACCATTTTCATATTAAAAAAGGACTTTATTATAATATATCATACATATGAGGGTTTATGTGTAAAAATACTATTTTCCATGTGTTAATATATTATAATTATAATTTGGTAGGAAAATGCATGCAAATAATTTCATTGACCAAATCCTAGTAGAACTAAGTCTACTAAATATTATTTGAGATTATTGTGCAGAATTTTCCAAGTTGTTGTGCAGAATTTATCAAGGAAATCAAGTTGTTGAAGAAGACTTGCCAAATTAAGAATCAAAACTTGAAGACCAAGTCTGGCAGCAACAACGAGAAAATTTCCAGATTCTGAAGGTGCCTAGGATTGCCACATGTCACAAGAAGCAAGCCCAAAAATTTTCATCAAGAGATCCTGACCTTTAAGCGTGGATCTGCGGCCAAACCCACCCTTGGGCCGCGGATCCGCCGCAATTCTGTGGAGTTGGAAGCCAAGATTTTTTTGGGTGAATCTATGCGAAATTTTACCTAATTTTGAAACAAAAGATTCTGGCTTTGCACTATAAAAAGGCACCGAGAGCCTCTTGGAAAATTCATCAAGCCGACGCGATCACGAAGTCCAAGACGGCTCACGCATCTAGGCTGGTCATCAACTGTTCGTCTACCTCCTTGGAAGAGATCGAGAAGCAAACTAGTCTTTGTAATCATTTTCTAAGGAATCAAAGTGTAGATTGTTCAAGTTGATTAATAAAGGTAGTTGTTTTATTTAATTCTTTTGCATTTTACATTATGTTTTCCCTCTCTATCTTTTCATCTTCTTTTCCCAACATGCGCGAGTAATTCTCAGGATAGGCTAATGGATGATGAACATCCCTAAACCCTTTTTAAGTCCTATAAAATTTATGAACTTTATCAAAATAATCATTAACATCCTAATCGGGCGCGCTAACAATTCTTTGTTATTTCCGACCGCGATTAGAGATTAGATTAATGATTTTTTGGTAAAGGCCAGATTTGAACGGAGTTTCGTGTCGAGATAAGGGTTAAGAGTGGGATTCCTTTTCCCTCCAGAAACCCTAATCTACACGCATCACCGTCGTTCTACTTATAAATCTATTAATGGATAAAAAGGGTAAATTTTAATTAATCGTCCATAACTACTAAATCCTAACGAACCCTACAAGCCCCTTATTATATTAACTACATCTTTAAAATAATCTAGATCTATATTTTACATTCTTGTTTAACGTAGATTTAGAAACTTTTCACAAAACTCTTTATTCCTCCTCTCTTTTTCAACACGTCTAAAGTAAAAATAAAAGGTTCAACGTTTCCCAGAGGACGACCCGTACTCATCTCGGTCTAGCTACACGCGACACCGTTATTGATTGCGGTTTACTACAAACATACACTTTTTCGTATCAATCAAATGGCGCCGTTGCCGGGGATACGTGCGTAATTTTTTATTTTTACTATTTGTGTTGAATTCTTAGACGATTCATATCATTATTAACACAAAACTGCAAATTGCATATTTAACGATTTGTGCGTGAATTTTGCGAGGAAATCTGGAGTCACAGAATTGAGGAAAGCAGAAGACAAAGACATTCATCGAGATCCAGAGGAGCACAGAGGGCCACAGAAAAATTTTCATCAACTGTTCCTTCTGCCACGCGGCGGAACCGCGGCATAAAGGTGCTTCCGGCGGCGGAATCGCGGCAGGTTAGAGGGATTAGAGTTACAAAACTCTCTGGTATCTTTCTTAACTCCTTCTCTCTCCCCTAAAATCCAATAAAATCTATTTTCTGCAGGATTCTTTGCAAAATAGCGCCGCTCAAAAATCTTTTTGCAAAAGTTTTGTGATTGGTTTTGTTTTGCATATTTTAATACGGACTTTAAGGGGCAAAGACCAAATCAAGATTTGGTGGGGATTTCATCACCCTTCCTAAGCCCCATAAATCACAAACCGAGCATCTAGATCAACCCTTCATTAATTTATAAAATATCTAGACCAGACTCTAAGGACTGTCGCGCTCAATAAGGACAGAGGAAGGTCGTGGGTAATCTATCGTTTATCCGCATTACTTTTGTAGTGCCTAGGCAAGTGTGACAAAAGCTAGTGGTTTTTAATTAGGCCCACTACTGTGGTTCCTTCCCACTTACCTGGCACTTACCTAGCTACAAGGGTAGTACGGAGGCGGTAGAGGATTTATCCTGTGGCTTGTCCTTTGGAAGTCTAGGAGCGGTCTAGAGACTGGACCTAGGTGACCTTAGTTCTAGGGTTGCTTGTGCATCTTAGGGTGATTTGTCTTGAGTCCCACATTTTTAAAAACAAACCAATTTTTAAATCACACACACGCTGCCACTTGCACTAAACCCGTTTAGTGTATGCTCGGCTGGACACGGGATCCTAGTGCCCGTCTTGTCCGCGTTCCTGCTATCGACGCCGAAGTCGGTACTTCTTCATCTTCCTTTCCCCCACCACCACACACCACGACCGAGATGGACGGCACTCCATCAGATTATAACACCACGCTGCCACCGCCTGTAGGTGTGCAGAATCCACCGCGCATCTCTCTCCAAGAGAGATGCTATCCTATCCGTGGTCCCCTTCCTACTTGTCTATCTCTTCCACCACCTAACGGGGATAATTTCGAAATTAAACCCCACTACATCAATCTGCTGCCCAAATTTCACGGGCTTGAGTCGGAAGATGCGTACGTTTTCATCACCAAATTCGAAAACGTATGCGCAATGATGGGTACTTCACAGTTGACTGTCGATGCTATGCGCTTGCGTCTTCTCCCATTCACACTGTGCGACTTGGCAGAAAAATGGCTTTATAATACTGCCGCACACTCTATCACTAGTTAGGATGAATTCGTAATAGCATTTCTTAAGAAATTTTACCCAAACCATAAGACTGCCCGTGTTAGGAGCGAGATCAACCAGTTCACCCAGCTTCCCAATTAACCATTTTGGAAGTGCTTTGAACGCTTCAAAGATCTGCTTGTCCAATGTCCTCATCATGGAATCAATAGATGGGATTTATGCCGAATTATATATGAGGGCATTAATCTAGCGACAAAGCAGATGCTTGAAACAATGTGTCAATGCAATTTCATGTCTAAAGATGACGGTGAAGCTTGGAAGTATCTGGAAGACTTCGCTGAACACACTTTTCAGTGGGAAAGCGTAAGACCACCTTCATCTAGGGGAGGTGTTCACCAGCTCGATATTTCTATCGCAGTAAAAGCCAAAATGGCAGCGATACAGAAGAAACTCGACGCTATTAAGAGCAAATTTTCATCATTCTCCTTAAATCAGGTCACGCTTCCTAAGACCGTCTGTGGTTGCTGTTCGGATCCTTCACACTTAACGGAAGAATGTCCTATGAATGCATCGTTTCAAGCTAATGCTGCTTTTCAGCAGCGACCTAGAAACGACCCTTATTCTTCTACGTACAATCAAGGATGGAGGAATCATCCCAACTTTGCTTGGAATCAAAACCAACAAAGCAATTATCAAAGACCTCCTCCACAGCAACCACAACCACAAAATCAGCCCCCCTTTCAGTCACAGAATTTCCAAAATCCGGCCAACATTTCTACACCACAAGTGGTCGGTACTGACAACTCACTTGCACAAACTTTGGATATGTTCATGAAACAATCCATGCAATTTTCGGCTGAGATGAGATCTTCTATTGATACCATAACGAAAAACTCCGCCTCCCATGGTGAGAGTATTAAATCATTAGAAAACCAAATCGTACAGTTAAATGCCGCAATGAGTGCGAGAGAAAAAGGGAAACTCCCATCTCAACCCCTACCGAATCCTGGCCATTCACAAAATCATAATGTGAATGCCGTCACTACGTTGAGATCGGGGAGAGTGCTGAATAACCGAGTGGGTGAGCAAGGTGATGATGTTAGTGACACATTTGATACCCCAGCTTCTTCTTCTTCTTCCCCTAATTCGTCTAGTCTCCCACCTTCACCCGAGCCTATTCTCCGTTTTCCCCAAGGCTCGAACCCTTCGCCCATTTCGCCAAATCTATCTAAGACGATTCCCACTCCAGTTTTGGGATCGAATCCGTCCCCACAATCCTCTCCAATGTTGGACCAAACCCTTATTGATAAAGCACCTTATCCAAACAGGTTAAGGGGCAACAGACCAAGTCCACAAATGGAGAAGATTGTTGAAATTTTTAAGCAAGTTAACATAAACATTCCTCTCTTAGATGCTATTCAACAAGTTCCGTCATATGCGAAAATCCTAAAGGACTTGTGCACTAGGAAGAGAAAAGTTCAAGTACCCAAAAAAGTTTTCCTTGCGAGTAATGTGAGCACTGCTTTTACGCAACAACTACCCAAGAAACGAAAGGACCCCGGAAGTCCTACAATTTCAATTTCTATTGGGGGTAAAAATATCAATCGTGCTCTACTCGATTTAGGTGCTAGTGTTAACTTGCTTCCGTACTCTGTTTATGAACAAATAAGGATCGGAGAGTTAAAACCTGTGCATTGCACTCTTCAGATGGCCGATCGATCTATCACCCAACCTAGGGGTGAGCTAGAGGATGTGTTAATCAAAGTCGGGGAATTCATATTCCCTGTGGACTTTATCGTTATAGATACACAACCTGTGGCGAACCCACGCAATCAAATCCCGGTGATACTCGGTCGACCCTTTTTGGCCACTTCCAACACAGTAATCAATTGTAGAAACGGCTCTATGACCCTATCCTTTGGAAAGAAGTCAATTGAGCTTAACATTTACAAGTTGGGAAGTGAACCCTCCGAACCCTATGCTCATGTGTGTTCTGTCGAATTAATGGATGTCGACAGCAGCGAATTTGATCAACCTCATAATTCTGACTCTTTTCATATGTCGTTGTTTGACACGGACTCTTCCACCGAGTTGTTCGGGTCAACATCTAACACTGATGAGGAACTTTTTATAGAGTCAGACGATCACCCCATTTTTTCTGATGACATTATTCTTCGGGGTATCGACGAAAGCTTTGAGGAAATTTTCGCTGATGAGCTCGCATTTTTACAAGACACGGGTGTTGAGATGAATCAACTCTAAGATGAAGAAATTGGACCTCCACCCCTTCTTTTGGACAATCATGATAATGCGAGTAATCCATCATCACTATCACTGTGTCGTCTCTCCAAATTGAGACGCAATCCTTTTCCATTACACCTCTTATCACCTCCCCACTTCTTCTTGTCAAAAGGTGACATGTTCTTCCACCAATCTTGGTGCTTCATCGATAAAATTTTTGAATGGTTGGTGTTGACCTTCAGTCTTTGCAAAGCTTGGCATTGACCAATAACCTTGACCCCCTCGTGTGATTTTAAAAGATTAAAATTGTTTAACTCAGGTTTGGGGGGGTGTGGTATATTTTGGCTCTTGAAAAGAAAATGATTTTTACAAATTTGTGAGCCTAAAATAAGTTTGGGGGAGAATTTTCACTTTCATTTATTCTTGCCCCCATTAATAATTTCCTCCCAAGTCTACAGGTTTTTGAGCTTAACGGATGACATCAGTGAGGACACTGCTGTAAACAGGTTTGGGGGAGGTTTGTGCTTATTTACACATCAATTTGCATCATATTTTGCATAAGCACAACATTTTCAAAAAAAAATTTAAATTTTTTTTTGATAATAAAAGAATAGAATGTGAAAAATTACATCCAAAAGATAGGAATAGTTTAAGAAAACCAAGAAAATTAGAAGTTTTCTTAAACGAACTGGTAATAATTGTTATGAGCTGTTGTCCCAAGGGTTAGTAAGATGAAGGAAGTCACTAATCTGAGGATAAAAATAAGTCTGAAAAATAGTTTCTATTCTGGAAGCCAAACATTTGAATGTTGATACCCTACTATATGCACTTACACACGTCTTGAAACTCGGGATAGTAGAGGATACCTTGAAATGCTCTTGTCTAAAAGCCAAAGTATGAAAGAAAGAAAAAATGAAGAAAATATAAAAATGGTAAAAAGAAAAAAATGAACACTGGTTTTGTTATCGCCAAGGCAGCAATAAAAAAATATAGCGAGGGTGCCTTTTCACCTAGTGCCCTAAGGCCAACTGGTCTGGGAGTCACTGCTAAGCCTTAGGTGGTGCAAGACGAGGAAAATATTATCACCGAATCAGCAAGCACATGAGTAATCGGTCGGTTAATACCTCAAGAAGTATTAACGGTTGCATGAAAATGTGTGAGCAATTCTAAATATTCATTAAGTTAAAAAGTACTGAGGTAGATGGACAAGAGTATGATAGCTTGAATTGAATTCTCTGAGTATAGGGATGTCCATTACACACACGTAGGGGTATATGATCAATGTTTGGATGAAAGGTAGGAATGAAGAATAAAGACGATGTTTTATTGAGGGATGATGTGATTTCTAATATCTTTTCATGACCATTAAGATAGGGCTCATGACAACTGAAAAGCTAGTGTAGTTGGAAACTCTTATTTTCAAAGTCTTTCTTTTATGGTTCTTATCTTTATATGTAAATTTCACCATCTCACTTTTATTATAGGATTTTATAGGTGTAATCCGCTGAAAACCCTCAGAAGACAACACTCCTCCTACTAGGGACACCTAGAGGTTTAACGGCTTGTTGCACGTGCTCAGTGCAATCGTGTCTGCCTACGAAAGTGTGCTTAGTTTTCTCTTTTCTTTTTCTTCTCTTGAATAAACTAGTTTGCTCGGGACGATCAAAGATAAGTTTGGGGGTATTTGTTCAGTTGATAAAACTGCACATTTGTATTACTTTTTTCCTACCATTTTCATATTAAAAAAGGACTTTATTATAATATATCATACATATGAGGGTTTATGTGTAAAAATACTATTTTCCATGTGTTAATATATTATAATTATAATTTGGTAGGAAAATGCATGCAAATAATTTCATTGACCAAATCCTAGTAGAACTAAGTCTACTAAATATTATTTGAGATTATTGTGCAGAATTTTCCAAGTTGTTGTGCAGAATTAATCAAGGAAATCAAGTTGTTGAAGAAGACTTGCCAAATTAAGAATCAAAACTTGAAGACCAAGTCTGGCAGCAACAATGAGAAAATTTCCAGATTCTGAAGGTGCCTAGGATTGCCACATGTCACAAGAAGCAAGCCCAAAAATTTTCATCAAGAGATCCTGACCTTTAAGCGCGGATCCGCGGCCAAACCCACCCTTGGGCCGCGGATCCGCCGCAATTCTGTGGAGTTGGAAGCCAAGATTTTTTTGGGTGAATCTATGCAAAATTTTACCTAATTTTGAAACAAAAGATTCTGGCTTTGCACTATAAAAATGCACCGAGAGCCTCTTGGAAAATTCATCAAGCCGACGCGATCACGAAGTCCAAGACGGCTCACGCATCTAGGCTGGTCATCAACTGTTCGTCTACCTCCTTGGAAGAGATCGAGAAGCAAACTAGTCTTTGTAATCATTTTCTAAGGAATCAAAGTGTAGATTGTTCAAGTTGATTAATAAAGGTAGTTGTTTTATTTAATTCTTTTGCATTTTACATTATGTTTTCCCTCTCTATCTTTTCATCTTCTTTTCCCAACATGCGCGAGTAATTCTCCGCTTGTTAGGGTTTGTAGGATTAGGGTAGGCTAATGGATGATGAACATCCCTAAACCCTTTTTAAGTCCTATAAAGTTTATGAACTTTATCAAAATAATCATTAACATCCTAATCGGGTGCGCTAACAATTCTTTGTTAGTTCCGACCGCGATTAGAGATTAGATTAATGATTGTTTTGGTAAAGGCTAGATTTGAACGGAGTTTCGTGTCGAGATAAGGGTTAAGAGTAGGATTCCTTTTCCCTCCAGAAACCCTAATCTACACGCATCACCGTCGTTCTAGTTATAAATCTATTAATGGATACAAAGGGTAAATTTTAATTAATCGTCCATAACTACTAAATCCTAACGAACCCTACAAGCCCCTTATTATATTAACTATATCTTTAAAATAATCTAGATATATATTTTACATTCTTGTTTAACGTAGATTTAGAAACTTTTCACAAAACTCTTTATTCCTCCTCTCTTTTTCAACACATCTAAAGTAAAAATAAAAAGTTCAACGTTTCCCAGAGGACGAACCGTACTCAGCTCGGTCTAGCAACACGCGACACCGTTATTGATTGCGGTTTACTACAAACATACACTTTTTCGTATCAATCATCAAGCACTCTTCCAGACCTCAACTTGGTGATTGCAATCACATGATGTGAATAGCCAGGATTGGGTAAAGGTTGAGCTGGAAGTTTCCCTTTCTCTCTTGCACTCATTTCAACTTTTAATCGTGCAATATCTTCTTCCATCGATTTTATAGTCTTGCTTTGGGACGCAGAGTTTTTCTCGATTTTATCGACGGAAGTCTTTATTGTCAAAAGCAAGTTCATGAATGAATAAGATTCATCAGTACTGGTCAACTGCAAAGGATTAGATGGTGCAGGTGTGTTGACCGGATTTTGGAAGTTTTGTGATTGGTAGGGGTGCTGACTCAATTGGTGTGGTTGCTGTTGTAGTGGAAGAGCTCTTTGGAAATTGTTTTGATTTGGAACCGTGTTTTGAGTTTGTGATTGGTTCCAAGAAAAATTAGGGTGATTCCTCCAACCCTGATTATAAGTGGAAGAAAATGGATCGTTTCTAGGTCTTTGAAAAGCAGCATTGGTATGCTCATGACCTTGAAACGGAGAATTCAATGGACATTCTTCCATCAAATGAGAAGGATCAGAACAACATCCACATACAGTTTTGGAGTGTGACATTTGATTTAGGGCGGCGGCTAAAAATTTGTTTTCCATAGTCTCGAGTTTCTTATGTATAGCTGAAATTTCAGCTCTAACTCCTATGGAAGCATCCGATTGGTTATTGCCACCCCTAGACGATTGACTCACACCCTCCCACTGTAAAGATTTTTCAGCGAAATCTTCTAAGAATTTCCAAGCTTCCCCATCATCTTTGGTCATAAAATTGCCTTGACACATGGATTCAAGGGTTTATTTTGTGTTAGGATTAATGCCCTCATATATGATTCGGCATAGATCCCATCTGGGGATTCCGTGATGTGGACATTGAACTAACAGATCCTTAAAGCGTTCAAGACATTTTGAGAATGTTTCATTTGGGAGCTGGGTGAATTGATTGATTTCGCTACGAACTCGAGCTGTTTTATGATTTGGGTAGAATTTCTTTAGGAATGCTTTTACAAATTCTTCCCAGTTCGAAATGGAATGTGCGGTTGTGTTATACAGCCACTTCTCGGTTATATCGCACAAGGTAAATAGGAGAAGACGAAGACGCATAGCATCCACAGAAAACTGTGAAGTACACATCATTGCGCATACATTTTCAAATTTTGTAATAAAGACATATGCGTCTTCAGACTCGAGACCGTGGTATTTGGGTAGAAGGTTGATGTATTGGGGTTTAATCTCAAAATTGTCCCCGTTGGCTGGTGGAATGGAGAGACGGGTCGAAAGAGGACCTCACATAGGATAACACCTCTCTTGGAAAGAGATGCGGGGTGGATTCTGCGCACCTGCGGACGGCGGCAGAGTAGTGGTAAAGAAGTTCGATGGAGAATCGTCCATCGAAGTGGGTATGGTTGTGGGTAAAGAAGAGGTAAATGTAGAATTACCGACTTCGGAGTCGATCGGGGAAACGCGGACTAAACGGGCACTAGAATCCCGTGTCCAGCCTATCTTGCACTAAAAGGGTTTAGTACAAGTGGCAGCATTAATATAATTAGAGGAAATGATGTGATTGGTGTTTGTTTTGAAAAATATACGGATTTTTGAAAAAATGATGCAAATCACAACAAATGCAACAAGCAACCCTAAGTCTAGTGGTCACCTAGGTCAAGGCTCTAGACCGCTCCTAACTGCCAGAAGACAAATCGCAGTATCAATCCTCTACTGCCTCTTTGTCTCTCCTGTGGCCAGGTAAGTGGGAGGTTCTCCACTACGTAAGTAGTAGGCCTAATTAAGTAACCACTTACCTTAGACACACTTGCAATAGACACACTTGCCTTAGACACCACAAAAGAAACACGGATAAGCAATAGATTACCCACGGCCTTCTTCTGTCCTAAGTGAGCGCAACGGTCCTTAGAGTCAAGTCTAGATTTCTTTTAGTTAATGAAAGTAATGCGGATGCAATTTTGTGATTTTCGGGGCTTAGGAAGGGTAATGAACTCCCCACCTAATCTGAATTTGGCCGTGCGCCTTAAATTCCGTATTAATATGCAAACAACCAAGATCAAACACGCACAATATTTTTATTTTTGCGGCACTGCGAATTTTGCAAAGAAAACCTGCAGAAATTTGTTATTGGAGCAGACAGATAGAGAGATAAGAAAGTGAGAAGATACCAGAGGAATTTTTGAACACTGTAGCTTCTGATCTGCGGCGGATCCGTCGCAGATGCGCCTAAATGCCGCGAAACCGTGGTGACGTCATTTGATCACTGCACAAAAAATTTAAGAACTCCTTCTGTTGCTTCACTGAACTCCCTAGAATATTCAGAAAAATTTTTCCCAAGCTCCACAGATTGCAGATTTCCTCGCAATAAATCACAACGAATCGTTTAGTGTTTGCGCGAATTTTGATCTAAAAATTTTGATGGAGTAAATTTTTCAACTCAAATTTCAAAAACAAACAAATTAGCGCACTATCCCTGGCAACGGCGCCAATTGATTGAATGAAATCTCGGTGTGTAGGTAGAAAATGTATAGAAATCACAACCAAAGAAAATTTTGACCGCAATCAATAACGGTGTCGATTGTAGCACGTTAGCGAGTGCGGATCATCCACAGGGAAAGTGAGATCCGTTCGAATTTGAATTAGATGAATTGAAAATTAAAGAAAAGATAAGAAAGACAATTCAATTCAAGATTTTAAAAGTGAATTCAAGAATTATCTAGATCTAAATCTAAAATCAAGAAAACATTAAAAATCAAGAATCAAGAATTGATGATATTCAATCCAAATATCAAGAATCGAAGTGAGGCTCGTAGGAATTGATCGAATCTATAGACGTGATGAAAACTATTGATTACGTATTCTTATCCATCGATGATTTGATACTAGATCGATGATGATCAACGAGAATTAGGGATTTCTTGCGGAAACTAGGGTTTCATCATCCATCCCTTGTCCTTTCGTTGATTTCATTCACATTCTAGTCTCTAGTAAATTCAAGAATCGATCGTGGATTTCTAATTCAGAGCGAACACAATTAAGAAAGCATTGCTCGAAACTAGGGTGCCGATTCTTCAATTTACTAAAGTTTACAAAACTCATAGGACTTAAGAATCGTTTCAAGATTTGTAACATCATCATCTATTGATTCTCTCGACTCCTTCATGAGCGGAGTTTTACTCAAACATCATAACAAGAAACACAATCAAGAATTGAGATCGAATCATGATGCAAGAATGTAAAGAAAGCAAGATAAAAGAATTTCACCTTTTATTTATCAACAATTTCGTTACAATTCTCTCAAGAACTACAATGAGGAAAGAACTCGATCGTCGATTTGGCTTCGCTCGTCTTTGTGAGTCGCGGATCATCTTAGATCACTAGCTCGGATGAAGATCGGCTTCGCTCCTAAAAGGTTGAAGGCTTCTCGCTTGAATTGTACTCGGTGTTCTTGAATTTGGCTTTAGATTTTGGATTAGGGTTAGGGTTTGAATGCACAAGTTGTGTCACTCAACTTGTGTGTGTAATGGTTAATTGAAACCCAAAACCCTAGATCTAGGTTTCTTTTTATAGGCATCTCAACCTTAGATCTAGAATTCAAATTTCAAATTTCCCTCCAAAAGTTTTTTAGAGAGAGGCTTCTAGAAGAAGTTAGTTTGAGGGAATATTCTAGAGCTAGGTTGTTAGGCCGATCCTTCTAGATGAAGCCACGTGGTCCTCTGGAAGCTTGTCTGTTACAGAGAAGGCACTTGTGGAAAATTGAAACCCTGATGTCACCATAGCGTCGCGGATCCGCGGCGGGAAGTGCCTATTGGCCGCGGATCCGCGGCTCAATGAAGGCTTCATTGCATGATCTTTCTGGAATATTCTTGTACTGACTTCTTGGCACTTTTTTCATGTGTAGAATATTTTTTTACTTTCTCTTTCACTGCCAGATCACAAGTCTTGGACTTGGCGTATTTTTATCAGCACTTTTGACAGTTCCGGCTCTTTTCCTGCAATTTCCTGCACAGATTCTCGAGACAAGTGTTGCGCTACACAAAGATAATGCGATGCATTGATAAACACTCAATTTCCCTCAGAAATGTCGGTTTTAATATATAACACATGTAATTTGGTATTTTACGGCTGTTTTGCTAATATGTGCTATATTAATACCGAACACCTCTAGATGAGTGCAAATGGTAGGGAAATTGTCGTGTTAAAAATGCAATATTTTCGACTGATCACCTGGCTATATCACATATAACCGACCGATACAAAAATCGCAAGAATAGAATACGGTGTCACATACTCGTATTATTCTCGGTCCCGCACATATCACATATGTGCTCTTACTTCGTTTTTCCTGAGCCAGTAAAATCTCTGTATAGGACTCTAAAGACTCGTCAATACGCCGGCAGTAGGTGATGATCACTTCAAGTACTCACAAGCCGTCAGCGGTACTAGCTGGATTTAACCGCTACCCGGGTATTGAGTGATCAGAAGATCAACAAGCAAGCCCGCTCTAGCTCCTGTAAAGCCTGTCAGTAACACTACCGTACAGTCCGGTATTTTCGTCTGATATGTCGCATATCAAGTCTAGGGGTGGTAAACGTCAGATCCCATTAACTCGAAAAGTCATGCCGATACGAGGCTCATAACGGGTCGAGAAACTACGGATAACACTTACCAGTAAATCTCTAAATCAGCCCTAGCCAGGGACTTCCCTGTTATGGCCAATCGAGCACAGCGCAACATCAACCCCCAATACCGGGAGAGACGAAACCCCTCATATCGCTCATTTCCTCCATGTGACTCGGGACTGTACCTAAAAACCACCGTTTTGCACGTCCTCTTGAACATGGTAAGGTGGAAATCAAAGCACAGTGGGAATCACACAAGACTCTATGATGATCTCGGGTCTACAGACTAACCTGTACCAGTGTCACCAGAGAACAGCTATCTGACGTGAGATATAATACCATCTAGGAGTTCTCGGCGAGTCCGTCCAGTGTACCCAGTCACCACTGAGCACCCGTATACCATCTCTGATGTCAAACACCAATGGATATGGGATCATCCATCGCCCATCTATATGGGTCGAGAAGCTATACGCTAGTCTACTCTGGTATATCGATGCCCCGTCCCGATACACCCACGACTAGGGACATTAAAGGATGTGCTTACCGACTACCTTTGTCCCACTAGTATGATCTGCATCATAATCCAAGTAGTCAAGTACACATCCTAAGGGCTTTATCAACACGTAACAAAGAGACAATCAGTATACATGTTAAGATAAAGTGCAACCAGATAGCATACTATCATGTTGAGCAAGAAAGTCCTCCCTATATATGTCCAAGCATCCACTACAATATACATCTTGTGTACAGTAATGGCCTCTAGGGCATACATATAACTAACAATCTCCCACTTGCACTAGGGTCATTATATAGCAGTGGTTGTAGTATCTCATACTCAACCATCCCTTAAAAGTCTCTCTCTGGGAAAAGGCCTTTGTGAGTGGATCCGCCGTGTTGTCCTCTGAGTCTACTCTCCTAACCTCGATCCCTGGAGATCAACCATCTCCATGATCAGGAAATACTGCCTTAGAATATGTCTAGATCACTGATGGGACTGGGGTTCCTAGGCATAAGCCACAACTCCATTGTCACTCAATTGGTACATGTTGATAAAGCCCATAGGATATCTGCTTGACTACTGGGACTTTGATGCGGATCAAACTAGTGGGACACGTGTAGTTTATGAGCATATCCTTGAAATGTTCCTAGTCGTGAGTGTATCGAGACGGGGCATCGATATTCCAGAGTAGACTAGCGTATACCATTCTTGTCCCATATGATGGGCGATGGATGATCCCATATCCATCAGGAGTGGTGACACCAAAGATTGTATACGGGTGCTCAGTAGAGACTGGGTACACTGAACGGACTCGCCTAGAACTCCTATGTGGTATTATATCTATCGTCGGATAGCAGTTGTCAGGTGACACTGGTACAGGTTAGTCTGTAGACCCAAGATCGTCATAGAGTCTTGTGTGTCCTCCCACTGTACTTTGATCTCCACCTTACCACGGCTCTACTGAGTCGTGCAAACAGGTGGATTTTGGGTACAGTCCCGAGGCACATGGTGGCACTGAGCGATAGGAGGGGTTTCGTCTCTCCCGGTATTGGGGGTTGATGTTGTGCTATGCTCGATTGGCTATAACAGGAAGTCCTTGGCCAGGACTGTTGAGATTTACTGATAAGTGTTATTAGTAGTTTCTCGATCTGTTATGAGCCATACACCAGCATGATTTATTGAGTTATTGGGGTTGACGATACCATCCCTAGACTCGATATGCAGCATATCTGACGAAGAGACCGGACTGTACGGTAAGTGTTTCTAGTTGGCTGACGGGAGTTTTGACAGCTTCGCTTGTTTTCTTCTGATCGCTCAATACCCGGGTGGCCGTTACGTTTAGCTGACCGCTTGCGGCTTGTGGGTGTTTGATATGATCATCACCTACTGCCGGCGTATTGACGAGTCTTAGAGTCCCACACAGGAGTTTCCTAGCTCAGGCGAAAAGATGTGGTGTGCATATGAGATATGCGCGGGGACCCGATTAAATGCGTATATGTGATACCGTATATTAATCGGGCGTTTTTCTATTGGTCGGGTCGTGTATGATATGACCGGTTTGTTAAATAAGTGTTGATTTAACATTGACTTTTAGCTCAATTCTTTATTAAACCCTTTTATATAATGATGTATGCATACATGTATGCACATGTTGATGTGTATGGACACATACATACATACATACATAGTGTCATGGTTGATGATACATAAGAGATGGAAATGCAAGACTCGCATGGTTCATTTATATATAGATATCTATATTAGGTTTGAGAAAAAGGAATAGAAATAAGATTAAATCATGGTTGATAATTATCCACACTTGACTATACTTTGACCTAATTTAAACCATGGTTTAATTCTCATTTGGCTTTTGACTCAACACTAAAATATCTAGATATTAATTAACCATGGTTTGGCATGAGAGATATATCTTTGTTATTTATTTTCTATGCTTATGATTATTAAGAATTATCATTATCTCTTGAGCTCTTGAGTTGTCGTCTTCTTCTTCCTCAATTCTCTTGCTCTCTTGAGATTTCCATAGAGTGAGACAGTAAAAAAAAAAGAAAGGGTTTTGAATAGAGAAAACAAACCACATCATCATTCTACACTAGTCTAGCCAATTAGTTTAGAGTGTTAGCTTCATCTTCATCCTTGATCAAGTGGAGCTAGGAGCTTGAGCAAAGGAGCTTCGGGTGGATCATCGTGGAAAAGGAATAACTGTAGCGATCCATTTCAAACTCACAAAGATCCAAGGAGTCACCAAGGGAAGTCTACAAAGGTTGTAATTTCTTCACTTAGTGATATATAGTTTCTAGTATGTGATAATATTGTTGTTACCCTAAATATTCTAGTTAAGATTCATGGTTAGTTTGCTTAGCACCTCTCTAAAATTTTAAAGTAGCATGTGTGATGCTTCCAAACCCTAGATTAGGTGCAAGGGAAACCCAACAGTGGTATCAGAGCCAAACTAGAGGTTTAGAGTAAACTAGACGGCGTTAAAAATCTCGAACGAACGAAACCCGACACCCGAAAAATGCTCTCTGGAAATTTTTCAAAAAGTTGGATTTTTTCACAATAAAAATACTCAGAAAATCGTGCAGGGTATTGTATAAGCCACAAGAAGAACGAAGCCCTAACTCGACTTAACGACCGCGGAACCACGGCCAAAAGGCTCTTTTTGCGGCGGTTCCGCGGCGCCGTTGGTGAGGCTTGGACTGTGCCTTCTTGTGCTGGCCCGTATGTGCTAATAGCAGTCTCTGGTATATTTTAAAACTGGTCAAGTGTTGAACTTTCTGAGAATTCTTTGGGTAATTGATCATTCGATCAAATGTTTTAACTCCGCCTAGTATATGAGAATGTGATACAATAATTGGAATCTACAAATTTGTTTATTGCGTGTAAATCTAACATTTCGGTCTCAAGAATAATCGGAAATCTTGTTGAATTATCCGACTATTTTGAAAAGATGTTTTCATGGGTGAGACCTAAATGCGAGCTTTACATTTTTGGACATGAAATCTTTGATATGTGATGTCCCAGGTTTGTGATGTCTAAGGGCAGTTACGATTCCAATTGTTATAGTTTTTCATTTCTTTTCTGCGACCGTAAGTGTAGTATGTGGTGTATCGCCGATTTCGTTGCTATACATCAACGACAATCGGGGTACTCATACTTGCTTACGTTGATAATATGTGGTATTATGTGTTGCTGAGATATGATGTGCAGGATTGTCGTGATAGAATAGCCGGGGGTTTTATGTGAGATGAGAATCTTTATTTACATTCATGTAAAAATCTATTGTATGTAATATTCTTTTATTTGGGGCACTTCCGAGTTGAGGATGATGTCACCATTATTGTATATTATTTACTTTTCCGCATTAGGATAGACCTAAGGAGGGGAGCACAAGTGACCGGGTTCTAGGGTTCAGTGGGAGGCCATCTCGAGGAGTCGAGACCGGGTCTCCTAAACTCTAGAATTGGTAGGGTCACTTGCCGCTCTCGTAGGGGTCTAGGTGTCTGGGCTTGGCTATTCATCGCGACCGTGGAATCCGTATTTTCTATTGTTGGCTAAATACAAAATACGGACCTCCTAGATATCCTTTTATTTTCATATGTGCTTCTGTTGTTGATATTCTGTGATGTGATTACTTAATATCTGAGACGAATGGATTAATATTATATATATGATATATAATAAACGTTGCTTATGTTTTACACCCACGCTAGTCCCACCCCGCTATGCCGTTAGTTAAGTAACCTAACGGTGCAGAACGGGACACTGTGGCGAATGCGGATAACATAAATGTACGTTCTATTTCGTTTCTTTTCTGTGATGGCTTAGGAACTTAAATGATGGGACTACATTAATAAGATTAATGTAAAGAAAAAGAAACCTAAAGATGTTGTAGAATCAGATTTGAAACTCACTCGGCCTTTTTATGAAAAATGCAAGTTTCAAAAGATACGGAGCTTAAGCCACTCCTTTTCTAAAACTATTTTGATTCTACAACGAGATCAAGTTCAAAACGTTAAAAGTTTTCAAAAAACCATCCGCAACCCTCCGTCATTTTAGGAAGTAGAGTACTTAGTATTCGTGCTACGTATGTTGATTATAGTCAAGGCATAGTGTACGGTAGCTAAGTGATGTCTTCCTACAAAGCATATGATGCGATCAGTTATGACATTCATGTGATTATGTTGATCATATTCAAGAGTCATATGGGTGGGTCTAGTTAATCACGAAATGACGAGTAGAACTTAACTAGTGCTTATGATATGTTGACCATAGCCAAGGTCATAAGCATCTAGGGGTAAAAACCACATCGAGAGTTTCAAGAGTTGAAATTTGCAATGAGATTGCATACCATCTATATGATAGTTGGATCCCGATCCAACTGTGAGTAAGAGTTACTCCCAGGAGAATTTTGCACTTTACAATTATCTAATCCAGTAGGTGTCTAGAAAGGTATCAACGTGGTCTGACTTCTGGGAAAACAAGGTTTATTTTAATTAGATCCGTGCGAAAGCACGGAGAACCTCCCTCAAAGTACCGACACTGGCCTGGCTGACCGGTTAGCGAAACTGTAGAATGTAATTAATCCTGGCTAGTTTTTTTTTGAGATTTTGAAAGAAAATTTGATAAAAGTAGTAGGAGACATTGATTAGATAAGATAATAACCAATCTAAATCTTTGTAAGAGCATTTCGCTAAGTGGTTTCTTTTCTCTCTCCTAATGGCGGATACCGATGACAGGACTTAAGCTTCTTTTAGAGAAAAACAAACTGACAGGACCGAATTATAAAGAATGGTTGAGGAACTTGAACATTGCACTCACATATGATAAAGTATCATATGTCCTCACTGCTAAAGCCCCACCCGTCCCAGGTCCTGAATCATCTGTTTCGGATAGAGTGGTCCGAAAAACATAGGATATTGATTGTGATACGGCCAAGTGCCTCGCGCTTGCTTCTATAGACAGTATACATCAGAAGCAGCACGAGAAGATAGATGTTCAATCCATCTTTCTTCATACAAAGGAGTTGTATGGAGAGCAATCTCGGACTTTACGTTACGAGGCATCTAAAAAGCTGTTTCAGATGCGGATGGCCCCTGGCACATCAGTAGGAGAACATGTCTTGAAGATGATTAGTCTTATAGAAGAACTTGAGGACCTGGGATGGACCATGGATAATGTGCAATATACTGATATTATTCTACAGTCTCTCCCCCCTGCCTTTGCTCCGTTCATAGTAAACTTTAATATGAACGATTTGGAGAAATTATTGCCTGAACTTCTCAATATGTTGAGAAGTGCAGAGAGCACGCTTAAGACAGCGAAAAATCCCGCTCTGGTTGCTGGGCCATCTTCCTCTTCTATCCCAAAAGCCAAGCCCAAGGGAAAGAAGAAGAAGAAACTCACCAAACCGAGAGGTGGAGTTCAAAAGAAGAAGGGGAAAGATAAATATGGGGCCGCGGGAAGTGGAAAAGGAGAATGCTCTTACTGCCACAAGTCAGGACATTAGAAATGCAACTGTGCTCTGTATCTTGCTGATCTCAAGAAGAAGAAGCATGTTGATGCTTCCGCTTCAGGTGTGTTTGTAACTGAAAACTGTTTTTCTATAAACTCTGCATCTTGGGTATTAGATACTGGTTCTGTTTCTCACATCTGCAATTGTACGCAGGGATTGAGAAATATTAGAGTTTTGAAGACTGGTGACCATACTCTGTGGGTTGGAAATGGTTCCAATGTACATGCTGTATCCGTAGGAGAGTATCATCTGGGGTTGCCTTCGGGTTGTATTTTGGTTTTGAACCCTTGTTATTATGTACCTAGTATGCTATGTAATATAATATCTGTTTTTTTGTTAGACAATGAAGGATATCATTTTGTGTTGCAGAATAATGTTATGAACATTAACTTGAATCAACAGTTGATTGGGTATGGTACATTAAATAACGGTATTTACATCCTGAACCAACACACAATTTTCAATATACAACATACTGATAAAAGAATATTTTCAGATATAAATGAAGCTTTTCTTTGGCATTGTAGACTTGGTCATATTAATGAAACAAGACTAAACAAGCTACATAAAGATGGATATTTGAATCCTTTGAATATAAATCTTATGCGACTTGTCAGTCCTATATCAAAAGGTAAAATGACCAAAACTCCGTTTACTGGACACGGAGAAAGAGTTGTGGAACTCTTAAGCCTCATACATAGTGATGTATGCGGACCAATGTCTACACATGCTAGAGGCGATTTTTCATACTTCATTACTTTTACTAATGATTTCTCAAGATTCGGACACGTGTTTTTGTTAAAGCATAAATCCGAAGCTTTCGAGAAATTCAAGGAGTATAAACTTGAAGTAGAAAAACAAACAGGCTTGAGCATCAAGAAACTTCGATCGGATCGAGGTGGAGAGTATTTGAGTACAGAGTTTTCAGACTTCTTAAAAGAGAATGGGATTCTCCCTCAGCTCACTCCCCCTTACACACCACAGCACAACGGTGTGTCAGAACGGAGGAATCGTACCCTATTAGATATGGTGCGGTCCATGATGAGTGATGCTGAGTTACCGCTTTCCTTTTGGGGACATGCATTTGAGACAACAATGTATCTGTTAAACGGGGTTCCAACCAAGACCATGTCTACCACTCCATATGAGATATGGTATGGAAAGAGATCATCTCTTAAAAGAGTTAGGATATGGGGTTGTCTGGCTTTTGTTAAAAAGCAGAATCCGGATAAACTTGAGACACGATCGGTCATGTGTAAATTTGTGGGATATCCAAAACATTCATATGGATAGCTATTCTACCATAAGGAGGAACAAAAGGTGTTTGTTTCTCAACATGCCATATTTTTAGAAAATGAAATTTTTACAAATAGTACTGATGGCAATGCGGTAGAACTAGAAGAGGTTCAAAAGACACAAATTACTCATGATGAATTGGTTGAAACTGATATTGCAGTAGAACTTCAAGAACCTCAGCCGCTCCGGAGATGTAGTCGAACTTCTCGTCCACCAGAGAGATACTATGGGTTTCTCGTTGATGGTGATAGAGAAGATTGCATCATTGATAATGATGACCCTACTATTTTTCAGCAAGCTATCACGAGTGGTGACTCAGTGAAGTGGCTGGATGCCATGAGATCCGAAATGGAGTCCATGTACACCAACAAAGTATGGACTTTAGACGTTGCACCTCCTGGGATAAAACCCATAGGGTGCAAATGGATCTTTAAGAGAAAGATTGGTGTAGATGGACAGGTAGAGACCTTTAAAGTAAGGCTTGTAGCGAAAGGTTTTCGGCAAAGACCAGGATTGGACTATGATGAAACTTTCTCTCCAGTAGCAATGCTTAAATCCATTCGGATCTTACTTGGTATTGCTGCTCACTACGACTATGAAATATGGCAGATGGACGTTAAAACTGCATTTCTAAATGGTGATTTAGAAGAATGCGTTTATATGGATCAGCCAGAGGGCTTCATTGATAGTGGGAGTAGCGGGAAAGCATGTAGGTTGCTTAAATCCATTTATGGATTAAAGCAGGTCTCACGGAGTTGGAAAATCTGCTTTGATGATACAATCAAAGAGTTTGATATTATCAAAAATATAGATGAACCATGCATTTATAAGAAGATTGTAGAGAGCACTGTCACATTCCTCGTATTGTACGTGGATGAAATTCTCTTGATAGGAAATGATATTCCTATGCTACAATCGGTAAAACTATTCTTATCACAAAGGTTCCATGAAGGACATGGGTGATGCCTCGTGCATTTTGGGCATTAGGATCTATAGATATAGATCCAAGAGGTTATTGGGATTGTCCCAATCAAAGTACATTGACGCCATCCTAAAAAGGTTTAGTATGGAAGATTCTAAGCATGGTGCCTTGCCCGCTTATCATAGAATCACTCTCTCCAAGGACTTCTATCCGAAAACTGATGAAGAGAGAGCTCGCATGAGCATTATACCCTACGCTTCAGTCGTAGGATCTATAATGTATGCGATGTACTCACCCTGATATAGCTTATGCACTAGTAATTGTAAGCAGGTATCAATCCAACCCAGGGGAGAAACATTGGATAGCAGTGAAAAACATTCTTAAATACTTGCGAAGGACTAAAGAATTGTTCTTGGTGTATGCTAATGGGGATCTCCAAATGGAGGCCTTTACCGATTCCAGCTTCCAAAGTGATAAGGATGACAGCAAATCTATCTCAGGGTTTGTATTTACCCTCAATAGAGGGGCGGTTAGTTGGAAAAGTTCCAAACAGGATACCATTGCAGACTCCACGATGGAAGCTGAGTATATTGCTGCAAATGATGGTGCCAAGGAAATCGTCTGGATGAGGAAGTTCGTCGCGAAACTAGGAGTAGTTCCAACTATTGTTGATCCAATATCATTGTATTGTGATAATAATGGGGCCATGGCATTGGCCAAAGAACCCAGGTCCCATCAGAAGTCCAGACACATCCTGAGGCGATATCATTTGATCCGGGAGATAGTAGATTGCCATGAGATCGAGAATCGAAGAGTAGATACAAAGAATAACACCGCAGATCCACTCACCAAGGCTCTTCCACAGCCGCGGCATGAGCGACTTTTTGAGATGTTGGGTATGAGATACGCCAATAACTGGCCTTAGTGCAAGTGAGAGATTGTTGGATATATGTATGCCCTAGAGGCCATTATATGTATAGTGGATGCTTAGACATGTATATATGTATATAGATGACTTTCTTGCTCGACATGATAGTATGCTATTGTAAGGTTATTAGGCACTAGAGCAAGGTTCTACAAGGCATCAAATATGTCGTATTAAAAATTTTCAAGTGCCAAACAACCTAAGCAAGGATCTTTACTAGAGAATTAGGGTAAGAAACAACAAGTAAACTACTTCACATCTAAGTGATAACGGAATACAACTTTTGTAGACCGGTCATTCACTTCAATTGCTCTTTTTAGTGGTCCCTTCACTGCGATCATGGAACTCCCGGACTCTTGCATGGCTTCTCAAGATGAAAGGAACGAACTTGCTTGAAGTCTTCGAGGCCGAAGATGATTTACGTCGCGGAGACACTAACTCAAGCTACTACTTCACTAATGAGAGATTAGTGAAGCTAACACCCTATACTAAAGTGCTAATCTAGTAGAGGATAATGAAGTAGGAAGTAGGCTCACTTTAATTTTATTTTTCTCACAATATTTTCTCACTTTAGAAAAAGCTAGCAAGCTTTTTCTCAAAGATGAAGAAGATGAAGTCAAGAGATGAGAATGAACTAATGAGGTGAGAGAGTCAACCATGGGTGAGTGTGTATCATATATCTAACTCATGTAGAGACATAACCATGGCTAAGTTATAATGGTTAGGTTAATAAATATCTTTAGTAAAACAAAATTAGTGGACAAAGTCAATGCATCCACAAGTTTTTACAAGCTTCATGCATGTGACTAATTATCCACTAATTTGGATTTACTTAAATATCTAAACCCTACATTATAATTAGTATGGTGTAAGTTTCATACACCCATGTAGTGTGTGTCATCAACCATGACACAAAATAGAACACAATTAATATATATCACATATATATTAAGTGTGCACATATGAGAAAAATAAATGCTTAAGTGAGCTAATATTAGTTAATGTAAACTAGTATATCAAATATATTATTATACACTAAATTATCAAATCAACACTTGATTTAATAATCCGGCTATATCACATATAACCGACTAATATTATATGTACCAACTTATCGAATCAACACTTGATTCGATAACCCGGCTATATCACATATAACCGACCGATACAAAAATCGCGAGAATAGAATACGGTATCACATACTCGTATTATTCTCGGTCCCGCACATATCACATATGTGCTCCTACTTCGTTTTTCCTGAGCCAGTAAAACCTCTGTGTAGGACTCTAAAGACTCGTCAATACGCCGGCAGTAGGTGATGATCACATCAAGCACTCACAAGCCGTCAGCGGTACTAGCTGGACGTAACGGCTACCCGGGTATTGAGCGATCAGAAGATCAACAAGCAAGCCCGCTTTAGCTTCTGTAAAGCCTGTCAGTAACACTACCATACAGTCCGGTCTCTTCGTCTGATATGTCACATATCAAGTCTAGGGGTGGTAAACGTCAGACCCCAATAACTCGATAAGTCATGCCGATACGTGGCTTATAACGGGTCGAGAAACTACTGATAACACTTACCAGTAAATCTCAAAATCAGCCCTAGCCAGGGACTTCCCTGTTATGGCCAATCGAACACAGCGCAACATCAACCCCCAATACCGAGAGAGACGAAACCCCTCATATCGCTTATTTCCTCCATGTGACTCGGGACTGTACCTAAAAACCACCATTTTGCACGTCCTCTTGAACGTGGTAAGGTGGAAATCAAAGCACGGTGGGAATCACACAAGACTCTATGACGGTCTCGGGTCTACAGACTAACATGTACCAGTGTCACCGGAGAACTGCTATCTGACGTGAGGTATAATACCATCTAGAAGTTCTCGGTGAGTCCGTCCAGTGTACCCTGTCACCACTGAGCACCCGTATACCATCTCTGATGTCAAACACCAATGGATATGGGATCATCCATCGCCCATCTATATGGGTCGAGAAGCTATACGCTAGTCTACTCTGGTATATCGATGCCCCGTCTCGATACACCCATGACTAGGGACATTAAAGGATATGCTTACCGACTACCTTTGTCCCACTAGTATGATCCGCATCATAATCCAGGTAGTCAAGTACACATCCTAAGGGCTTTATCAACACGTAACAAAGAGACAATCAGTATACATTTTAAGATAAAGTGCAACCAGATAGCATACTATCATGTTAAGCAAGAAAGTCCTCCCTATATATGTCCAAGCATCCACTACAATATACATCTCATGTACAGTAATGGCCTCTAAGGCATACATATAACTAACAATCTCCCACTTGCACTAGGGCCATCATATAGCAGTAGTTGTAGTATCTCATACTCAACCATCCCATAAAAGTCTCTCTCTGGGAAAAGGCCTTTGTGAGTGGATCCGCCGTGTTGTCCTCTAAGTCTACTCTCCTAACCTCGATCTCCCTGGAGATCAACCATCTCCATGATCAGGTGATACTGCCTTAGAATATGTCTAGACACTGATGGGACTGGGGTTCCTAGGCATAAGCCACAACTCCATTGTCATACAATGGTAGGAACGAAGTTCATCTCATGAACTTATATACACCCAGACTGCCTTTTTGGTAGCATCGTTGGTAGCGATATATCTAGCCTTTATCTTCTAGTTTGTCACGGTATCTATCTTGGAACTCTTCCAACATACTATCCCTCTACTGAGGGTAAAGACAATGCCTGTGACTAACATTCAGTCGTCCTTACCACCCTGGAAGCTATCCAGTGATTCTCCCCGGGATCGATTGATACCATCTCACTACACCTAGTGAGAATCCTAACATCCACTTAGATCTATCTCATAGATCCAAAACTCAGGATTTAGGAGGTATCATCTTGATCCTATATGGAGAATCCTTGTGATAAGAGGAGATTGACCGAGCGTAGCATAGGAAACTCCTTCCCTATCAAGAGTATGTCATCCACGTACAATACAAGGAACACCACTATACTCCCTACTACCTTTTTGCATATACAAGGTTCACCTACCATTTTGATGAAGTCAAACTCTTTGACTACCACATCAAAACAGATGTTCCAACTCCGCGATGCCTGCTTTAACTCATAAAGCAACTTGCACACGTTTCCGCTGCTCCCACTGTTTACGAAGCCCTTTGGCTGTGTACTTATAGACGCTCTCTTCTAAATCACTATTTAGAAAAGCAGTCATGACACCCAACCGCCAGATATCGTAGTCATGGTATGTAGCAATGGCAAGTAAGATTCGGATGGACTTAAGCTGTAATACCTTAGGATGTGATTAGTGACTAATTATATTTTAATATATGGTTTTTAATAAAAAGTTTGTAGGGTCCCTAGGCACACTAGTGAGGTCTCACAAGGCATCGAACATGCCAATTTCAAAAAATCTAGGTGCCGAGAGACCCTAATACGGACCGTTTGCTAGAAAACTAGGCGAAAAAGCTAACTAGTTAACAATTAACTAATGGGAATACGGAAATACAACCTTTGTAGATCCGGTGCTCCACCTCCATAGCTCCGCAACGAAGTCCTCTCCGCTGTCCAAAAAGAATCCGGGCTCTAGCGTCGATTTCATCGGAGAATAAGCGAGCTAGGTCGTCGATGTCCATGCCGAAGATGATCTACGTCGAGGCATCGCTAAATCAAGCTCCGACTTCACCAAGTCAAGAAACTTGTGAAGAAAACACACTCTACTACTTGGCAAGAGATAGAGGATGAAGAAATAGGAAGTGGGTAGACTTTAGAATTGGATTTCTCACTCTTCTTCATCAATCACCATTGATGAAGTGGAGGTTTCTTCATGAAGGAAGATGAAGAAGAAGATGAATATTGTGATAAGATTATTCAAAAAAGAAAAGAATAACAATACTTATCATAATATTAACTCTAGTCAAGTGTAGAGAATGAATCATGGTTAGTGGGAATGGTTAGGGTTAAGGATGAGATAAGAATGGTTGACTTGATCAAAGTTTCATGAAGCTTCAACTAAACTCCAAATTAAGCCACCATTCTTTTCTCCTTTCCATTTATTTTCCAAAAGAAATGGATAAATAAATAAGTTAATAAAACAAAACCCTAACCATAATCATGTAACCATGGTTTGATCTTTACACAAAAACCCTAGCATAACATGTATCATCAAACATGATACAATGAAGTGCACAAAAGTATATCACATATACAATGTGTACAATCCGAGTGAGAAAATCCATTTAAAGTGAACCAATACTAGTTAACGCAAAGTAATATATCAAATATATAATTATGCATTAAATCATTAAATCAACACTTGATTTAACGATCCGGTCATATCGCATATAACCGACTAGTATCCAATGTATCGTCTTATCGAATCAACCCTCGATTCGATAACTAGGTTATATCGCATATAACCATACGACACATTCATCGCGAGAATGTAATACGGTATCACATACACGTATTATTCTCGGTCCCGCACATATCTCATATGCGCTCCTATTTCGTTTCGCTTGAGCCAGGAAACCTCTTTGTAGGACTCTAAAGACTCGTCAATACGCCGGCAGCGGATGATGATCATATCAAACATCCACAAGCCGCAAGCGGTCTGCTAAACGTAACGGCCACCCGGGTATTGAGCGATCTGAAGATCGACGAGCAAGCCCGCTCACACTCCAGTGAATCCAACCAGTAACACTACCGTACAGTCCGGTCTGATCGTCTGATATGTCGAATATCTCGCCTAGGGGTGGTAAACGTCAGACCCCAATAGCTCGATAAGTCGTGTCGATATGAGGTCAATAACAATTCGAGAAACTACTGGTAACACTTACCAGTAAATCTCAGCAACCCTGGCCAGGGATTTCCTGTTATAGCCAATCGAACACAGCGCAACATCAACCCCCTATACCGGGAGAGACGAATCCCCTCCTATCGCTTATTGCCTCCATGTGACTCGGGACTGTACCCAAAAACCACCGTTTTGCACGCCCTCTTGGACGTGTTAAGATGGAAATCAAAGCACAGTGGGAACCACACTAGACTCTATGACGATCTTGGGTCAACAGACTACTCTGTACCAGTGTCACCAGAGAACTGCCATCTGACGTGAGGTATAATACCATCTGGGAGTTCTCGGCGAGTCCGTCCAGTATACCCAGTCTCTACTGAGCACCCGTATATCATCTCTGATGTCAAACACCAATGGATATGGGATCATCCATCGCCCATCTGTATGGGTCGAGAAGGTATACGCTAGTCTATTCTGGTATATCGATGCCCCGTCTCGATACACCCACGACTAGGGACTTTGAAGGATGTACTTATGGACTACCATGTCCCCACTAGTATGATCTGCATCACAGTCCAGGTAGTCAAGCACACATCGTAAGGGCTTTACCAACATGTAACAGAGAGACAGTCAGTGTACACGTTAAGGTAAAGTGTAACCAGATAGCATACTATCATGTCGAGCAAGAAAGTCCTCCCTATATATGTCCCAGCATCCACTACAATATACATCCTATGTACAGTAATGGCCTCTAGGGCATACATATTACTAACAATCTCCCACTTGCACTAGGGCCATCTGTAGCAGTGGTTGTAGTATCTCATACTCAACCATCCCCTTAAAAGTCTCTCAATGGGAACAGGCCTTTGTGAGTGGATCCGCTGTGTTGTCCTCTGAGTCTACTCTCCTAACCTCGATCACCCTGGAGATCAACTATCTCCATGATCAGGCGATGCTGTCTTAGAATAAGTCTGGATCACAGATGGGACCGGCGTTCCTCGGCATGAGCCACAACTCCATTGTCTCACAATGGTAGGAACGTAGTTCATCTCATGAACTAATATACATCCAAGCATCCTCTTTGGTAGCATCTTAAGTAGCGATGTATCCTGCCTTTATCGTCTAGTATGTCACGGTATCTAGCTTGGAACTCTTCCAACATACCGTCCCTTTACTGAGGGTTAAGACAATGCCTGCGACTGACATTCAGTCGTCTTTATCACCCTGGAACCCTTCCAGTGATTCTCCCCAGGATCGGTTGATACCGTCTCACTACAACTAGTGAGAATCCTAACATCCATTTAGATCTATCTCATAGATCCAAAACCTAGGATTTAGTAGGTATCACTTTGATCCTATATGGAGAATCATTATGATAAGCGGAGATTGACCGAACGTAGCATAGGAAACTCCTTCCCTATCAAGAGCATGTCATCCACGTACTCTACGAGGATCGTCACTATACTCCCTACTACCTTTTTGTCTATACAAGGTTCATCTACCATTTTGATGATGTCAAACTCTTTGACTAACACATCAAAACAGATGTTCCAACTCCGCGATGCCTGCTTTATCCTATAAAGCATCTTGCACACGTTTCCGCTGCTCCCACTGTCTACGAGGCCCTCTGGCTGTGTACTTATAGACGCACTCTTCTAAATCATCATTTAGAAAAGCAGTCAAGACACCCAACCACCAGAGATCGTAGTCATGGTATGCAGCCGTGGTAAGTAGGATCTGGATGGACTTAAGCATAGCCACTGGAAAAGGTTTCATCATTATCCACGCCTGGTCAATGAAGAAAACCTTTAACAAGTCTAGCTTTGAAAGTCTCAACTTTTCCATCTACACCAAGTAATCTTCTCAAGATATACTTGCTCCTGATGGGGATTTAACCCTTCAGATATAGCAACTAAAGTCCATACTTTGTTGGTGTATAAGGATTCCATCTCAGATCACTAAGCATCCAGCCATTCTTACAGAGTCTTACTCTTGATGGCCAGCTCGAAACTAGTTGGGTCATCATCTCATGATGGATTCCTCGCTCCCACTGTCATAGAGAAACCGAAGTATCTCTCAGGTGGGTGAGGAACCCTACTAGATCGGCGGAGAGGCTGAGGTTCGTTGGTATCTACTGAATCCTTTGGTTCTATCAAATCATCAGCTGTAGTTTGTATAGCTGGAACCTTTCCAGTTCTACATTACAGACCTTGCCTCGAGCTTGTCCGGATTTTGCTTTTCAGACATAGGCTGGACAACCCCAAATCTTAACTAACTTAAGAGATGGGCTCTTCCCTTATCATATCTAATATGAAGTGGTAGGCAGCTAATTTGATTGGAATCCTATTCAATAGGTATGCAACTTCGTAAGTGCATAACACCCAAAAGGAAATAGGTAGCTCAGTATTACTCATCATAGAGCACACCTTATCACATAGGGTGTAATAGCTCCACCCCGATATACCATCGTGCTATGGTGTATGCGGAGGAGTAATGCTGAGAGAGAATCTTATTCTCCTTTAGAAAAGTCCAGGATTTCCGTGCTCATGTATTCTCCTCCTCGATCACATCAAAGGACATAATACTTATACCCTTATTGGTTCTCTACTTCTAACTTATATTCTATGAATATCTCAAAAGGTTCGGACTTGTGTTTCAACATGAACATATGTCTGAATCTTGAGAGATTATCAGAGAATGTAATGAAGTACAAAGAACCGGTCTTGGCATGTGTAGACAGGGGACCTACATACATCAACATGTATCATCCCAAGAGTTTACTAACTCTTTCTCTGTTTCCAATAAACAGAGCTTGTGTCATTATATCTATGTGACATGACTGGCAAGTTTCACAAGATGTAGATTCAAACTGATTTAAATATGCATCTTTATGAAACTCTAGCTAGTCGGGTCGCATTGATCTGACCTAGTCTACAATACCTCAAGAAGGAATCGTTCAATTCTGAACTCTTCCTCTTGTGTGTGTTCTGTATACTAAAGAACTGTAGTTTGATTTAGAACATCAATGCTTTTAGATAACATGCCTGAACCGATCAACTTTTGATATAGGAAATGTTCAAAACATTATCCAACAATACAAAATTTTATCGTTTCTTTACTAACAAAGAGACAGATATGATTTTGTATATCAGGTTCGGTATCTAATAACATTCGTTCAGAATCAATGTATTCTGGTAATACAGGGTGATAGTGACCAACAGACTTGGCTGCAACACTTGCCCCATTTTCTGCCTCATGAAACTTATCACCCGTTCTCAGTCCTCGACCTAGCTGTAGCCCTATGTAACAGATTACATATCTGGGATCCTGATCTGGTATCACATACCCAGGACGTAGAGGATACTGAGAAACAGTTCTCTGTAATGAACACACCCGAAGATGATGCATCAGCATGCACTCTCTTCGTTTGGGCGGCACGGGAAATCTGGTATTCCCCAATTTCCTGCTCTGTCTTATAACAATTATAAGTTGGAGTGGGACCAACGTTCCCCAGCTCAGTATAAAAAGCGGGTTCGGTCAATAATTCGTATTATTATCTTGATTAAGGCGTGATATGGTCGCTACCAGGAGAGAGAGAGAAGAAAACACTCAGCGTGCGCTCTTGCAAGAATAGATTGGTTATTATTTTATCTAATCAGGATGTCTCCCACTGCTTTTTATCAAATCTTCCTTCAAACCCTAAAAGGAAAGACTAGCCGGGATTAATTACACACTACAAGTTCGCCAATCTTTCAGCCAGGCCAGTGTCGGTACTTTGAGGGAGGTCCCCCGTGCTTTCGCACGAACCTAATTAATGTAAACCTCGTTTTCCCAGAGACGTAACCTCGTTGACACCTTTCTAGACACCTACTTGATCGGCTAATTGTAATGTATAAAACTCTCCCAGGAGTAACTCTTACTCGCAGCGGGTATCGGGATCCAACTATCTCATAGAAGGTATGCAATCTCATTGCAAATTTCAACACTTGAAATTCCCGATAATATTTTGCCCCGAACGATCTATGACCTTGACAAGGTCAACAAACCATAGACCGCAAGTCAAGTTCAACCCGTCATTTCTTGATTGAATCAAACCCACCCGCACGACCCTTGACAAGGTCAACAAGGCCGCACGACTACCCTAACCCAATCTGCATCATATGCATAAGCAGATAAATACTGGTTAGCTACCGCACACTGCGCCTTGACAAGGTCAACAAACGCAGCACGAATACTAAACAGGATTTATCTGAAATGACGGAGGGCTACGACAGGTTTTTCTGAAAACCTATTGCGTAATGAACTTGATATCGTTGTAGAATCAAATGATTTTAAAAATGGAGTGCTTTTGAGGCTTTTCTAGTTTTGCTAAAGGAGTCACTCCCGGTGAAGGGATCGTCGGTCCTTTCCTCGTCGAATGAGGTGCGGGATATATCATATATATCACTGTGCAAAACAAAAACACTTAAAAGCAATCAAAAGACAAACCGAGTGTGTAGCATCTGCCAGTTATTGCTAAAGGAGTCACTCCCGGTGAAGGGATCTCGGTCCTTTCCTTATCGAATAAGGTGCAGGATATATCATATATACCGCTGTGCAAAGCAAGAACTGTAGCTACCTGTTTTAATTTTGAAATTCGATTCTACAACATCTTAGGTTTCTTTTATTTCATTAATCATATTAATGAAGTCCCATCATTTAAATACCTAAACATCACAGATAAATACGACGTACACTTATGCCATCCGCTTTCGCCTCGATGTCCCCTCGTGCACCGTTAGGTTAGGTAACTAACGACAGAGCGGGGCAGGGCTAGCACGGGTGTAAAACATAAGTAACGCCTATATAATATATCATATATACTATATGCTGTATCTATCACAGAACATCACATGATCACATCACAGATATCGCAGCAGAAGAATCATATGAAATATTGGATATACTAGGACGTCCGTGTTTTCAATACGAGCCAGTATAAAACACGGATTCCACGGTCGTGATGAATAGCCAAACCCACACCCCTAGACCCCTACGAGAGCGGCAAGCAACCCTACCAATTCTAGAGTTAGGAGACCCGGACTCGACTCCTCGAGTTGGTCTCCCACTGGACTCCAGAACCCGGTTACTTGTGCCCTCCTCCTTGGGTCTATCCTAGTGCGGAAAAGTAAATAATATACAAACGGTGACAACTTCCGCAACCTGGAAGCGCCCCAATAAAAGAATATTACATACAAGTTTTTACATGAATGAAAATGAAAAACACTCATCTCACATAAAAACCCCCGGCTATTCGAACACGACGATCCAATATAACATATCCAGCAACACATAACATCACATGTCATCAACGTAAGTAAATATGTCCATCCCAATTGTCGTTGACATATAGCAACGAAACCGGCGATATCACATATTACACTTACGGTCACAGAAAAGAAAGTGAAAAACTACAACAGTTGGAATCCGCAACCTCCTCAGACATCGCATGCCTGACCAAATGAATTACTTAGACATCGCATTCCTAACAATTATAAACTCCGCATTTTAGTCTCTTTATCGAAAACACTTTTCAATACCAAGTCGGGTAATTCAACAAGATTCCCGACATCCTGATCGAATGCTCATCGCAAACTTCAGTAGGCGGCTGCACCCCCGATGCCGTCGACGAAGTGCACCAAGGCGGAACACCGCTACCGCGAGCACCCGGACGGATGCTTTCGGCGACGGGGTTCTCCTAAAGTCACTTGGTCGGGGCTATGGAGTGAGGCTGTCTATTAAGTTTACCCGGCGAGTATCCGCGTACGCTACGTGATTGCGACGGACTTTTGATCACATCAAAATTCCATGGCAACCGATCAAGTGAGACTAAATTGCTATGTTTATAACATTCATTCAGTTATCTCATAACTTCTTGTGAATTCCAATTATTGTATCCCATTCCAGATAATTAGAAAATGTTAAACTTTCCGATTGAACATTCGAACACCCAAGTTTTCCCGATACAGATCAACACATGAAATAAGTCTAACAACATTCAGTTCGTGCCTCAGTACCGACGGTCCAGCCGTAGAAGGGTCAAGCCAACGCCTCACATGTGGCACGCCGTACTGCCCCAAACCCGAAGGTTCAAAGGGCAGTTCAAGACGGTCACATAATCGAGTTAAGGTTTGTTGTCTTCTAGAGGGACCATCGCGTTACTTGCACTACTTAGAACGTCGTTAAACTACGGAAAAATCCAACACTTGGAAATTTCCCGACAGGGGAAAAATTGGGTATTTATATCCGGTCGAACATTTTAACATATTCTAATATTTATCCGGAAAGCCAAACAGACAAAATTTGATAAACCCGATCGAATCATCGAAGCTCCAAAACATCCCAGATTATTCAACACTTGAATAAATATTAAAAATATCCAGAGAACACATCACTCTTAAATATAAATTACTGTGCAAAAGTCAACGCAAGGGGAGACCAGTAGGCCGCGGAACCGCCGCACGTGCCAAGCTAGTGCCGCGGTTCTGCGGTGGTTTATTCGAATTAGGCCCCCGTATTTCACAGTAATTCATATAAAACCCTGCTTAAATTTTTGCATATTTTTAATGTGTAAAAATGCACAGTTTTGAAAAAAGGACAGAGAGCATGGGAAATATGGGGTTTCGGGTTCGATCGGGATTCAAACGTCGTCTAGACTTCGCCTAATGCTCTAGCTAGGCTCTGATACCACTGTAGGGTCCCTAGGCACACTAGTGAGGTCTCACAAGGCATCGAACATGCCAATTTCAAAAAATCTAGGTGCCGAGAGACCCTAATACGGACCGTTTGCTAGAAAACTAGGCGAAAAAGCTAACTAGTTAACAATTAACTAATGGGAATATGGAAATACAACCTTTGTAGATCCGGTGCTCCACCTCCATAGCTCCGCAACGAAGTCCTCTCCGCTGTCCAAAAAGAATCCGGACTCTAGCGTCGACTTCATCGGAGAATAAGCGAGCTAGGTCGTCGATGTCCATGCCGAAGATGATCTACGTCGAGGCATCGCTAAATCAAGCTCCGACTTCACCAAGTCAAGAAACTTGTGAATAAAACACACTCTACTACTTGGCAAGAGGTATAGGATGAAGAAATAGGAAGTGGGTAGACTTTAGAATTGGATTTCTCACTCTTCTTCATCAATCACCATTGATGAAGTGGAGGTTTCTTCATGAAGGAAGATGAAGAAGAAGATGAATATTGTGATAAGATTATTCAAAAAAGAAAAGAATAACAATACTTATCATAATATTAACTCTAGTCAAGTGTAGAGAATGAATCATGGTTAGTGGGAATGGTTAGGGTTAAGGATGAGATAAGAATGGTTGACTTGATCAAAGTTTCATGAAGCTTCAACTAAACTCCAAATTAAGCCACCATTCTTTTCTCCTTTCCATTTATTTTCCAAAAGAAATGGATAAATAAATAAGTGAATAAAACAAAACCCTAACCATAATCATGTAACCATGGTTTGATCTTTACACAAAAACCCTAGCATAACATGTATCATCAAACATGATACAATGAAGTGCACAAAAGTATATCACATATACAATGTGTACAATCCGAGTGAGAAAATCCATTTAAAGTGAACCAATACTAGTTAACGCAAAGTAATATATCAAATATATAATTATGCATTAAATCATTAAATCAACACTTGATTTAACGATCCGGTCATATCGCATATAACCGACAAGTATCCAATGTATCGTCTTATCGAATCAACCCTCGATTCGATAACTAGGTTATATCGCATATAACCATACGACACATTCATCGCGAGAATGTAATACGGTATCACATACACGTATTATTCTCGGTCCCGCACATATCTCATATCCGCTCCTATTTCGTTTCGCTTGAGCCAGGAAACCTCTTTGTAGGACTCTAAAGACTCGTCAATACGCCGGCAGCGGATGATGATCATATCAAACATCCACAAGCCGCAAGCGGTCTGCTAAACGTAACGGCCACCAGGGTATTGAGCGATCTGAAGATCGACGAGCAAGCCCGCTCACACTCCAGTGAATCCAACCAGTAACACTACCGTACAGTCCGGTCTGATCGTCTGATATGTCGCATATCTCGCCTAGGGGTGGTAAACGTCAGACCCCAATAGCTCGATAAGTCGTGTCGATATGAGGTCAATAACAATTCGAGAAACTACTGGTAACACTTACCAGTAAATCTCAGCAACCCTGGCCAGGGATTTCCTGTTATAGCCAATCGAACACAGCGCAACATCAACCCCCTATACCGGGAGAGACGAATCCCCTCCTATCGCTCATTGCCTCCATGTGACTCGGGACTGTACCCAAAAACCACCGTTTTGTACGCCCTCTTGGACGTGGTAAGATAGAAATCAAAGCACAGTGGGAACCACACAAGACTCTATGACGATCTCGGGTCAACAGACTACTCTGTACCAGTGTCACCAGAGAACTGCCATCTGACGTGAGGTATAATACCATCTGGGAGTTCTCGGCGAGTCCGTCCAGTGTACCCAGTCTCTACTGAGCACCCGTATATCATCTCTGATGTCAAACACCAATGGATATGGGATCATCCATCGCCCATCTGTATGGGTCGAGAAGGTATACGCTAGTCTACTCTGGTATATCGATGCCCCGTCTCGATACACCCACGACTAGGGACTTTGAAGGATGTACTTATGGACTACCATGTCCCCACTAGTATGATCTGCATCACAGTCCAGGTAGTCAAGCACACATCCTAAGGGCTTTACCAACATGTAACAGAGAGACAGTCAGTGTACACGTTAAGGTAAAGTGTAACCAGATAGCATACTATCATGTCGAGCAAGAAAGTCCTCCCTATATATGTCCCAGCATCCACTACAATATACATCCTATGTACAGTAATGGTCTCTAGGGCATACATATTACTAACAAAGTTTACCAAAACGATTTCCAAATAATTTATCAAATTTAATGAATATTTTATTATAATTTTCCTAGGCTTGCACACACTTGTGCATGTAAACTAGGGTTTAAATTGGGGTTAAACCATGATTAGCAACCATGGTGAACTAACCATTTTTCCTTAAGCTAATTTTAAATTGAATTAAGTTATTTGGGTTTTTAATTAAGTGTTTGTTTCTATTTTTTTTTAAATGGAAATGATTTAAATTTAGTTGACTTGGAGGGAGAAAGAGAGAGAGAGAGAGAGAATGGGCATGATGGCCTTGCCATGCCTTCATTTAATGAAGAGAGAGAGGGGGGGTTGACTAACCTTAGCCCTCATTTATTTTGCCTTGCCACTCATTTTTCTCACTTCTCTCACTCTCTCACTCACACACACACACAACTACAAGCAGCTGCAGCAGCAACAGCAGAAGAAGCAGCAGCAACAGCAGAAGAAGCAGCAGCAACAGCATGGAGCAGCAACAGCAACAGAAGCAGTAGCAGCTCCAGCAGCAGCAACACCTCATCTTCTTCCTCTCCTCCTTCTCCTGCTTCCTAGGGGCTATTAGGGTATAATTATTAAACCCAATTCCCCTTTTGTGCTAAGTTATGTGTAGAATTAGCATCGGTTAGTGATAAAAGTGAGTTTTGTGCTTAATATGGTAAATTGTGTGGACTTATGGTTAGGAGATGAATTTGGTGGTTAGATTGACTCAGTTAAGTGTTATTAGAGCCACATAAACCTAGCTTTAACCCAGATTTCACCAAAATACCCTAGGTTTTCTTTTGTGCAAAATTTAACGTTTTAAAGTGAATTTTTAGCTTTCTGTGATCTGCTATAGACCCAAGTATTTCAGAGAAAATATGAGTTAACTGTAGCCTACTTTTTAGACCCTGATCACACCACCATAGCACGAGCCCCATACTACCAAACCAGGCCGCCAGTTTATTCATTCTAGCCGCAATTTGCGGCCAGACGCGGGACTTAGGGGTTAAGGTTTTGGCTAGAGGAGTCTGCTATATTTTTAGGGTCTGTGGTATGTGCAATTTTGTATGTTTTCATCAGTGTCAAAATCTGGGGCAATATATCGTTTTTCCATTACGTTTTGTTTGCGCGACACGTGTGATACGTGAGTGGGTTCTGTGTTCCAGCGTATCGCGATGTGTCGGGATAGTTTTAGACCCGTATACACACGTTTCAGCGTATCGGACACACGCGCGTTTAGTTCGCGACGCGAGTTTCTCGTTTGATTTTGATATCGCGTTTTGCGAGATATTTTGCTTATATGGATTCCTTATGTAAATTCCAGGTTCGCAGGCAGGTACATCGGACGCCGCAAAGAAAGGGAAGCAAGTGGTCGGCTACGCTTGGCACGCGACCAGGTGAGTAGATTTAACATCTACGGGAAAATCGCCCGTATGGCGTTAAGCGTCAGGGCGTTATAGGATATTTAGACGTAGATGTTCATATGGACTATTGTAGCATACCTTCTTGTTGCATATAGAATTGGTAGTATATAACACTGCACTGTCACTAATGGTTAAAGCTGCACGAGTACCATTTGTATGTTACACTCACATCGTTAGTGATTTCCATGACACTTGCACTATAGGATTGCTACGAATTACATATCGTTTTAATTGCCGCATCATTGATGATTTTCATGACTTGTCGCATATTCATATATATTGATATCTTCGTACCTGCTCACATGCACACTGTATATTCATACCAGTGCACACATATATTGATATCTTCATACCTGCGCACATGCACACTGTATATTCATACCAGTGCACCCATATATCGATATCTTCATACCTGCGCACATGCGCACTGTATATTTATACCAGTGCACACATATATTGATATCTTCATACCTGCGCACATGCACACTGTATATTCATACCAGTGCACACATATATTGATATCTTCATATTTGCGCACATGCACACTGTATTTTCATAGTAGTGCTACACTCATATTCGCGTATATATCCTTTGCACATCCATACCTACATATGCTACATACATGGATGATATCGATTTGATTTCATGAATAATAGGAACCGCATGAGATATTTTCAAAACTGGATTCATTTAAAAGAGCGGTTTTCCCTTTTTACTCTTAGTGTCATACGACACGTTGCATGGATTTACGCATTGAGTTTGGATTTATGGGATTTATGGATTTGAGAACCGTGGTATTATTTTAAGAAAATACGCACTGTTTTAAAAACCCGGTTTCTCTTGATATGATATTTCAGTGCGTCCACCATGAGTTTTCTCGGTTCCAGAGAGCTTGTGTGAGTATACCCGATTCGAGGAGCGGTAAGCACCGATTGCGGGTACATGGTGGACCCGGTATGGTATCCCGGGGCAAGAAGACTCGTATTGTTAGACGGTGAGCCCGGCGGAGGGACTACTACCTACCGGTGATTGGTTGGACCTGGCGGTTATCCGGAGGATACCGACCAGAGTCGATAAATGGATACGGGATGATGCGTACTGCCGGGGCCGAGGGCCGATTCCGCAGACGGAGCCCGTGGGCCGATCCGGACGGACGGAGCCCGATACTCGAGGATTTGCGTGTCGATGCTAGACATGACTATTTTATGATATTTCGAGTGCCGATGTTGGGATCTCATGATTCGATGAGATTTACGGGATTTGAGGGCCGATGAGGATGACGACGCCTGAGTTTTACTAGGATTTGGGTGTATTGATGGAGACCGATTATTTTTCACGTTTACATTCTATGTAGATGTTATTTATTCTCATGCTCAGCATTCAGTATTATACATCTCATCCTGTTTCTGTAGTACCTGATAGAGTACACATGCTATGCACGATTATTGCATACCTGCTCACCCTATATAGATGTTGTTAGATTGCATTTGCTATGCACGACTATTGCATATCCTGCTCACCCTATATAGGTGTTACTAGATTGCATTTGCTATGCACGATTATTGCATACCCTGCTCATTATATTGAGATGTTATTAGATCGCACTTGTTGCATGATTATTACGCATCCAGCTCATCATATAGATGTTATCTGTTGGCATAGGTTAGAGTATCGCAGTACGTGCATACTCGCGATGTAACATTTCAGAAAAATAAAATATTATAATTAAATACCGATAAATTGGGAAAAATTTGGAAAATTATAGAAATTATTAAAAGAGAGTGTTTTATGTGAATTATGCAATTTTTAAGTTTTTATGATTAATTATATGCTAATTTAGTGCTAATCGCGATTAAAAATCGCTAATCACGCTTTAAGCGTATTTTGTGCAAACATGCACCGTATCTTTTTTTTTAACACTTGTGCATTTATTACCATGGTTTGTTTTGGGTTTACTATTGAGGTGAGAAAGAAATTGGAAAAGAAAAGAAAAGGAAAAGGATTAAAGAAAGAAGTATGGGTTAGAGAGAGAAAGAGTGGGTGAGGGTCAACCTTGTCATGATGTCATCCCCTTATCATTTCTCCCTCTCATTTCTCATCCCTCTCCTCATGTTCCTGCTGCTGTTGCTGCTGCCCCTCTCTCCCCTCTTCATCTCCCCAAAAATCTCCATGCTAAACACCTCAAAACCTCACACCCATTTCACAAAAAAGGTGCACAAGCCCTCTAGCTACCCAATGGACTAAGAAAAATTCGATTTTGGCGCTGTAGAGGATTCTTGAGATCTAAATGAGGTAAACCATTTCACAATTTTTGTATTATTTCAAGTGATTTAACCTCATTTCAAGTTTAATGTCGATTTGGCGAAGTTTGGCGAAGTTTGGAAAACCCAGAGAGAGTTAGGGTTAATTTGAGTTGTGGCTGTGCAATTGGACTTTAAAGATGACCTTAGACCCCCTATTGTCTAAAACCCTGACCTAACAAAACCTGAAACGCAAAATCACGGAATTACGGGACTTTCATGTCGGTTTGTGACGACTTTGAGGGTGCAGTGAAATCTGGAATGAACTGGGATTTTTAATGGAAAAATAAACAAGTCCAGAGACCAATTTGAGACCCTAGGAACCCCCTGTAGCAAGACGAACCCCATTGAAGCAGGCATGGCCGGCCTGGTCGGAATTTAGGGGGAGGGGATCGGCCACTTGGTGAGGGGGTGGGTCCAGGTTGCTTCAGTAGGTCATATGTACCTTATATATCACCCTAGTGTTGTTTTGGAACCTTGGTTTCACCTGAGACAAAATCTGGGAACACTTTTATAAGTTGCTGCCTTATGTTTTGCGTGTGTTTGAATTCAAGTTTTGGATATTTGGTATTGTATTCGATTATTTGACGTTTGTACATCTATATCAATTGATATTTGGTTGAATTGCAAGATATAGCCCATAGGTTTTGACCTATGGGTGATTCGTGCGACATTTTGGTTTTCGTGAGCTGTTTTGGCTTTGATTTGGTTTTGATGTGATGCGATACGTGTGACATGTAGATACCCCCACGACGATTCGAGATGATGAAGAGGATGATGGCGACATCAACATCGGCAAGCAAGACACAAGGTGAGTAGATTATATCTACGCGGGAAGTCGGGTGGATGACGTATAGCACCCCCGCAGTTCGATATTTAGTATAGTATATATGTACTATTTAGGATAGCTTATAGTGTGTCGTGGATAGTTGAGATGAGATTAGGTGTACTATGGTTAGATTGGGGCGTAGAAGTAAACTAGTATAGTTCCTAGTTGTGAACCCTAGAATAGGCTTACACCCACACGCACACACATGCATATTCGTTATACATATACCTAGATGACGAGGATAGTGGATGATATTTGGAGATGAGTCGATGATATTGGGCATAGTGCCATGAGATCGGTGATATGATGTGATTCGTATTTGGGATACGATTTGTGATTGTAGCGGGCTTTTAGACGTGTGTTTCACACACGCATTTATATTTATATAGATGGTATCGCACTACTACAAATAAGGGTTGCCCCTACGGATTTATCGGTAGGGGCAACCCACTGCCCCTACGGATATGTGCGTAGGGGCGAAAAAAGACCCCGTAGGTGCAAAGGCCGCAGGTGCAAGTTGAGGCCCTGAACTTTCCCCTACGGGCAAATTCTTGCCCCTACGGCTATATCTGTAGGTGTTCAAGCCCCTACGGAGTACTCCGTAGGGGTAATCAAATCATATATGTATTTTTTTTTTGAATATATTGTATATACCTACGGATAAATCCGTAGGTCCTTTTTCTACCCCTACGGATATGTCCGTAGGGGATAGAAAGTGGCCCCTACGGAGATGTCCGTATGGGCACTCCCAACACCCTGCACTGAGATCAGAGGGGAAAATATCAGGAAACCTGATATTTTGCCCCTACGGATAAATTCGTAGGGGATAAACAGTGGCCCCTACGGGCATATCCGTAGGGGCACTCCCAACACCCTGCACTGATATCAGGTGGGAAAATATCAGGTTTCCTGATAGTTTGCCCCTACGGATTTATCGGTAGGGGCAACATATATACCTACGGATTAATCCGTAGGTACATATTGTCTGTATTTTTTTTTTAAATGGGCTGCTAGATTTTTTCCCGCCCTGTGCACAATACTATATACATCAATCAAATCATATATTGCAGTATTCATAATCACATCTCACGCATATATATAATATACAAAAGAAACCCAAAAACTGAATATGATATAAATACAAACCAATATCAATATCATTTCAAAATGTAGTACAATGTGATATAAATACATGTTTGAAAAAATAAGAACCAAAAAGCTACCCTAGTTCGGTCCAGCTCCACCTCTGAATAACGTTAGAATAACGCGCGCCTGCTCCTCGGTCAATACACTCTGCAATGCTACATATAAGGGAGTCTGAGCGGCATGTGGAGCTGGCGATGTGGTCTGCGCAGCCGTCGTCGAGGTAGTCGCTTGCGGAGCCGCGGCTGCGGGAGTCTGAGTGGGCGGTGGAGCTACAGGAGCTGTCTGCGGAACCGCAGCCGATGTAGTGGCTTGCGGAGCCGCAGCCGAAGGAGATGCATGTGGAGGCTCGGCCGATCTACCCTGTCGCGTCTGGACATAACGTGTGTAAGAAGCGTGTAAGAACTGTGTATTATTCGAATTCGTTTCATTATTAAGTTATTTCGAAACCCTGTTTGGATATCTAGTTTGGAAAAGCGTTGTTTATTTTAATTACATATGTATGTATGATTAATCAAACTTAAGTCTAAAACCAAATAAGCTCAAGCTACGTACTAATTATGGATATGTTGATATGTATATAATATGAAATGATATTTTACTATAAAGTAGTATACATACCAGCATCTCCTTCAACTCCTGAACGGTGGCCCTCAAGCTATCCAGTTCCTGATGGACATGCCGGCCACTGGAGACGGAGGAAGTAACCGCCGGGGTGGAGTCCAACCTCATATTGGCCCTGCTAGGGCCCAATCCCCGGCCTCTCTCGCAACCTCCGTGGTGCCCTCCGTGTGCGGCGTCCAGAACTGGGGTCAGCAGCCTCGGATCGTTCTGTCCGGTAAAATCGATCCCCGAGGCTTGGGCCTGCTCAACCACCCGCTCCTACACCCACATTAAGCAGTAAAGTATAAGTATAAAATTTAAACTTGAACCTTCCAAAACTAAAATTTCAAATTTGGGTAGAAAAAATATTAACACTTACGCAGTACTCCTGGGTAGCGACGTCGGGACATCGAAGCTCGCCCGTGGCGGGATCTGTCGAGGTGCCGTGGACGGCAAGATATGCGGACAGCACGCTCGGTGTACCACCTGACGCCACGGTCCGAGATGTCTGCAATATTAGAAAGTAACTCTTAATATTAGAAATATTAGAGAATAACTCTTAATATTGCAGAATATTAGAGAATAACTCTTAATTTACCGATAACTCCATGGCTCGAGTAATGTTCCTCGAGCCACCTGTGTAAGTGGGGCGACCCCTCTTCGCCGACTTCCTGTTCTCCGTATTCTGAGCGGCCTGTTTCTGCACAACGCATTAACATTTAGTTTTCTAATTAAGAAACACAAAGAAATAAATTATATCATAAATAATGAATTAAATTTAAAATACATACCTGTTTGCGTTGGGAGTCGAAATAAGCGCACAATAGAGGCCATGTCTCTACGTCGACTCTCGCAAACGCCGGAGTAGATAGGAGGGCCGCTCTCTCTGCCTCGGGGGTCGCTATCCACAGGGAGTAGCAGTCGGCCTTCAGCTCATTCCTGTTGTATCGGACCTTGGCCTGCATGTTCTTCATCAGGCCATTGTACAGAGCATGAAGGTCGAGCACCCTCCCCGGGTGATCAGGGTCGGCTACAGGCTGAAAATCGTAATCCAACTGAAAATACAAAAAAAAAACATTGTTATTAGATTGCAAGTGTTTAATAATAAATATATTGGATAGATCAAATGAAAATATATATTAATACATACCTGAGCCTGATCAAAGAAGAGGGCGAATGAGCGCTGGTGCTGCTCGCCCCACTCAACGTGAAGTGGATAGTTCTTCACGATCCGGCTCTCGTCCCCCAAATACCGGCCGAACCTCTCGGCATGAGGACCGGTATAGCGATAGTCAAGGGTAAAAAATAGGGGGAATGCTGCCTCCCCCCTAGCTCTATCAGGCCTCAGCCTATGGGACTGATTCGGGCCTCGAGTCCCCCTCTGGGGATGGAGAGGCCCTGCGTCTGCACGAAATATCAAGACAATCAATAATAAGACAAAGTTGTATTAAGAAATCAAGGTTAAACAAAAATTCAAGTGTGATATATACCTCCGGTGATTAGCGCACGGGCCTGGGCCTGAGCAGCAGCACGAGCGGGACGATAGTTCCTCCGGTGAGGAACAACCGGGGTCCCGGACCCGGACGCATCCCCTCCAACTATAAAATAAACATCGACGCTAAATCTCCATGAATTTCATATTTATTCTATAGAGCATATGTAAAATAAATAAATATTTTAAATTTATTCATACTAACCTGCAGACGATGCGGAGGGTATGGAAGCGGCAGGAGTGGCCCCTGTGGAAGGTGTGGACGCACCACCTATAATTAGACAATTAAAAATAGATTATATAAGTAATTGCAAAAAGAATGTGTAGATCAATAATATAACGTTCTAAATCAATATGCATGCACTATAGGACATATAAACATACCCGCAGGTGCGGTGGTGTCACCACCTACAGCTAGACAATAATAAAAATTGCTAAGTAAGAGCAAAAGGAATGTGTATATTTATGATATAGCATTCTAAATCAATATACATACACTATATGATATATAAACATACCTGGAGGAGCGGGGGTGGCCTCTGTCCCAGATGTGGACGCATCACCAACAACTAGACAATCAAACATTGACAATATAAGTAATTTTGACATAAACATACATGAATATCTGTAATATTACATTGAAAATGGATATGCGTGCAGTATACCTGGAGGTGTGGCAAAATCCACACGGAAGGAGGCATCCGAAGGGGTCTCCGATCTGGGTGCAAGACCGGCCCTCTGAAGCTCCCTACGGAGCTCTCCGGGCGGCAGAACCGCTCTGCCTCTGCCTCTGCCTCTGCCGCGGCTGGAGCTCCTGCCGCCCCTCGCTGCTCCCGACATCGTCATCAAAGCTAGATAAACGGTTCGTGGACGCATTAGACAATCATTAAAAGTATTGACTATATATGATCTAGAGCGTAAAATGTGAAGTAATAATATAACATTACTGATAACCTTTTTCGTTTCGTGGGCGCATCATACATATCTACTTGGATTTCATCGTCGATGTCATTTCTAACCCACGTAACTTCATGATCGGTCGAAGACAACCCGTCCTTCGAAACAGACGGTCGGAGCACTTTAAGCCTTCTCTCTTCTTCGTCCTCATCGCTGTCCTCGTATTCTGGGACATCGTAGACATCTCTAGGTTTCCATCGGCATACAACACTCCACCCCGGATGCTTCAAACACTGTGAGTAGTATACTTGGAACGCTTGGTTCGGAAAGATAAACGGATCGTCCTGACCGTAAAATCGAAGTGTGTTCACACTGGTCAATCCATATTCATCTTTCCAAGTCCCAAGACTGCTTCTCCACCTGTCTGTATCGGTTCGCGGATCGTACCAAGTACAGTGGAATATATAAAAGGGTTCTGATCGTCCGGGATAGTGGATGCCGAATATACAATTTAAGTACCCATAGTAAATCACACCGTCCGATCCTACCGTCGCAATCCCACTATTCTGAGTGGTTCTAGATGTTTCTATGTCCTTAACTTTGAATTTGTATCCAAGGACACCAAATCCTTTGTAATATGCAACTTCCATACTAGGAAATTGAGCTAAACATCTTGAATCACTCTCAAATGATGCAGACAAGTTCGGATCGTGGATCTAACAAAACAAATTTTACGATAAATACATAACGATACAAGTTTAGATTAAAACTGATAGCAATAAAATGTAATTCGAATAACTTACATGCTCTGTGACCCAATCACAAAAATTATCCTGATGGTATTTTTCCAAACGCTCTTCGTTCCAATCAGGATGCCCCTCACGTACCTCGTTAAAATGAGTTCTGTTTTCGACAAATAATTGTGACATTAATATTATGTCATTTCATACACACACAAACACAGATATAACAATTAATCCAAAAGAACTTACTCTCTAATTTGTTCAAGACATGCGCAATTAAGCAAGATAAACCGGTATATCTTGTTGATAAACATAGTGTCTACCCTCTTATACTCGGCTTTACCATATGGCCCGTCTTGAATTCTTCGTGGTCGGTTAAGCCTTGTCTCAATGTTCTCGTCCAGATAGCGGGAACAAAATGTGGTTGCTTCATCAAGAAGATAACCTTGCATGATAGAACCCTCTGGTCGATTTTTATTGCGTATATACTTCTTAAGAGTGTAAAGGTACCTAATCAGAATATGTTGAATAAATAAACACGGGCATACAGGACAAAAATAAATTTATAAATTGCGCGAAACGAAAAATTACACGTACTTCTCAACGGGATACATCCATCGATATTGTACCGGTCCGGCTAACTTCGCCTCAGTTGCAAGATGAACCGTCAAGTGTATTATGATATCGAAGAATGACGGTGGGAAAATACGCTCAAACTTGCAAAGTATCAACGCAATAGAATTTTCTAGTTTATCCAGCGTCGCAACCTCCAGCGTTTTAGCACACAACTCCCTGAAAAAACAACATAGGTCGTTGATTACTAGACCAACCGAGTCGGGGAGAGAAGTCCTGAAGGCTAATGGAAGAAGGTGCTCCACGATAACATGGTGATCATGACTTTTCAGCCCATCGATCTTGCCCTTCATAATTTTTATTTTCTTGCTGAATGATCCTGAGAAACCTGTGGGGACTTTCAAATCATGCAACACCTGCAGGAATCTTTTCTTCTCCGGTTGTGACATATGATAAGCGGCATTGGAAAGTACAAACTTGCCCGGTTTACCCGCTACCGGTTTAGGGTGCAGTTCACTTCTTATTCCCCACTCTTGTAGATCCATCCGGGCATTCATGTTGTCTTTCGATTTCCCGTCTTTACACAGAAGCAAATTAAGTATGTGCTCTGATACTCCCTTCTCTATATGCATGACGTCCAGACAATGACGCATTGAATTTGTAGACCAGTACGGAAGCTCGAAGAAAATGCTTAACTTGTTCCAATATTGTGGTTTGACCTGTCTCGTCGGATCCATCCCGAAGGTCACGTTATTGTAACCATCCCATTTAGCAGTCACGTCCTCTCCGGACAATGGGGATGGAGGCCCAAGAAGCTCCTGATGACCATCAAAGTGAACCGTGTCTAACCTATAGGGGTGGTCTGGAGGCAGAAAACGTCGATGGCCGCAATAACAAACCTTCCTGCTAAAATTCAAAAATTTTGATGTTGTGTGTTCATGGCAATGAGGACATGCTTTGTGACCATGTACGGACCAACCTGATAGCATTCCATATGCAGGAAAGTCATTAATTGTCCACATTAAAGCTGCACGCAGTATGAAGGTTGTATTTGTGTTTGAATCATATGTCTCTACACCATCAATGAACAAAGTTTTCAGCTCCTCGATCAGAGGTCGGAGATAGACGTCGATATTGTTCCCCGGTGAGTTTGGTCCGTCGATAAGAAGAGGCATCATAAAGTATGATTGGTCCATAGCCAACCAAGGCGACAGATTATAAATTATCATTACAACGGGCCATGTACTGTGACTTCCAGCCATATAGTTGAATGGGCAGAAGCCATCGGCAGCCAGTCCGAGCCGGACATTGCGAGGATCGCTACTGAATATTGCGTGCCTCCTATCGAAATCCTTCCATGCCGGTGAATCTCTTGGATGGCTCATTTTTCCATTTTCGCTTGTAGGAGCACGGTGATGCCAAATCATTGCCTCGGCTGTTTTCTTGCACCTGAATAGCCTCTGTGTTATGGGAAAATATCGTGCTATCTTCACAGGTATATCAGGCTTCTTATCAGAATCTTTCGGCTTATACCTGGCCTCTCCGCATGTTGGACACTCTTTCAAATCTGAATTCTATTTCTGGTACAACACGCAATTTTTAGGACATGCTTGAATCTTCTCGCACTTTAGACCCAAATCAGACATCTTTTTCTGGGCTTCGTACCAGCTTTCGGGCACATTATTTCCCGGAGGCATAGAATCTTTCAAGAACGAAAGAAGCATTGTGAATGACTTGTTGCTCCATCCATTTAGTCACTTAATTTGGAAAAGTTGGACGAACCATGAGAGGGTGGAATACTTCGCATTCTCATAAATTGGTTTCCTAGCATCATTCATGAAATTTTCATATTTATCCGCACGCGGTCCTTGACCGGAAGGAATGTCATCTTCGGTACGAATAGATTCACCTAGGGCAGCCTCTACCATATCCTCCATTTCTTCTGATGGAAATAAATTTCCGTATCCTGCCGTATTACCGAATTCTTCTTCTTCTCCTGCCGCATTATCGTGTTCTCCTTCTTCTTCTACCGCAGTACTGCATTCTTCTCCTTCCCCGTGATATTTCCAAGTTGAATAAAGTCTAGTAAACCCATGTTTTACAATATGAAGCTCTGCCAATTCTACCTTCTGCCAGTACTTATTGCCACATCTATCGCACGGACAGAGAATCTTCTCTATTATGATCTTATTATGTGCTCGTGCAAATTCAAGGAAAGCAGCAACTCCTGCGACAAACTTAGGTTGCATACGTTGTTTCCAATCCACATACATCCAGTCCTTAACTCTGACGTACTCATGGGCCATGTTAGACTGAATAACATATAAATTGTAGGTTATGCTGACTATATTGAGAAATATAAGAACGAGATAGTTACTGACAAAGGAGAAAATCCGTGTATATGCTTTGTGTGTGCGTTTGTCGTTGAAAAGAATAAATCATCGCACGTTATGTTGACCGATAGACGGGGACTAAGTGGCGCTTTTAGTTTCATATATGGGTATCGATGGGAATATGAAGGTTTCATATTATCATATATTGGTTTTAACCCGAACATCTCGAATCGCTCTCTGATTATGCGTTTGTATGTATGTGTTCCGGCTGTCGGGGGTAGGCTTCTATCCCATTAAGAATGTATAGAGCGAACGCCCATCACTTGTGCTTTCAACCGTTTCGAGTAAATTTCGGCAGCACCTCCCCGCTGTTCTCCGAGTACACTGTAATAGAATAGATAATCATTTCAAAGCTGTGAAATAACGTTGAAATGAACATCTAATCTATCTTTGTACACGGAGAACCAGCGGAAAGATACCGACGAAATATCTCGAAACGGATGAAAACACAAGTGAATGAAGGCGTTTGCTTTATACATTCTTAACTTGTCCACACGGGACAAATCTATGGGTTACCATACGATTGAATTTTCTCGTCGCGTAGACTATACGACGGTTGTTAGTATCGAGCTATACTGTCCGATATTTAACAACCTTCGTATAGTTCTAGGTCACGACGAGCATCGCACGTATGTTAACCGATAGACGGGGACTAAGTGGCGCTTTTAGTTTCATATATGGGTATCGATGGGAATATGAAGGTTTCATATTATCATCGAGTATCATATATTGGTTTTAACCCGAACATCTCGAATCGCTCTCTGATTATGCGTTTGTATGTATGTGTTCCGGCTGTCGGGGGTAGGCTTCTATCCCATTAAGAATGTATAGAGCGAACGCCCATCACTTGTGCTTTCAACCGTTTCGAGTAAATTTCGGCAGCACCTCCCCGCTGTTCTCCGAGTACACTATAATAGAATAGATAATCATTTCAAAGCTGTGAAACAACGTTGAAATGAACATCTAATCTATCTTTGTACACGGAGAACCAGCGGAAAGATACCGACGAAATATCTCGAAACGGATGAAAACACAAGTGAATGAAGGCGTTTGCTTTATACATTCTTAACTTGTCCACACGGGACAAATCTATGGGTTACCATACGATTGAATTTTCTCGTCGCGTAGACTATACGACGGTTGTTAGTATCGAGCTATACCGTCCGATATTTAACAACCTTCGTATAGTTCTAGGTCACGACCAGCATCGCACGTATGTTAACCGATAGACGGGGACTAAGTGACGCTTTTAGTTTCATATATGGGTATCGATGGGAATATGAAGGTTTCATATTATCATCGAGTATCATATATTGGTTTTAATCTGAATATCTCGAGTCGCTCTCTAATTATGCGTTTGTTGTGCATTCGTGTTGTATGTGTAACATGATTTTAAACCATTGAGATCAAGATTGATAGAACTGATCATCCTACATTGCAATAGCATTCATCAACCAAAAACTATTATTGCAATGGTATACATCTATAACAATCAACAATTAAAACTACAAATATAGGATACTGATATCATAAAGCGTTATGAGACACGTCATCTGCCACGTGTCGTGATCATGGAAATCGCTAATATTGAGCATCATCAAGATTAGATTATGGTTTTGAAGCAAGTTATTGAGCATCTTGGATTGATTGTCAAGTGTTGATTTTTATTTCAACACTTGACAGAAAGAAAATCATAAATACAGTTGCAAAATGTGTTCCTCACCCCCATAAAGTGGATCTTAACAATCCAGACAAGACCATCATTGTTCAAATTGCCAAGGTAGACATAATCTCAGCAGTTATTTACGGTTGCTAGCTTGTATTGCTTGTTGCTATTCTTTTTTTTCCTTGCCCTTTCTTTCTTTCTTTTTTTTGGGGGGTGGGGGGTTGTGTTTGAAAAGTTTTAACCAACTCACTGCTATTTCTAGGCAATGCAGGAATATAACTAGTTTTATCCCCCAAAAGAAAGAGCTTCAGGCTTCATGCGTCAAGCGATGTGTACGTATAATTATAGGATTTTCTTGCTAGCGGTTCATTTACAACTATTCTTTAGTCTATATACCTAGCATCTGCTACTAGATATTACATCTTGCATCAACACCCTGCATGTTAAAATCAAAATCGATTATTTTTTTCTTGATCTTTTTTTGATTTTCTACCATCTGTGTCGAGTAAATTATGATTAACATTGTATTTGTCAACTAATCAGAAGAGCCATTCAACCAGCCCCACCGTAACCCTAACCCCAGCCCCACTACCATAACCCTAACCCCAGCCCCACCATAACCCTAACCCCAGCCCCACCCCAGCAGCAGCCGAACCCCAACCCTAACCCTACCCCGACCCCGACCCCGACCGCCACCGCGACCCCTGCCCAACCCCAACTCTCGCGCGCGCAACCCAGACCCAGCCATGAACCCTAAGCCCAAAATAATCAAAAACTGCTTTAATTTACCTCGATTTATACCTGAACGGCTGCTGGTGGGCTGGAGCGACGACGGTGGCGATTTGGCGACGAAACCGGCGGTGGCGACGACGGTGGAAACGAAACAGGCGCTGGCGACGACGGTGGCGATGAAACCGGCGGTGGCGACGACGGAGGCGACGGTGGCGACGACGGAGGCGATTTGGGGTTTTTTCTCGCGCGCGATTGAGAGAGAGAGAGAGAAAGTGAGCGTAGGCGATCGATCTAGGATTTTGTTAAATAGATATTTACTTGCCCCTACGGATATACCCGTAGGTCCTTTGTTTGCGGCTCCGTAGGGGCAAACACCAAATTAAGAATTAATATTTTTATTCTTGGACGTCTGTGCCCGTAGGGGCAACCTTTTAGCCCTACGGATTAATCCGTAGGGCCAAGTAAAATCTGCCCCTACAGATATTTCCATCCGTAGGGGCAACCCCCTATTTTACTAGTGTCGATTGTACTGGACTTAGATCAGTACCCCGGATAATGAGATATGATGATAAGGATACCTGATAATTGATGAGAGGAATGTGATATTGACCCGTACCCAGCTTTTGGGATGCCGTACGATGATTTACCGTACGAGCTTTATATTGATGATAGATCCTCACTCATGACTCGAGGATGTCATATGATATTGTATCGTACGCGGTACCTTGAGGCGGGATCACCGACTATATATATAAATTTATATATCGACTCAGATTTAGGTGGTTTCCATAACCCTCCTGATTGACTCGTTAGTTAGAGCTGTAGTTTTGCTAGTACATATTAGGCTTGGCCGATGTCATAGCTATTTCAAAAACTAACGAATCGGGAGTAATTTAAAGACAGGCAAAGGGATTCTACGGATATTTTCAAAAGACGCGTCTTTTCTTAAAAACACCGTAGCCCTTATTTTTCTAAAAACCCCGATTCGTCTTCTTTCAAATGGCAAAACAGTATGACATAGATACATTGATGTAGATTCTACACTGTCGTGTTTATTTTTCATTTGTCGCATATTCTTACAGTTTGCATCGCATTGCCTGTTAAATATGTTTATTGTTATATCAAAACCATGCTGTTAGGACACAAGCACCATTATCGATGATGCATATGTTCCACGTATACCTGCTTGCCGGCTCACACACTTCATCATCGATAATTGCCATATCACTACACTGTAGTACTGTTGCATTCAGGATATAATCTCTTGCATGGCATACTTGTGTACCTACCTATTGTACACCTATACTTACATACATAAGTATTTGCACATGCATAGATGATTCTGGTTTGATTATAGATTTGGGAACCGCAAGATACTCTTTAAAACTGATTCATTTTAAAAGAGCGGTTTTCTCTCAATATGTGCATATTACTATTTCATATTACATGATATACTGATATGCTTACATTTCTTTTACATGTCGCATACATCATGCTTTTGATTATATACATTGAGATACGTTGTTTTCATGATATTTCTGGATTTGGGAACAGTGGATATTTCCAAAGAGAGTATGTAATTGTTTTAAAAACCCGGTTACCCTTGATATGATATTTCAGTGCGTCCACCATGTGTTTTCTCGGTGATGAGAGCGACATGTGAAACCCGATTCGGGGAGCGGATGAGGCCGATTGCGGGTACATGGTGGGCCCGGTATGGTATCCCGGGGCGAGAACGGATCTGCTGTGTAGCTAGACGGTGAGCCTGGCAGAGGGACCACTACCTACCGGTGATTGTATTTGAGCTCGGCGGATATCCAAAGGATACCGATCGGAGTTGAGAGATGATATGGACCGATCCAGACTGACGGAGCCTGATATATGAGGATTTACGTGTCGATGCTAGGCACAGGTTTCATGATGTTTTCGAGTGTCGATGCTTGACACTCAGGTTCCATGATTTTGATATGTCGGGAGCGACACATGTTGATTTATATCCTCATACTTCCATGCATATGTTTATGATATTTACATGCGTGGTGCTTATTGTCATTAGGTGACACGTTGATGATTTCCATATACATATATTGACATTGATGATATTGATCACACAGTTGGATGATATCCACATATTCATAGACTTCATGATATAGTCGACATTGATCATACCTCATATTTATGATATGCTATTACCTGAGGCACTGACACGAGCACTTGACACTACACTCATGTATAGATGTTATATTGCCTCCTTATCATACTTCAGACTTATTCATTGAGGTTTATATATATCTGATCGTATTGACCTAGGATTATGTCATGCATACGATTTCTGCTCTGTGATGTTTTCTATTCACGAGTTGGCAACTCACCCCCGTTGTGCCACAGTTCTTGCAGGTTTTGGCGTACAGGTTTCATTGCGGCTTTTCTGGCACACTGCTCCCTTTCTGGGTGATTGCATTGGTAGGTGGGTTCACTCGCATCGTGACCACCCTTGTATTATTTTATTCAGTTTTATCTAGAAATTCCATCAACCAAAACTTGTATATTATTTCAGACTTAGAAAACCAGTTATGTATTATTTCGACCTTAGAGTCGCGCGTTGTAGTATTATGGTTTTCATGTTGATTTTGAGTTTCTTTTTGAGTTTTGATCCTCGCCCTTTGGCGTTGTATATTATATTGCTTGCGTGGTTATGACCGTCAATTGACGAAGAGCTAGCTCCCGCTTGGGGATGCCTTTTCATTGTGTATATATATATGATTCATGTTGTACCCCGTTCGGGGCCATTATTTACAAAGTAAACTCTGCCGAAATTTTCAGAAAAGACTAGAGATTTTTAAAATGTATATTCGGCTTACTTATTTAAAAAGCTCACTTTTAAACATGTTTTCTCACTTCCTAAAAACTAGTTTCTTTATTTACTCTTTAAAATGGTTTTAGATTTCTGGGTTTTTGGCTTACTTGGATTAGATGAGGTCCTATAGACTTCATATGATTCAAGAGCCAGTCACGTACTCTTTCGGGTCGTGACAAAGTTGGTATCAGAGCGCTAGGTTAATCTTGGTTCGAGTCTAAGTTTGACTATGCGGAGCTTAGGGCGTTTATATATATACGGAACTTAGGCTTGACCTTACGGAACTTAGACTTAGTCGAGGGGGTATTATACCCGAACTTTCGTCGCGTAGGATGACCCTTGGTTGATGGAGTGGGTAGCTTGAGTAGAGTGACGTACCGTACGTATGTTCCGCGGCATATTTACGATACACTACTCCGCTTAAGAAACCTTAGGATGTACATTTCCTTGCACAGTATTATATTCATTCCTATGATCTATCCTCATCGATGTTGGTTGTGATTTTGCTGCTACGATTACACGGGCAGAGAGAGCTACGGCTAGAGTTGCATCAGCTTGAGCTCGTCACGGACGAGGACTGACCAGGGCCTGATTCTAGGGATGTACGATTGCATAGAGGCTTCTTCTTATTGTGTTTTCGCGCCATGAGCGTTTGACAGATCGCTTTTACGAGATTTCTCGGACGTGCAGATCGGCACCAGAGGATCAGGCTACTGCTAGATTTTTAGCCAGAATGTGATGACCATTGATATATCGCTTACTCAGGATGATTGAGGCGCTGTTCAGTGTACAGACGAATGAGCCAGTTGCTGCTGCAATGACGAGATATCTCCCAGATGTTGGAGCTACTGCAGCATGAGTATATACTTGGAGATATGATGGAAGGTCGCTAGTCACCCAAGGATGAACGACTAGGACATGTGGTTCGTTCGCTTACCCCGATGCGAGGTCATCAGATAGATTGATTCCAGCTAGAGGCGACTTCATGCAGATTCGTTGAGAGTCGATAGAGACGATTGAATGTCAGGGACCTATTTCCAAGTTTAAAGTTTTCGGAAAGACATGCAAGCGATTTTATGGACCCTCTAGAAGAATGAAATCCTAACTCGACATAATGACCGTGTGAAAGCCTTTGAACCTTATGGTTTGCAGCAGTTCCACGGCGCCATTAGTGAGGCTTGGGTTTGCCCTTCTACGGCTGGTCCACCGATGCTGAGGTATGTACTCGATATTATTAAACTGTACTCAAGATGTTGATCTCTTAGGGGATTATGAGGTTTTGACGAATCGATCGGATGGTTCAACATCTTTCGGATATCATGTGATGGGATACACTGCTTGGGGACTCCATATACGAGTATAGCTATTGGAGCGCAGTCCATGCAGCTACGAGAAGACGAGTCCGAATCAGTCGACATTGGAACAAAGTGGAGTAAAGAGTTCGCACGAGATTTCGACGAGATGAAACTCCACTCCGTTGACATCAGAGATGCGATACGCATGCAGAGGCGTTGGGATGCGACCAGTTTCCTAGGAAATGCTGTGCTGAGGACGCAGATGATCAGAGAAGTACCAGAACGGAATCGTCCCCGTTAACACACCTGACAGGGCCGATGAGCCGATGAATTGCGAGATTGGTAATCCACAGAGGAGATAAGGACCCAGAGACAGAGGACGCTAGACCATGAACAGGAGGCAAGTAGATATCTTGCGCTGCTAGCATTGGATGCACCGACACCTTCTTGACTTTGAAGGAGGATATACCGACGACGGTATTTATGATTTGTGATTTTGTGATTCGATTATCACGTATCCGTCACCTTGGATTTCGGTATTTTGGACGATCTATTCGCATGATTTAGTCCTGATGGCTGAGTTCCATGATATTTGTTTTCATACACCATAGTTGCACCTACTGGGTATTTATATTTGGCGCATAGTTATTACGCTTGAGGTATTGATTGTGATTTCATGCACTTTTAGTGTTTTGATTTGATTTGTGCACGCTGATGCACATGGTTGTGAGCTTATACACCGCGGTATACCTGATTTGGATTGAGCCGTATAGTATACCGTCGATTTTGATTTTGATATTGATGTTGATTTCTTGCACTCCTTGCATTTGATTTGGATTTTCGCGCGTGTTGAGCGTATGTTTTGAGATACGATTTTGGTGCACACCAGATGCACTAAATCGGGATTCCTTGTGCATGTCAGATGCACCTGATTTTGCTGTCAGGCACGCCCGTTGTCCTTGGCAGATGTTTCGTGCACACCCGTTGCACCTAGATGATGTTTCTGTGCACATGTATGGCACATATATGGATTTTGATTTTCGTGCGCACCAGACGCACGTATCATTTATATGCACATTTTTGGGATTTATTCCTTATGGACCAATACGTTTTTATGATATTTGCTATTTGTTTTCGTACTGAGCAGGACTAGTCAGAGGAAAGTGCCTGGATATACTTTTCTTGCATTGTTAGTTATCGAAAGGATTTCCAAAAAGAGAGCTATAGTCTCAGTATTTACCTACGTGTCTAATATGACACGAAACGTTTAAAACAAGGAAACCCTTCTAAATTGTTTTCAAAACAGCGAAACATACATATTAAACAAAGAATATATACGTATATGGTTATTTTATTATAATAGACGTCCTCTACTGTGCAGTGTTATGCGCATCGCACAGCGACTTAAAAAGATTTGGCATGCATTTACTTCAGCTATTTACATGTATAGATTTGATGTCTACATGTATAGTTCTGATTTGTATCATATTGGTTTTTTTTTATTTGACATTTGTGTCTTTACCATGACTCCGATGATTGCGGGATGCTTGACGGAGATTTAATTTTGAATTATCTTCTCATTGTTCATGCGCATGCGTTGCGCTATAATGCGTTTTATCTATTGATGATTTCGGAGCCTCGACGACTTAGACTTTTTATTGAAATGTTTTAGAATTTGGGGGTTTAAATTTAAATTCGGCGACCGAATTTCTTTAAGGGGGGAAGATTGTAACATTTCAGAAAAATAAAATATTATTTTTGGGGAATTTTTATAATTTAATATTATTTTTAATGAATATTTTAATATTTCGGTATAATTAAATACCGATAAATTGGGAAAATTTGGAAAATTATAGAAATTTTCAAAAGAGGGTGTTTTATGTGAATTATGCAATTTTTAAGTTTTTATGATTAATTATATGCTAATTTAGTGCTAATCGCGCTTAAAAATCGCTAATCGCGCTTTAAGCGTATTTTGTGCAAACATGCACCATATCTTTTTTTTTAACACGTGTGCATTTTCTACCATGGTTTGTTTTGGGTTTACTATTGAGGTGAGAAAGAAATTGGAAAAGAAAAGAAAAGGAAAAGGATTAAAGAAAGAAGTATGGGTTAGAGAGAGAAAGAGTGGGTGAGGGTCAACCTTGTCATGATGCCATCCTCTTATCATTTCTCCCTCTCATTTCTCATCCCTCTCCTCTCATTTGTCATGATGCCATCCTCTTATCATTTCTCCCTATCATTCCTGCTGCTGTTGCTGCTGCCCCTCTCTCCCCTCTTCATCTCCCCAAAAAGCTCCATGCTAAACACCTCAAAACCTCACACCCATTTCATAAAAAAGGTGCACAAGCCCTCTAGCAACCCAATGGACCAAGAAAAATTCGATTTTGGCGCTGTAGAGGATTCTTGAGATCTAAATGAAGTAAACCCTTTTCACAATTTTTGTAGTATTTCATGTGATTTAACCTCATTTCAAGTTTAATGTCGATTTGGCGAAGTTTGGCGAACTTTGGAAAACCCTAGAGAGAGTTAGGGTTAATTTGAGTTGTGGCTGTGCAATTGGACTTTAAAGATGACCTTAGACCCCTTATTGTATAAAACCCTGACCTAAAAAAACCTGAAACCCAAAAATACGGAATTACAGGACTTTCATATCGGTTAGTGATGACTTTGAGGGTGCGGGGAAATCTGGAATGAACTGGGATTTTTACTGGAAAAATAAACAAGTCCAGAGACCAATTTGAGAACCTAGAAACCCTCTGTAGCAACACGAACCCCATTGAAGCAGGCATGGCCGGCCTGGCCGGAATTTAGGGGGAGGGGATCGGCCACTTAGTGAGGGGGTGGGTCCAGCTTGCTTCAGTAGGTCATATGTACCCTATATATCACCCTAGTGTTGTTTTGGAACCTTGGTTTCACCTGAGATAAAATCTGGGAACACTTTTATAAGTTGTTGCCTTATGTTTTGCATGTGTTTGAATTCAAGTTTTGGATATTTGGTATTGTATTCGATTATTTGACGTTTGTACGTCTATATCGATTGATATTTGGTTGAATTGCAAAATATAGCCCATAGGTTTTGACCTATGGGTGATTCGTGCGACATTTTGGTTTTCGTGAGCTAGTTTGGGTTTGATTTGGTTTTGATGTGATGCAATACGTGTGACATGTAGGTACCCTCACGACGATTCGAGATGATGAAGAGGATGATGGCGACATCAACATCGGCAAACAAGACGCAAGGTGAGTAGATTATATCTACGGGGGAAGTCGAGTGGATGGCGTATAGCACCCCCGCAGTTCGATGTTTAGTATAGTATATATGTACTATTTAGGATAGCTTATAGTGTGTCGTGGATAGTTGAGATGAGATTAGGTGTACTATGGTTAGATTGGGGCGTAGAAGTAAACTAGTATAGTTCCTAGTTGTGAACCCTAGAATAGGCTTACACCCACACGCACACACATGCATATTCGTTATACATATACCTAGATGACGAGGATAGTGGATGATATTTGGAGATGAGTCGATGATATTGGGCATAGTGCCATGAGATCGGTGATATGATGTGATTCGTATTTGGGATACAATTTGTGATTGTAGCGGGCCTTTGGACGTGTGTTTCACACACGCATTTATATTTATATAGATGGTATCGATTGTACTGGACTTAGATCAGTACCCCAGATAATGAGATATGATGATAAGGATACCTGATAATTGCTTAGAGGAATGTGATATTGACCCGTACCCAGCTTTTGGGATGTCGTACGATGATTTACCGTACGAGCTTTATATTGATGATAGATCCTCACTCATGACTCGAGGATGTCATATGATATTGTATCGTACGCGGTAACTTGAGGCGGGATCACCGACTATATATATATATTTATATATCGACTCAGATTTAGGTGGTTTCCATACCCCTCCTGATTGACTCGTTAGTTAGAGCTGTAGTTTTGCTAGTAGATGTTAGGCTAGGCCGATGTCATAGCTATTTCAAAAACTAACGAATCGGGAGTAATTTAAAGACAGGCAAAGGGATTCTACGGATATTTTCAAAAGACGCGTCTTTTCTTAAAAACATCGTAGCCCTCATTTTTCTAAAAACCCCGATTCGTCTTCTTTCAAATGGCAAAACAGTATGACATAGATACATTGATGTAGATTCTACACTGTCGTGTTTATTATTCATTTGTCGCATATTCTTACAGTTTGCATCGCATTGCATGTTAAATATGTTTATTGTTATATAAAAACCATGCTGTTAGGACACCAGCACCATTATCGATGATGCATATGTTCCACGTACACCTGCTTACCGGCTCACACACTTCATCATCGATAATTGCCATGTCACTACACTGCAGTACTGTTGTATTCAGGATATGATCTCTTGCATGGCATACTTGTGTACCTACCTATTGTACACCTATACTTACATACATAAATATTTGCACATACATAGATGATTCTGGCTTGATTATAAATTTGGGAACCGCAAGATACTCTTTAAAACTGATTCATTTTAAAAGAGCGGTTTTCCCTCAATATGTGCATATTACTATTTCATATTACATGATATACTAATATGCTTACATTTCTTTTACATGTCGCATACATCATGCTTTTGATTATACGCATTGAGATATGTTGTTTTCATGATATTTCTGGATTTGGGAACCGTGGATATTTCCAAAGAGAGTATGTAATTGTTTTAAAAACCCGGTTACCCTTGATATGATATTTCTGTGCGTCCACCATGTGTTTTCTCGGTGCTGAGAGCGACATGTGAAACCCGAATCGGGGAGCAGATGTGGCCGATTGCGGGTACATGGTGGGCCCGGTATGGTACCCCGGGGCGAGAACGGATCTGTTGTGTAGCTAGACGGTGAGCCTGGCAGAGGGAACACTACCTACCAGTGATTTTATTTGAGCTCGGCGAATATCCGGAGGATACCGATCGGAGTTGAGAGATGATATGGGCCGATCCAGACTGACGGAGCCTGATATATGAGGATTTACGTGACGATGCTAGGCATAGGTTTCATGATGTTTTCGAGTGTCGATGCTTGACACTCAGGTTCCATGATTTTGATATGTCGCGAGCGACACATGTTGATTTATATCCTTATACTTCCATGCATATGTTTATGATAATTACATGCGTGATGCTTATTGTCATTGGGTGACACGTTGACGATTTCTATATACATATATTGACATTGATGATATTGATCACACAGTTGGATGATATCCACATATTCATAGACTTCATGATATAGTCGACATTGATCATACCTCATATTTATGATATGCTTTTACCTGAGGCACTGGCACGAGCACTTGACACTGCACTCATGTATAGATGTTATATTGTCACCTTATCATGCTTCAGACTTATACATTGAGGTTTATATATATCTGATCATATTGACCTAGGATTATGCCATGCATACGATTTCTACTCTGTGATGTTTTCTATTCACGAGTTGGCAACTCACCCCCGTTGTGACACAGTTCTTGCAGGTTTTGCCGTACAGGTTTCATTGCGGCTTTTCTGGCACACTGCTCCCTTTCTGGGTGATTGCATTGGTAGGTGGGTTCACTCGCATCGTGACCACCCTTGTATTATTTTATTCAGTTGTATCTAGAAATTCCATCAACCAAAACTTGTATATTATTTCAGACTTAGAAAACCAGTTATGTATTATTTCGACCTTAGAGTCGCGCGTTGTAGTATTATGGTTTTCATGTTGATTTTGAGTTTCTTTTTGAGTTTTGATCCTCGCCCTTTGGCATTGTATATTATATTGCTTGCGTGGTTATGACCGTCAATTGACGAAGAGCTACCTCCCGCTTGGGAATGCCTTTTCATTGTGTATATATATATTATTCATGCTACCCCGTTCTGGGCCATTATTTACAAAGTAAACTCTGCCGAAATTTTCAGAAAAGACTAGAGATTTTTAAAATGTATATTCGGCTTACTTATTTAAAAACCTCACTTTTAAACATGTTTTCTTACTTCCTAAAAACTAGTTTCTTTATTTACTCTTTAAAATGGTTTTAGATTTCTGGGTTTTTGGCTTACTTGGATTAGATGAGGTCCTATAGACTTCATATGATTCAAGGGCCAGTCACGTACTCTTTCGGGTCGTGACAAAGTTGGTATCAGAGCGCTAGGTTAATCTTGGTTCGAGTCTAAGTTTGACTATGCGGAGCTTAGGGCGTTTATATATATACGGAACTTAGGCTTGACCTTACGGAACTTAGACTTAGTCGAGGGGGTATTATACCCGAACTTTCGTCGCGTAGGATGACCCTTGGTTGATGGAGTGGGTAGCTTGAGTAGAGTGACGTACCGTACATATGTTCCGCGGCATATTTACGATACGCTACTCCGCTTAAGAAACCTTAGGATGTACATTTCCTTGCACAGTATTATATTCATTCCTATGGTCTATCCTCATCGATGTTGGTTGTGATTTTGCTGCTACGATTACACGGGCAGAGAGAGCTACGGCTAGAGTTGCATCAGCTTGTGCTCGTCACGTACGAGGACTGACCAGGGCGTGATTCCAGGGATATACGATTGCATAGAGGCTTCGTCTTATTGTGTTTTCGTGCCATGAGCGTTTGACAGATCGCTTTTACGAGATTTCTCGGACGTGCAGATCGGAACCAGAGGATCAGGCTACTGCTAGATTTTTAGCCAGAATGTGATGACCATTTATATATCGCTTACTCAGGATGATTGAGGCATTGTTCAGTGTACAGACGAATGAGCCAGTTGTTGCTGCAATGACGAGATATCTCCCAGATGTTGGAGCTACTGCAGCATGAGTATATACTTGGAGATATGATGGAAGGTCGCTAGTCACCCGAGGATGAACGACTAGGACATGTGGTTCGTTCGCTTACCCCGATGCGAGGTCATCAGATAGATTGATTCCAGTTAGAGGCGACTTCATGCAGATTCGTTGAGAGTCGATAGAGACGATTGAATGTCAGGGACCCATTTCCAAGTTTAAAGTTTTCGGAAAGACATGCAAGCGATTTTATGGACCCTCTAGAAGAATGAAATCCTAACTCGACATAATGACCGTGTGAATGCCTTTGAACCTTAGGGTTTGCAGCAGTTCTGCGGCGCCATTAGTGAGGCTTGGGTTTGCCCTTCTACGGCTGGTCCACCGATGCTGAGGTATGTACTCGATATTATTAAACTATACTCAAGATGTTGATCTCTTGGGGGATTATGAGGTTTTGACGATTCGATCGGATGGTTCGACATCTTTCGAATATCATGTGATGGGATACACTGCTTGGGGACTTCAGATACGAGTATAGCTATTGGAGCGCAGTCCATGCAGCCACGAGAAGACGAGTCCGAATCAGTCGACATTCGAACAAAGTGGAGTAAAGAGTTCGCACGAGATTTCGACGAGATGACGCTCCACTCCGTTGACATCAGAGATGCGATACGCATGCAGAGGTGTTGGGATGCGACCAGTTTCCTAGGAAATGCTGTGCTGAGGACGCAGATGATCAGAGAAGTACCAGAACGGAATCGTCCCCGTTAACACACCTGACAGGGCCGATGAGCCGATGAATTGCGAGATTGGTAATCCACAGAGGAGATAAGGACCCAGAGACAGAGGACGCTAGACCATGAACAGGAGGCAAGTAGATATCTTGCGCTGCTAGCATTGGATGCACCGACACCTTCTTGACTTTGAAGGAGGATATACCGACGACGGTATTTATGATTTGTGATTTTGTGATTCGATTATCACGTATCCGTCACCTTGGATTTCGGTATTTTGGGCGATCTATTCCCATGATTTAGTCTTGATGGCTGAGTTCCATGATATTTGTTTTCATACACCATGGTTGCACCTACTGGGTATTTATATTTGGCGCATAGTTATTACGCTTGAGGTATTGATTGTGATTTCATGCACTTTTAGTGTTTTGATTTGATTTGTGCACGCTGATGCACATGGTTGTGAGCTTATACACCGCGGTATACCTGATTTGGATTGAGCCGTATAGTATACCGTCGATTTTGATTTTGATATTGATGTTGATTTCTTACACTCTGTGCATTTGATTTGGATTTTCGCGCGTGTTGAGCGCATGTTTTGAGATACGATTTTGGTGCACACCAGATGCACTAAATCGGGATTCATTGTGCATGTCAGATGCACCTGATTTTGCTATCAGGCACGCCCGTTGCCCTTGGCAGATGTTTCGTGCACACCCGTTGCACCTAGATGATGTTTCTGTGCACATGTATGGCACATATATGGATTTTGATTTTCGTGCGCACCAGACGCACGTATCATTTATATGCACATTTTTGGGATTTATTCCTTATGGACCAGTACGTTTTTATGATATTTGCTATTTGTTTTCGTACTGAGCAGGACTAGTCAGAGGGCAGTGCCTGGATATACTTTTCTTGCATTGTTAGTTATCGAAAGGATTTCTAAAAAGAGTGCTATAGTCTCAGTATTTACCTACGTGTCTAATATGACACGAAACGTTTAAAACAAGGAAACCCTTCTAAATTGTTTTCAAAAAGGCGGAACGTACATATTAAACAAAGAATATATACGTATCTGGTTATTTTATTATAATAGACGTCTGCCACTGTGCAGTGTTATGCGCATCGCACAGCGACTTAAAAAGATTTGGCATGCATTTACTTCAGCTATTTACATGTATAGATTTGATGTCTACATGTATAGTTCTGATTTATATCATATTGGTTTTATTTTTGATTTGATATTTGTGTCTTTACCATGACTCCGATGATTGCGGGATGCTTGACGGAGATTTGATTTTGAATTATCTTCTCATTGTTCATGCGCATGCGTTGCGCTATGATGCGTTTTATCTATTGATGATTTCGGAGCCCCGACGACTTGGACTTTTTATTGAAATGTTTTAGAATTTGGGGTTTAAATTTAAATTCGGGGACCGAATTTCTTTAAGGGGGAAGATTGTAACATTTCAGAAAAATAAAATATTATTTTTGGGGAATTTTTATAATTTAATATTATTTTTAATGAATATTTTAATATTTCGGTATAATTAAATACCGATAAATTGGGAAAATTTGGAAAATTATAGAAATTATAAAAAGAGGGTGTTTTATGTGAATCATGCAATTTTTAAGTTTTTATGATTAATTATATGCTAATTTAGTGCTAATCGCGATTAAAAATCGCTAATCGCGCTTTAAGCGTATTTTGTGCAAACATGCCCCATATCTTTTTTTTTAACACTTGTGCATTTTCTACCATGGTTTGTTTTGGGTTTACTATTGAGGTGAGAAAGAAATTGGTAAAGAAAAGAAAAGGAAAAGGATTAAAGAAAGAAGTATGGGTTAAAGAGAGAAAGAGTGGGTGAGGGTCAACCTTGTCATGATGCCATCCCCTTATCATTTCTCCCTCTCATTTCTCATCCCTCTCCTCATGTTCCTGCTGCTATTGCTGCTGCCCCTCTCTCCCCTCTTCATCTCCCCAAAAAGCTCCATGCTAAACACCTCAAAACCTCACACCCATTTCATAAAAAAGGTGCACAAGCCCTCTAGCTACCCAATGGACCAAGAAAAATTCGATTTTGGCGCTGTAGAGGATTCTTGTGATCTAAATGAAGTAAACCCTTTCACAATTTTTGTAGTATTTCATGTGATTTAACCTCATTTCAAGTTTAATGTCGATTTGGCAAAGTTTGGCGAACTTTGGAAAACCCTAAAGAGAGTTAGGGTTAATTTGAGTTGTGGCTGTTCAATTGGACTTTAAAGATGACCTTAGACCCCTTATTGTATAAAACCCAGACCTAACAAAACCTGAAACCCAAAAATACGGAATTATAGGACTTTCATATCGGTTTGTGACGACTTTGAGGGTGCAGGGAAATCTGGAATGAACTGGGATTTTTAATGGAAAAATAAACAAGTCCAGAGACCAATTTGAGACCCTAGGAACCCCCTGTAGTAAGACGAACCCCATTGAAGTAGGCATGGCCGGCCTGGCCGGAATTTACGGGGAGGGGATCGACCACTTGGTGAGGGGGTGGGTCCAGGTTGCTTCAGTATACCCTATATATCACCCTAGTGTTGTTTTGGAACCTTGGTTTCACCTGAGACAAAATCTGGGAACACTTTTATAAGTTCCTGCCTTATGTTTTACGTGTGTTTGAATTCAAGTTTTGGATATTTGGTATTTTATTCGATTATTTGACGTTTGTACGTCTATATCGATTGATATTTGGTTGAATTGCAAGATATAGCCCATAGGTTTTGACCTATGGGTGATTCGTGCGGCATTTTGGTTTTCGTGAGACGTTTTGGCTTTGATATGGTTTTGATGCGATGCGATACGTGTGACATGTAGGTACCCTTACGAGGATTCGAGATGATGAAGAGGATGATGGGGACATCAACATCGGCAAGCAAGATGCAAGGTGAGTAGATTATATCTACGGGGGAAGTCGAGTGGATGGCATATAGCACCCCCGCAGTTTGATGTTTAGTATAGTATATATGTACTATTTAGGATAGCTTATAGTGTGTCGTGGTTAGTTGAGATGAGATTAGGTGTACTATGGTAAGATTGGGGCGTAGAAGTAAACTAGTATAGTTCCTAGTTGCGAATCCTAGAATAGGCTTACACCCACACGCACACACATGCATATTCGTTATACATATACCTAGATGACGAGGATAGTGGATGATATTTGGAGATGAGTCGATGATATTGGGCATAGTGCCATGAGATCGGTGATATGATGTGATTCGTATTTGGGTTACGGCTTGTGATTATAGCGGGCCTTTGGACGTGTGTTTCACACACGCATTTATATTTATATAGATGGTATCGATTGTACTGGACTTGGATCAGTACCCCGGATCATGTGATATGATGATAAGGATACCTGATAATTGATGATAGGAATGTGATATTGACCCGTACCCAGCTTTTGGGATGCCGTACGATGATTTACCGTACGAGCTTTATATTCATGATAGATCCTCACACATGGCTCGAGGATATCATATGATATTGTATCGTACGCGGTACCTTGAGGTAGGATCACCGACTATATATATATATTTATATATCGACTCAGATTTAGGTGGTTTCCATACCCCTCCTGATTGACTCGTTAGTTAGAGCTGTAGTTTTGCTAGTAGATGTTAGGCTAGGCCGATGTCATAGCTATTTCAAAAACTAACGAATCGGGAGTAATTTAAAGACAAGCAAAGGGATTCTACGGATATTTTCAAAAGACGCGTCTTTTCTTAAAAATACCGTAGACCTTATTTTTCTAAAAACCCCGATTCATCTTCTTTCAAATGGCAAAACAGTATGACATAGATACATTGATATAGATTCTACACTGTCGTGTTTATTATTCATTTGTCGCATATTCTTACTGTTTGCATCGCATTGCATGTTAAATATGTTTATTGTTATATCAAAACCATGCTGTTAGGACACCAGCACCATTATCGATGATGCATATATTCCACGTACACCTGCTTGCCGGCTCACACACTTCATCATTGATAATTGCCATGTCACTACACTGTAGTACTGTTGCATTCAGGATATGATCTCTTGCTTGGCATACTTGTGTACCTACCTATTGTACACCTATACTTACATACATATGTATTTGCACATACATAGATGATTCTGGCTTGATTATAGATTTGGGAACCGCAAGATACTCTTTAAAACTGATTCATTTTAAAAGAGCGGTTTTCCCTCAATATGTGCATATTTCTATTCCATATTGCATGATATACTGATATACTTACATTTCTTTTACATGTCGCATACATCATGCTTTTGATTATACGCATTGAGATATGTTGTTTCCATGATATTTCTGGATTTGGGAACCGTGGATATTTCTAAAGAGAGTATGTAATTGTTTTAAAAACCCGGTTACCCTTGATATGATATTTCAGTGCGTCCGCCATGTGTTTTCTCGGTGCTGAGAGCGACATGTGAAACCCAATTCGATGAGCGGATGAGGCCGATTGCGGGTACATGGTGGGCCCGGTATGGTATCCCGGGATGAGAACGGATCTGCTGTGTAGCTAGACGGTGAGCCTGGCAGAGGGACCACTACCTACCGGTGATTGTATTTGATCTCGGCGGATATCCGGAGGTTACCGACCGGAGTTGAGAGATGATTTGGGCCGATCCAGACTGACAGAGCCCGATATATGAGGATTTACATGCCGTTGCTAGGCACAGGTTTCATAATGTTTTCTAGTGTCGATACTTGACACTCAGGTTCCATGATTTTAATATGTCGCGAGCGACACATGTTGATTTATGTCCTCATACTTCCATGCATATGTTTATGATATTTACATGCGTGATGCTTATTGTCATTGGGTGACATGTGGACGATTTCCACATACATATATTGACATTGATGATATTGATCACACAGTTGGATGATATCCACATATTCATAGACTTCATGATATAGTCGACATTGATCATACCTCATATTTATGACATGCTATTACCTGAAGCACTGGCACGAGCACTTGACACTATACCCATGTATAGATGTTATATTGCCACTTTATCATGCTTCAGACTTATTAATTGAGGTTTATATATCTGATCGTATTGACCTAGGATTATGCCATGCATACGATTTCTTCTCTGTGATGTTTTCTATTCACGAGTTGGCAACTCACCCCCGTTGTGTCACAGTTCTTACAGGTTTTGTCGTACAGGTTTCTTTGCGGCTTTTCTGGCACACTGCTCCCTTTCTGGGTGATTGCATTGGTAGGTGGGTTCACTCGCATCGTGACCACCCTTGTATTATTTTATTCGGTTGTATCTAGAAATTCCATCAACTAAAACTTGTATATTGTTTTAGACTTAGAAAACCAGTTATGTATTATTTCGACTTTAGAGTCGCGCGTTGTAGTATTATGGTTTTCATGTTGATTTTGAGTTTCTTTTTGAGTTTTGATCTTCGCCCTTTGGCGTTGTATATTATATTGCTTACGTGGTTATGACCGTCGATTGACGAAGAGCTAGCTCCCGCTTGGGGATGCCTTTTCATTGTGTGTATGTGTGTATATATATATATATATTATTCATGTTGTACCCCGTTCGGGGCCATTATTTACAAAGGAAACTCTGCCGAAATTTTCAGAAAAGACTAGAGATTTTTTAAATGTATATTTGGCTTACTTATTTAAAAACCTCACTTTTAAACATGCTTTCTTACTTCCTAAAAACTAGTTTCTTTATTTACCCTTAAAATGGTTTTAGATTTCTAGGTTTTTGGCTTACTTGGATTAGATGAGGTCCTATAGACTTCATATGAATCAAGGCCCAGTCACGTACTCTTTCGGGTCGTGACACGCGATTACCTTTATATGTTATCTACTATTCACGAGTTGGCAACTCACCCCCGTTGTGCCACAGTGTTTGCAGGTTGTCCCTTGGAGTTGTCACGGCAGGCTGTTTTATTGCATCTTTTCATACATATACCACTGCAGTTGGCGTGCGAGCCCTTTGCTGATAAGTGGGTTTTTGTGTGGTATCTGTTTATTTTCCAGTTGTATACATTGTTGTATCTAGTACTCTCCATCTACTTTTCATGTATTGACTTAGAGACCAGTTGTGAGGACGATGTATATTATTTGTACTCTGGTTTCGAGCTCGTTGGGAGCCGACTTTATTTATGCAGCTTTATCTTTCATGATATTTGTTTTCACTTATACTGCTCATTTCTTCGCTATGGCGTCGTATAATATATTTGTGGTGATTGTTTCCGCCGTTGGGCATGATTCTCCCGTTTGGGATGCTTTATTCTCATTGTATATCCTTTTACTCATATATTGCCTTGTACCCGATTTCGGGGCTAGTTTTTATAAAGGAAATGCTGCCAAAATTTTTAAGATAATAACTTGAACTTTAAAGAATTTTACTAAATTACTTAAGGTTTTCTAAACGTTTTAACAAATGTTTCTATTAAATGTTTTTAACACTCAATACTTTTAATGGTTTTGATTTCTGGGTTCGGCTTACTTAGTCGCGTTACGCCTGTAGACGTTACGTGGTTAAGTGCCGGTCATGGGCCGAACTTTGGGTCGTGACAAAGTTGGTATCAGAGCGTAGGTTTTACCATCGGAGTGTAGGATGACCCTGGTATGATGGAGTAGGTAGCTGAAGCAGAGTGGCGTAGCGTACGTATGTTCAGCGGCATACTCACGACACGGTACTCCGCCTAAGCGATCTTATGACTTATTGATTGAAATTCCTTCATGATTGTATACATTCTGGTGATTCGATTTCCGTATCCTTATCGAATCCTACTTTCTTTTCAGCCATTTTGCCACCAAAGACTACGAGGGCGCAGAGAGCGGCCGCGAGAGCCGAGATTTGAGTTGACTCGTCCGAGACGAGGACTGATCCGGGTAGTACACCTGTTGTACCAGAGCAGACTGTTCCTCCTACGACAGATCAGATCGCCATGCTAGGGGCTGGTATGCAGGAGATGCGCCAGATGATAGGGTCGCTAGTCGAGACGCTTCGAGCGCAGCGACCAGAGATAGTTCCACCCGTTACGGGGACCGCGATGGTACCTACAGTTCAGGCAGTTGCCCCTGCAGCTACGGAGGTTATTACGGTATCGCTATCAGAATTCATGAGGCTGAAGCCTCCGGTCTTCACAGGCACCGATGCAGCCGAGGACCCGCAGTCTTTTATTGATAGGATGGCCCGGATATGTCATTCACTTAGATACTCAGATGCGAGATAGGTAGAGTTCACGAGCTTTCGCTTGGAAGGTCTTGCGCAAAAATGGTGTGAATCGATCGAGAAGGGCAGAGCAGCAGGTCTTCCTCCTATGACCTGGACCGAGTTTGTGACGGTATTTCTAACCCGTTTCCTTCCCCAGAGTGTCAGGGATGCCCGAGCGCGCAAATTCGAGTCCTTACGCCAGACGCCAGAGATGACAGTGGTAGAGTACGATGTACTATTCACCGAGCTATCTTTTTATGCCCCATACTTAGTAGCTACTGAGGAGATGCGAGTCAAGAGGTTTGTTCGAGGCTTGCTTACTGTTAGTTATATATATGCCCTAAAGGCCATTGTTGTACATATGATGTATATTATAATGGATGCTTGGATATATATAGAGAGGTCTTTCTTGCTCGTCATGATAGTATGCTATTTGGTTTCTCTTTATCTTAACATGTTGACTTATATTAGTTTACTGTCTTACTCTCACATGTTGATAAAGCCCTTAGGATCTGTACTCGACTACTGGGACTATGATGAGATCATACTAGTGGGGCCACGGTAGTCGATGAGTACATCCTATAACTGTTCCTAGTTGAGGGTATATCGAGACAGAGCATCGATACACCAGAGTAGACTAGCGTATACGCATCTTGACCCATCTGATGGGCGATGGATGATCCTATATCCATCGGTGTTTGACATCAAAGATGGTGTACGGGTGCTCAGTGGAGATTGGGTACACTGGACGGACTCGCCAAGAACTCCCTGATGGCATTATACCTCACGTCAGATGGCAGTTCTCCGGTGACACTGGTACAGGTTAGTCTGTAGACCCAAGATCGTCATAGTGTCTTGTGTGATTCCCACTGTGCTTTGATTTCCAACTTACCACGTCCAAGAGGGCGTGCAAAACGGTGGCTTTTGGGTACAGTCCCGAATCGCATGGAGGCAGTGAGCGATAGAAGGGGATTCGTCTCTCACGGTATAGGGAGTTGATGTTGTGCTTTGTTCGATTGGATATAAATGGAAGTCCCTGGAAAGGGCGGGTATTGAGTACTGCCGGTAAGTGTTATCAGTAGGTACTCGACCTGTTATGAGCCTCACATCGACACGACTTATCGGTTACTGGGGTCTGACGTATACCACCCCTAGACTAGATATGCAACATATCAGACGAAGAGACCGGACTGTACGGGAGTGTTACTGATTGGATTCACAGGAGAATGTACAGGCTTGCTTGTTGATCTTCTGATCGCTCAATACCTGGGTGGCTGTTACGTTTAGCTGACCACTTGTAGCTTGTGGGTGTTTGATATGATCATCACCTGCTACCAGCGTATTGACGATTCTTTAGAGTCCTACACAGAGGTTTCTTGACTTAGGCAAAACAGAGTAGGAGCACATATGTGATATGTGCAAGACCGAGGATAATACGATATGAGGTACCGTATTATATTCTCGCGATATTTTGATATGAGCCGGATCATCGGATCAAGTGTTGATTCGATGAATCGGTACATGATATATTAGTCGGTTATATTCGATATAGCCTGATTGTCGGATCAAGTGTTGATTCGATAATTTAATGTATAATAATATATATGATATATTGCATTACATTATCTAATATTGGCTCACTTTATTATTTCACTTTCTCACCGGATAATACATTGATATATATGCGATATATGTTAATTGTATTATTTTCTTTTGTTACAAAATATATTATATATGTGATATATAATATTGTAACATATTATAATTACTAATGCAACATGATTAGTGGAGATTAAACATGGTTAGGGTTTGATTTGGGTTAGTTCTTTCATGAAGCTTCTAGAAGGTTTTACTTTGTTTCTAGCAACGATATTATGGTTGATATTTTGCTAGATATTTCTTTGACCCAAACCACACCCTTAACCCTAGTTAAGTCTCTACATTGGTTAGCCTTGTCATCTCTGACTATGGTTGCATTTGTAATGATATATCTTTTTCATTATTCATCACAAAAGGATTATTCATTTCTTCTTCTTCTTCCTTGAGCTCACAAAAGCTTTCTAGGTTTTTATTTTGTGATGGATTAGTGTGAGAATTTGATAATAAAAGAGAGCATAAATCCTACCTAATCATCCTCATCTAATCTAGCCAATTAGATTAGGGTGTTCACCTCATTATTGAGTGAGAGCTTGAGTTAAAGAAACTTCAAGGTAGATCATCTTTGAAAAGGAAGACTACAAGCAAGCATGGATCATTCGGGTTGTGGAGCTTCTTTTGAGTCCGGGAGATCATAGATCACGGCGAAGGGACTTCTAATCGGAGCTTATGAAGCAAAGGAGCGGACTACAAAGGTTGTAATCCCTCACTCTTAGTTGTAAATATGTTTACTTGCATATTTAACCCTAATAATCTAGCAAAGATCCTCGCTTTGAGTTGTTCAGCACGTCTAAATTTTAAATCGGGCATGGTTGATGCCTTATAGACCCTTGTGACAGTGCCTAGTAACCCTACAGTGGTATCAGAGCCTAGCTGGAGCATTAGGCAACGTGTATACGAGTTAAAACTCCGATCGAACCCCGAAACATCGAACTTGACCCCCTCTCTGGAAATTTTGTAAAAATGTGATTTTTTCTGTATTAAAAATACTCAAAAAAATCAGCAGGGAATTCTACGAGTTACTTTGAAAAACGACACCAAAATTCCACTAAAGCGCCGCGGAACCGCGGCAATACCATGCCTTGCGCGGCGGTTCCGCGGCAGCACAGTAGAATTAGGGTTAGCTTTTTGGCACAGTACATCCGTAGGTACTTGTACATGATTCTGGGTATTTTTAATCTTACTCAAGTGTTGAGTGTTCTGGGGATTTTTATATATACGTTGATTCAATCGGAAAGTTTAATTTCGTTTTGTTTTCCGGATATTTTAGAAACTGATAAAATGTTCGAACGGATATCATTAACTCACTTTTTCCCGGCACGAAAAACTTTCAAGTGTTGATTTTTTCTTGATTTTAAAACTTACAGAAAACATGCAAGCATATCTGTGGACGCTCTAGAAGAACACAAACCTTAACTCGCTTATGTGACCGTCTGAATTGCCTCTAAACCTTAGGGTTTGGGGCAGTACGACGTTGCCATATGTGAGGCGTTGGTTTGACCCTTCTACGGCTGGACCATTGGGCTGTGACATCTTCTTCTGCGATTTTTGGACTCCGCTCAAGTGTTGAGCTATATTTTGGGAAACATTGGGTATTTGATTATTCGATCGGAAAGTTTAATATTATCTATTTATCTGGAATGTGATACAATATGTGGAATTCATATAGTTAGGCATGAAATGCGAAGTATGTGATATTTCGGATTTACGATGTCTAAAGTGATTGTGGATTCCAAATGTTGTAGTTTTACACTTTTTTTTCTGTGACCGTAAGCGTAGTATGTGGTGTATCGCCGGCTTCATTGCTATACATTAACGACAATCGGGATACGCATACTTACTTACGTTGATGATATGAGATATTATGTGTTGCTGTGATATGTTATATTGGACCATCGTGTTCTGAATAGCCGGGGGTTTTATGTGATATGAGGGTTTTTATTTTCATTCATATAAAATTCATTTGTTTGTAATATTCTTTTATTGGGGCACTTCCGGGATGAGGTTGATGTCACCAGTGTATATTATTTACTTTTCCACATTAGGTAGACCCAAGAAGGGGAGCACAAGTAACCGGGTTCTACGGTCCAGTGGGAGGCCATCTCGAGGAGTCGAGACCGGGTCTCCTAACCCTAGAATTGGCAGTGTTACTTGCCGCTCTTGTAGGGGTCTAGAGATGTGGGTTTGGTTATTCATCACGACCGTGGAATCCGTGTTTTATACAGGCTCGTATTAAAACACGGACATCCTAGTATATCCAATATTTCATATATATTCTTCTGCTGCAATGTTCTGTGATGAGATCATATAACTGCCTGAGACGAATGCTTATACTATATATATATATGTTGATATATAAATATTACTGCTTTCGTTTCTTCTGTGATACTTAGGAAGCATTAATTGATGGGATTTTTTATTAATGAGATTAATAAAAGAAAAGAAACCTAAAAGATGTTGTAGAATCAAAACTTTATAAAAAGGGTAGCTACAGTTTTGCTTTGGACAGCGGTATATATGATATATCCCGCACCTTATTCGATGAGGAAAGAGCCGAGATCCCTTCACCGGGAGTGACCTCTTTAGCAAAACTGGCAGATGGTATAAACTCGCGGTTTAGTTTTTGCAAGCTTCTTTAGTTCTTGCTTTGCACAGCGGTATATATGATATACCCTGCACCTTATTCGATGGGGAAAGAGCCGAGATCCCTTCACTGGGAGTGACCTCTTTAGCGAAACTAGAAAAGCCTCAAAAACACTCATTTTCAAAATCACTTGTTTCTACAACGATATCAAGTTCATTACGCAATAGGTTTTCAGAAAAACCTGTCGTAGCCCTCCGTCATTTCAGATAAGTCCTACTTAGTATTCGTACTACGTTTGTTGACCTCCATCAAGACATAGTGTGCGGTAGCTAACTAGTATTTATCTGTTTATGCATGTGATGCAGATTGGATTAAGGTAGTCGTACGGCCTTGTTGACCTCCGTCAAGAGTCGTGCGGGTGGGTCTGATTTAATCAAGAAATGACGGGTTGAACTTGACTAGCACTCTATGATTTGTTGACCTCCGTCAAGGTCATGGGATGCTGGGGCAGAATATTATCGGGAATTTCAAGTATTGAAATTTGCAATGAGATTGGATACCTTCTATGAGATAGATGGATCCTGATAGCCACTACGAGTAAGAGTTACTCCTGGGAGAATTTTACACAGGACAGTTAGCCGATCAAGTAGGTGTCTGGAAAGGTGTTCACGGGGTTATGCCTCTGGAAAGGCGAGGTTTATTTTAATTAGGTCCGTGCGAAAGCACGGGGAACCTCCCTCAAGTACCAACACTGATCTGGCTAAAAGATTGACGAAATTGTTGGGTGTAATTAATCCCGGCTAATCTTATATTTTAGGGTTTGAAGGAAGATTTGATAAAACAGTGGGAGACATCCTGATTAGATAAGATAATAACCAATCTAATCTTGCAAGAGCATACGCTAAAGTGTTTCCTTCTCTCTCTCTCCAGGTAGCGACCATGTCAGGCCTTAATCAAGATAATAATATGGATGTATTGACTGAACCCACTTATTATACTGAGCAGGGGATCGTTGGACCCGTTCTTTCTTATAAGAGTTATAAGACTGAGCAGGAAACAGGAGAATATCTGGATTCTCATGCCGCCCAATCGAAGAACAAGCATGCTGATGCATCTTCTTCGGGTGTGTTATTAAGAACTGTTTCTCAGTTCACCCTACGTCCTGGGTATTAGATACCGGATCGGGATCCCACATATGTAAATTGTTACGTGGGCTACGTAAAGGTAGAGAACTAGGAAAGGGTGATCATTCCGTACAAGTAGGGAATGGTGTAAGTATTGCAGCCAAAGCAGTTGGCGAATATCACCTTGTATTACCAAGTAGTAATACATTGATTCTGAACGAGTGCTATTATATACCGAACATGATGTGCAACATTATATCAATTTCTTTATTAAGTAAAGAAGGATATAATTTTGTAGTACAGGATAATGTTATGAACATATTCCTGGATCAAAAGTTGATTGGATCAGGCTCGTTACATAATGGCATATTCATTCTCAATCAAAATACAGTCCTTAATATACAAAACACGCACAAGAGGAAGAGTTCGGAAATGAACGAATCCTTCTTGTGGCATTGTAGACTTGGTCATATCAATGCGACACGGCTAGCTAAGTTACATAAAGATGGATATTTGAATCCGTTCGAATTATCATCTTATGATACTTGCCATTCATGTCTCAAAGGAAAAATGACCAAAACTCCGTTTAGTGGACACAGAGAAAGAGTTACGAGACTCTTAGGACTGGTATATAGTGATGTATGCGGACCCATGTCTACACATGCCAGGAACGGTTCTTCTTACTTTATTACATTCACTGATGATCTCTCTAGATACGGACATGCGTTCCTGATGAAACACAAGTCTGAAGCTTTTGAGAAATTCAGAGAATATAAGCACAAAGTAGAGAACCAAACGGGCAAAAATATTAAGATCCTTCGATCTGATCGAGGAGGAGAATACTTAAGCAATGAGTTCCTAGATTATCTAAAGGAAAATGGGATTCTCTCTCAGCTTACACCTCCCTATACACCACAGCACAACGGTGTATCGGAGCGGAGGAATCGTACGCTATTAGATATGGTACGCTCTATGATGAGCAATGCTGAATTACCTATTTCCTTCTGGGGATATGCGCTTGAGACAGCGGCATACCTACTGAATAAAGTTCCTACCAAATCTGTGTCTACCACTCCATATGAGATATGGGAAGGGAAGAGACCATATCTTAATTTTGTTAAGATATGGGGTTGCCCGGCCTATGTCAAAAGACAAAAACCAGACAAACTCGTGGCAAGATCTGTTTTGTGTAAGTTTGTTGGATTTCCTAAGCATTCGCGAGGGTATATGTTCTACCATAGTGAGGAACAAAGGGTGTTTGTTGCTCAACACGCCACCTTTTTAGAAAAGGAATTTCTTGCAAAAGAGATTAGTGGCTCTGAGGTAGAACTGGAAGAAGTTCCAGCAGAACAAACCACAACAGAAGATTTGATGGAACCAGAAGATTCAGTAGTTCCCGACGAACCCTAGCCTCTCCGTCGATCTAGCAGGGTTTCTCATCCACCTGAGAGATACTACGGTTTTTTCATTGATGGTGGGAGCGAGGATTGCATCATGGAAGATGATGACCCAACTAGCTTCGAGCAGGCCATCACGAGTGGTGACTCTGTGAAATGGCTGGATGCAATGCGATCTGAGATGGAATCCATGTACACCAACAAAGTATGGACTTTGGAAGTTGCTCCTGAAGGGGTAAAACCCATTGGGAGCAAGTATTGGTGTAGATGGAAAAGTTGAGACTTTTAAAGCTAGACTTATTGCAAAGGGTTTTCGTCAACGACCAGGTGTGGATTATGACGAAACCTTTTCTCCAGTGGCTATGCTTAAGTCCATCCGGATCTTACTTGCCATTGCTGCATACCATGACTACGAAATCTGGCAGATGGATGTTAAGACACCGGTGATTTAGAAGAGTGCTTGTACATGACTCAGCCAGAGGGCTTCGTAGATAGTGGGAGCAGCGGAAAGGTATGCAAGCTGCTTAAATCCATTTATGGGTTAAAGCAAGCATCGCGGAGTTGGAACATCTGCTTTGATGTTGTGGTCAAAGAGTTTGACTTCATCAAAAACGTAGATGAACCTTGTATTTACAAGAAGGTTGCAGAGAGTAAGGTCGTCTTCCTCGTATTGTACGTAGATGACATACTCTTGATAGGAAATGATGTTCCTATGCTGCAATCGGTCAAGCTCTTCTTGTCACAAAGATTCTCAATGAAAGATCTAGGTGATGCCTCCTGCATACTGGGAATTATGATCTATAGAGATAGATCTAAACGGATACTGGGATTGTCCCAATCCAGGTATATTGACACCATACTAAAGAGGTTTAGTATGGAAGAATCCAAGCGTGGGAACCTACCTACGATCTCTGGACTCACTCTCTCCAAAGAGATGTCTCCCAAGACTGATTTGGAAAGAGCTCGCATGCAAGGGATACCCTATGCTTCGGCAGTAGGCTCTATCATGTATGCGATGCTATGTACCAGACCCGATGTAGCATACTCACTAAGTGTAGTGAGTCGGTATCAAGCAGATCTTGGAGAGAGTCACTGGATAGCTGTGAAGAACATTCTCAAGTACTTGAGAAGAACTAAGGAGATGTTCTTGGTGTATGGTAACGGAGAACTCCAGGAGGAGTCTTTTACCGATTCGAGCATCCAAAGTGATAAGGACGACTGTAAGTCGCACTCAGGATTTCTCTTTACCCTCAATGGAAGGGCGGTGTGTTGGAAGAGTTCCAAACAGGAACCGTTGCAGACTCGACGATGGAGGCTGAATACATCGCTGCCAACGATGCTGTCAAAGAGGCTGTCTGGATAAAGAAGTTCATTAGTGAACTTGGTGTGGTTCCATCCATTGAGCATCCAATACCTTTGTATTGTGATAACAATGGAGCTATGGCTTTGGCCAAGGAACCCAGGTCCCATCAGAAGTCCAGACATATTCTGAGGCGATATCACCTGATCAGGGAGATAGTTGGTCGCCGGGAGATCGAGGTCAGGAGTGTTGATACGAAGGACAACACTGTGGATCCACTCACGAAGGTCATTCCCCAGATACAGTTTGAGAGATTATTCGGGATGCTAGGTATGAGATACTACAACAGCTGGCCTTAGTGCAAATGGGAGATTGTTAGTTATGTATATACCCTAGAGGCCATTGTTGTACATATGATGTATATTATAATGGATGCTTGGATATATATAGAGAGGACTTTCTTACTCGTCATGATAGTATGCTATTTGGTTTCTCTTTATCTTAACATGTTGACTTATATTAGTTTACTGTCTTACTCTCACATGTTGATAAAGCCCTTAGGATCTGTACTCGACAACTGGGACAATGATGAGATCATACTAATGGGGCCACGGTAGTCGATGGGTACATCCTATAACTGTTCCTAGTCGAGGGTATATCGAGACAGGGCATCGATACACCAGAGTAGACTAGCGTATACCGATCTTGACCCATATGATGGGCGATGGATGATCCCATATCCATCGGTGTTTGACATCAAAGATGGTGTACGGGTGCTCAGTGGAGACTGGGTACACTGGACGGACTCACCGAGAACTCCCAGATGGTATTATACCTCACGTCAGATGGCAGTTCTTCGGTGAGACTGGTATAGCTTAGTCTGTAGACCAGAGATCTTCATAGAGTCTTGTGTGATTCCCACTGTGCTTTGATTTCCACCTTACCACGTCCAAGAGGGCGTGCAAAACGGTGGTTTTGGGTAAAGTCCCGAATCACATGGAGGCAATGAGCGATAGAAGGGGATTCGTCTCTCACGGTATAGGGAGTTGAAGATGTGCTGTGTTCGATTGGCTATAACTGGAAGTCCCTGGCCAGGGCGGATATTGAGTACTGCCGGTAAGTGTTATCAGTAGGTTCTCGACCTATTATGAGCCTCACATAGACACGGCTTATCGGTTACTGGGGTCTGACGTATACCACCCCTAGGCTAGATATGCAACATATCAGACGAAGAGACCGGACTGTACGGGAGTGTTACTGATTGGATTCACAGGAGAATGTACAGGCTTACTTGTTGATCTTCTGATTGCTCAATACCTAGGTGACTGTTACGTTTAGCTAACCCCTTCCAGCTTGTGGGTATTTGATATGATCATCACCTACTACCAGCGTATTGACGATTCTTTAGAGTCCTACACAGAGGTTTCTTGACACAGGCAAAACAGAGTAGGAGCACATATGTGATATGTGCAGGACCGAGGATAATACGATATGAGGCACCTTATTATATTCTCGCGATATTTTGATATGAGCCGGATCATCAGATCTAGTGTTGATTCGATGAATCGGTACATGATATATTAGTCGGTTATATTCGATATAACCGGATTGTCGGATCAAGTGTTGATTCGATAATTTAATGTATAATAATATATATGATATATTGCATTACATTATCTAATATTGGCTCGCTTTATTATTTCACTTTCTCACCGGATAATACATTGATATATATGCGATATATGTTAATTGTATTATTTTCTTTTGTTACAAAATATATTATATATGTGATATATAATATTGTAACATATTATAATTACTAATGCAACATGATTAGTAGAGATTAAACATGGTTAGGGTTTGATTTGGGTTAGTTCTTTCATGAAGCTTCTAGAAGGTTTTACTTTGTTTCTAGCAAAGATATTATGGTTGATATTTTGCTAGATATTTCTTTGACCCAAACCACACCCTTAACCCTAGTTAAGTCTCTACATTGGTTAGCCTTGTCATCTCTGACCATGGTTGCATTTGTAATGATATATCTTTTTCATTATTCATCACAAAAGGATTATTCATTTCTTCTTCTTCTTCTTCCTTGAGCTCACAAAATCTTTCTAGGTTTTTATTTTGTGATGGATTAGTGTGAGAATTTGATAATAAAAGAGAGCATAAATCCTACCTAATCATCCTCATCTAATCTAGCTAATTAGATTAGGGTGTTCACCTCATTAGTGAGTGAGAGCTTTGTTAGTTATATGTATGCCCCAGAGGCCATTACTGTACATTGGATGTATATTGTAGTCGATGCTGGGACATATATAGGTAGGACTTTCTTGCTCGGCATGATAGTACACTATCTGGTTGCTCTTTATCTTAACATGTATACTTTCTGTCTCTCTGTTACATGTTGATAAAGCCCTTAGGATGTGTACTCGACTTCCAGGACTATGATGCAGATCATACTAGTGGGGCCTGGGTAGTCTATGAGTACATCCTTCAATGTTCCTAGTCGTGGGAATATCGAGACGGGGCATCGATATTCCAGAGTAGACTAGCGTATATCTTCTCGACCCATGTGATGGGCGATGGGTGATCCCATATCCAATGGTGTTTGACATCAGAGATGGTATGCGGGTGCTCAGTGGAGACTGGGTACACAGAACGGACTCGCCGAGTGTAAGTCCACGTTGCTCACCCCGGTTCTTACGGGGAGGCGGAAACGGCGAAAAACAATGATTTTGGCGCAAGGCAACATGGACTAAAAGTCGGATCTTTGCCAAACTAGAAACTAGTAAACACTTAGAGCTTTTAGCTACTATGCTGTAGAAAGTATACCTCACGGAACCGGTCCTTCGGGTCTTCATCCCGCTGTCCCACTCGTCCATCCAAGCTCCGAGCGTCGATCCGGACCTTGGGCACCTCCGCGGCCTTCTTGAGTCGAAGACGATCCACCCGAGAGTTGTACACTAAGCTTCGCCTTAAACCAAGGCAACTAGGGCAAAGAGATTGCTAATCTAAATGCCTTAGGTTGTGTAGAAGAGAAAGATGGAAGTGTTTGTCTATGTGGATTCTTTTTCTCTCAACACATGAGATCAAAAGAAGGGATCAAGAGGAGGAAGAAGAAGGAGAAAGTTTGCAACCATGGAGCTTTTCTTTTCTTCTCATTTCAAGAGAGAGAACGAGAAAAGAATAATGAAAAAGATTAAGCCAAAAGAAATGAACCATGGTTGCAATAATACACTAAGATCATCATTACTAATCCTATAATGATATAAGTTGATGGCACATTGATTTGACCATTATCATAACACATAAATTAAAATGAATATAAAAGAAGAGTGTGGATCTCTCTTGAAGGTCAATGGTCAATATGGTCAACAAGTCAACAAAGTCAAGAGAGATCTAAGTGGTCAAATGGTCAATGCAATTAGCCATCACTAATCTATCACTAAAAGGATTAGTAAACAATGTCTCCGGCTCACAACGGTTTTGACCAAACGAAATGTCAAAACCCTAATGAGTGTGCCACATTACGGTTTTGGCCGAACCAACTGCAAAAACCCTAATGGGGCACCTCCTCCTTTATCGCTCCTCAAAACTGTTGGAGATAGTGCCCTCAGAGTCAATTATTAGGTCACAGGTACGTGATTGTAATGATTGAGGGAGGACCTATCCCGGTAGGACAGTCTTACTCGAGATGATAGTATGCTATCTGGTTTACCTTTATCATCGTGTACTGTTTTAAGTGACATGACACGTCGCTATTACACGTTGATAGAGCCCCTAGGATTCTTGCTTGACCACCAGCAGTATGAGGGCGATCATATAAGTGGGAGCTGGGGGTCTACAAGCTTATCCTTAAAAGGTCCCTAGTCGTGGGAGTTTCGAGACTGGGCATCGATACTCCATTAGTAGACTAGTGTATACAGTCGAGACCCCGACGAGGGGCGGTGGCCGGTCTCACAAGCCACTGGTGTCAGTTGGATCACCTAAGATGTATACAGGTGCTCATTGGGTTATGAGTACACCGGACAGGACTCGCCGGGAACCTGCTAGTTGGTCATATACCAGACGTCAGATGGCAGTTCCCTGGTGACATGTGTGCAGGTTAGTTCATCGACCTGGGGATCGTCATTTGTCTCGTGTGAGTTCCCACTGTACTTTGATTACTACCCTACCACGGCTCAAAGGAGTCGTGCAAACAGGTTTTAGTTGGGTACAGTCCCGAGCCACATGGAGGCAGTGAGCGTATCTTCAGGGGTTCGTCTCTCCCGGTATTGGGGGTGAGGTCGTGCTGTGTCTAGGAGAGCCATTACACAAAGTCCTTGGCCAAGGCAAGGAGATTTACTGGTAGGTATTCCAGTAGTATCTCAGGGTGTTCTGGGCTACACTCCGACACGACTTGTACCGCTTTTGGGGGTCTGACTTTTACCAACCCCCTAGGCCCGCCATGCGATACTCATAGACGAACGGACCGGACTGCACGGATATTGTCACTGACAGGCTCAGTAGGGTGTCAGGATGAGTTCGCTCATCGACGTCCCTTTTAGTCAATAGCTGGTGGCCCGTTACGTATTGGCTTATACCTCTGACGTGCTAGTGGTTAAATCCACAGCCATAGTATTGACGAGTCTTTAGAGTCCACCACACTTTCAGTTACTCAGCTTTCGGGCGAAACGCTGTAGAGGCCGTATGGAGATATGGCAGGGTCCGATCAGATACGTGCGGTATTGCACGGATCAGGATCGGACAGTTTGTACTAGTAGCCGTATAGGTATATGGCAGGGTTCGATCAGATACGTGCGGTATTGCACGGATCAGGATCGAACGGATATTACTAGCCGGCTTTGGTTTAAGCCGGTCCTAGTTTAGTACAGTGTAGATTTTGTCTTTTTGCATTTGTATCCGGACGGAATACAGATGCGGGTGTGTATGCACAGTATCGGGGTTTTCCTGTAATTTGTTACGGGACCAGTTTTCTGGAGTTGCCAGTTTGCATTCCGTTCCGGCCGGTTTTCCTTTGTTCTTTCCCGGCCGGACTTTTCCGATGGAGGGGGTAATTTGCAGTTTTGCAAATTACATTTGTGGAGGGGTTTTCTTGTAAAAGATTGATATGATAGCTTTCATATTTTTTTCCACCATGCTTTTGCATTTATTGTGATAAAGTGAGGGTATGGGTTCAATAGTGTATAAGCATGGTTGATGTCTTTTGATGTGGTCACCACTTGTGTTCTACTACCATCACCTCCCTCTTGTATTAGAATGGATTCCCTCCACCATTTCCATTCTAGACTTGGCCGGCCACAAATTGAGGAGAGAAGAAAAATGAGAGATTCATTTTTGTGCTTCATTTGTTCATCTCATTTCCTTGCAAAAATGGTAGCTTCATTTCCCTCCAAAGTTCAATCTTCATTCCTCCATCCAAAGGCAACAAACCCCAAAGAGACAAGTAGCCTCTACACTACACTTCCTACAGCAAATCTTGGGCACGTCGAGTAGCCGGCTTCGTGCCCGAGTTGCCTCGGCATTGAGGTGGGAGCCCGTAAACGAAGAAGGCGATGTGGTGCACTTCCGGCGACGAGGAGGAGACGGGACTTTTCCGCAGGAGATCCGGACGATGATGAGAAGACCGGAGGACTTGGATCGTCGGTATATCTCTCTTCCCTTTCTTATTAGTAGCGTAGACTTGTTAATGGTTACGATCCAGAGTTTAGTGCGCGGTGGTGCCGGTTTGCAAAGTCCGCAAAATTTAAGTTTATCACCGCTTCCGCATTCCGGCGTCGGATTGACGGCCGGGGCGCCGCCGTGCACTTACAGTAGTATCAGAGCCTAGCCATTAACTTCGTCTAGCTTCGTTTGATGTGTTTTTCAGTTCCGATCGACCAAAATTCCAAAAACCGTATTTTTCCTTCACATCAGTTTCTGTTGAAATTTTTTGAAGTCTAAAAATTTTTCAGGTTGTAAAATATTGATGTACTGGAAAATCTAAGAGCTCTGTAAAAATTCGATGAAGTGACTCCACAGTTGGAGCGCGGAACCGCCGCGAAAACCCCATTTGTGCGGCCCTTCCGCCGCGCACTATTCACATCACTTCACCAATTTTTTACAGAGGCCTTCTGGGCTTAAAATATGGGCTTTGGAATATTAAAGTTGGGCCAATTGTTTCTGTGAGTGCTACAGTTTCCTTTGGGGCCCACTTGTTAATGTTTGATCAATCGGAAAATTTTAAACACATTTTTCACAGTATTTACATTATATCTGCGACCGTGAATGTCACTCGATCGGTAAATCCGGTCTAACTGCTATAGCCCGGTTAGACGGATTTGCGAACGTGACTTTCACGTTGATGTTCTATGTATTTGCTGTGATGTTGCGGATCGGTCGTGGGATAGCCTGGATGCAATGCTAGTACAGTTGTGGTTGTATAATGTACATTTGATATTGCGGGGCGAGCGTCCGACATGTGGACTGCCGTCACTGCCTGTTTGTATTATTCTTTTGGGGCACGACCTGGTTGCGGTCGATGTACCCGGTGTATGTATATTTTACTTTCTGTACTAGGATTGCCCCGCGGAGGGGTGCACGGATAGCCGGGTTCTGGAGGGCAACAAGCCCGCATCTCATGGCATTGGGACGGAAGGGGCTTCACTCCAGGATTGGCGGACTATTCGCCACACTCGTAGGGGGTACAGGTTGACCCAGGAGGGGTGCCCAAGTGACCGGATTCCGTGAAGTGCTGGGTGGTCCATTCACGGTGCTGAAGGGGGCTGCCTCGCTTCAGGTTTTGGCGGGTGACTTGCCGCGCCCGTAGGGGTCTAGGTTTTCATTGCACAGGCTATCCACACGACCAGGGGAACGTCGGGTTTCAGCGGCTCTGTGAAACCCGGGGATCCCAGATATCTGTATTGTTTCTGTGATGCTGTTCATTCTCTGTGATGTTGCATATTATTCACGCCTTGAGCGAATATAATATATTGGTATATATATTAGTAGATGTTGTATATGTTTTGCATCCGCGCTAGTCCAGTCCCCGCTCTGTCGTTAGTTAGCTAACCTAACGGGTAATGACGGGACCCAGTGGCGAATGCGGATGGCATATACGTACGTCAGTATATTTTCGTTCTTTGTGGTGTGATCAATTGATGGGACTGCGTTGATTCGGATCAATGCAAGTTAAAACAAACCTAATCTGATGTTGTTGGAACACTTTTCAAAAAGCTGTTATTGCAAGGACGTTCATTTCTGTTTTGCATCGTGGTATTCATTTGGAATATCCTGCTCCTCAGTCGACGAGGCAAGGGCCGAGATCCCTTCACCGGGAGTGACCCCTTGGACAGAAGTTTGCGTCAGGGCATTAACTTCACTATAGCCGATTACTTTTGCTTTGCACCGTGGTATTCAGTTGGAATATCCTGCACCTCATTCTACGGGGAAAGAGCCGAGATCCCTTCACCGGGAGTGACCTCTTTAGTAAAGGTTTTCGTCACTATATTTTCTAAAAAGCTATCAGTTCCTTCAACGATATCAAGTTCTTTACGTTAAAGGTTTTCGCCAGAAACCATTCGTAGCCCTCCGTCGTTTCAGACGGGTAGCACGTAGTATTCATGCTATGTTTGTTGACCTTCGTCAAGGCATAGTGTATGGTAGCTGCTTGTTACCTTTCTGCTGCATAGATAGATGCGTTGGTTTGGGACAGTCGTACAGCCTTGTTGACCTTCGTCAAGGGCTTGTACGGGTGGATTCAAATTAACCTGGATAATGACGGGTAGAACTTGACATGTGACTTATGATTTGTTGACCTTCGCCAAGGTCATAAGAGCATGGGGCAGAAATCACATCGGGAGTTTCAAAAGTACTGAAACTTGCCAGATATGCGCATACCTTCTGGAGTGTGATACCGTGAGCGGATTCCGTCACGTTGTCATGCGATGAGAGTTGGATCCCGATTCCCACTGATGAGTTGGTTTACTCCTCGGGTGACCCCGACTAATTCTTCTTTCAGGTTTGGAGGAGAATTTGAGGTACAGTGGGAGGTTTCCAGATTAGATAAATTGGTAACCATTCTGATCTAGGTTAGAGTGCACGCTGAGTGTTTCTTTTCTCTCTCTCTTTGGCAGCGACCATTGACCCGACCCTAAGACTTTGACTCAGTGACCAAGTTGACCGAACCTTCTTAACACTGGCTTTTGGATTGTCAGAGTTGCAGACCTCATTGCCACTCCTACTTTTACCCTTTTCTCCAGGACACCCCGTATTACTGCGAACGTCCACTTCCATTGGACAAAACCATCGTATGGTTAGATACGAACTCGAAGGAATTCGAGGATGGTTTCCGGTTCTGGAGAAAACGGATAGGATTATTCAGTTGTCTTTTCCTTTTACCCTCTCTCAGGTTACGAGTACTCCTTGGTTTAGGGGTAGTACACCTATTACGCAAATTGGATTGTCTTTTTCCAAACCTTAGGCTGGTGCCGACCGGTAGGGAATGAAGAAAACCAATTAGCATAACGATGGTGTGCAGAAGGTATTAAGTTCAGACAAAGCAAGGGATTAGTAAGAGGGCAAAGTAAATTGCAACAGATATTCACGACCAAACCAAATATTTCGTTACCACTCCCACATCACCTTTGTATTTCTCCAGGACACTCCGTATCACTACGAAGATCCACAGTTTATTTGGATACTCCATCGTATGGTTATATACGAACTCGAATGGAACTTGTTCCAGTTCGGGGATGGATTCTGGTTCAGGAGAAATAGGAATAAGGTTTATTCGGTTGTCTTTTATCTTCACCCTCTCTCATTGCGAGTGTTCCTAGGATTGGGACAGTACACCCATTATGCTTATTGGATAGTCTTCTTCCAAACCATAGGCTGGTGCCGAACGGTAGGGAAGGAAGAAAACCATTTGGCATAAAGGGGTGTGCAGAAGGTAATGACTAAAGACATATGAAGGGATGTGGAGAGATGGCAATGAATTATACGGTTGTAGTTGTGAATCTGGATAATGGAAGAGGCATTACTATGAATACCGGGATACCCCACGAAACATTTCAATGTTTCAGTTTCACTGTGTAATGTTAAAGGAAAACTGATTTCCCGATTAGATACTTACTCCAGGGTATGTATTTACCAGGTACGATTCTCACATCTGTATGGTTTTATAGATGATGAGTGGGAGTAAGTTATTGGGAATTGGGTGATTATCCTCATTATATCGGGATTCGTTGTAATCGGTGATATTTGAGGAAATCACCTGGGCTGTTTGCCGGTCGGCAAATATTTGGTTTTGAATATCCGCTGTTATGCACCAATTTCAAATTGATATATCTGTACGTCTATTTTCATAGAGTGAGATATACCTTTCTGAAATTATGTCTACGACATTTACCTATATCAGTGGATGGTTAGGTAAGGAGCATTAAACAGCGGTGTAATTCTTCTTAACCATAAGTACAGTTTTCGACCTACGACACACAGTGAATGAGTTATCAGACTCAAGGGACTTATACAAAGTATTGTATGTTGTCCAGGGTCCATCGGGACAGAGGGGTTGGTCCTCGTACTACATTCAGTTTACTTATGACTTCTCTAGTTTTTAGACAAGTGTTTCGTGGAAACACAGGGTCCAAATTTGGAGAAGTTATTGGTATTTGAATAGAGTAGAGAACCAGGTATAGCAAGTATCGGGATTCTTCAAAGAGATCGAAGATGTAGATACTTGTGTATGGTATTCAGTTGATAGTAATGATAAAGAGATCTTGCTTCTCTTTCAGGTTACTCATAATTGGAAGTATTCCTAAGTTGAGTAACGCTGATCGGCCTTCTTCCATTTAGTTGACATGCGCTGGGGACAGCTGCATGATTTGAATCTGGTTCAATTAAATCAGTGCCTCTGTTTTTATATTGGATATAGAACAGTTCATATCTTAACGATGTTAAGGTACGGGGAGTTGTCCGGTTTATGATTAAAACCAGACACTGGATAACTCGAGGCACGTTTCTGTAATGGCTGTTTGTGGGTTGACCCAGGTTATGACGCGGGTTGATTTTCTACCATCTGGATGAACAATAGCAATATTGTTCTAGACTCGCCACAGTTTTATTAAAAATGGATTTTTTCAGAAAACAGTAGTGGGAGTATGGTAGAACTGGAAGTGATTCCAGAACCACAAACGATTACTGAAGATTTGATAAGAAACCTAAAGATTCAATCTGGATTGACATTCCATTGGCCACTCCGCAGATAAGGTGGGTAACTTCAGGCACCCGAGAGGTACTACGGTAGCCTCAAGGACGGTGACAGGGAAGTTCTTGTTTACCCACAATTACCATTGCTGTTGTTCCAGGCTGCGAGACCCGGCGGGAGGATGAGTATAGCGTCATTCTAAACTAGTTTTAGAAGTGTACGTCTATATGACTCTGCCAGAGGGTTGTCGTAGTCAGTGGGAGCAGCGGAAGCATTGGTGGACAGGTAGCTTATGTCTATTTATAGACTAGAGCAGATATAGCGGAGATAGATCATCTATTTCTGACATGACAGTCATGGGTTTGACTTCATCAGAATAGGGGATGGATCTGTTGAGAAGGTAGTAGGGTGTGATATCCTGGTATTTGGATGATATACACAGAGTAGGAAAAGAAACTCCTACACTACGATCGGTTATACTTTGGTCGTCACACAGTTGTTTCTCCACAAAGGAAATGGATTTTATATCCGACATGCTGGTTACTAGATCTATGGTTTTAGATCTAGATTTGGGTGGTTTCCCAATCAGGGTACTTGACAGCATTCTAAGAGTATTTAGGATGGACGACTCCTGGCACGGTAGTGTACCTACAGGTAATGGAGTCACCCTCTCCAAAGGTGTCTTACAGACTAAAGGGGAGAGGGACGGGCATGATTGGCAGATCACTTGCTCAGGCATTTGAGTCAATCGTGAGATGTCAAGTACCACACCAGATGTTGTTCTTGCACTAGATGCAATAAGTTGACATTAATCCAATCCTGGAGAAACAGTCGGAAGCAGTTTTAGAACATAAGTGGATGTTCTAGGGATATGATAACGACAGCCTCATTCAGGAGACAGTTATCATTCCAGGCTTCCAAGGTGACATGGACGACAAGGAGGTTGTCAGAGTTATAGTTTTCCTTCTGATGAGGGGCAGTATTTTGGACAGGTGGTCCAAGGCAATACTGAGGGAGGCATGGCGCGCAGGATACTGATTAAGTTCAGTTGACGATACAGTCTAAGAAGTTTGGATTTGGAGTTCATTTATGAGCTAGGTCCCATCAGACATCCAGACATATTCTGAGACAGGTATTGCTCTTTTCGGGAGATTGCTTTCTCCGCGAACTTGAGATATAGAGAGATATAGAAAGAAACAACTAAGCGGATCCACTCACTGAGGCTATTCCTCGAACGCAATAGTTCCGCAAACGAGCTTTGTGAGACTGACTAGTAGAGGAGTTGGATGTTCGGTATCACACGGGCTGTGAGTATGCGACATCGCAATAATTAGCCTTGAGTGCAAGTGGGAGATTGTTGGAGATAGTGCCCTCAGAGTCAATTATTAGGTCACAGGTACGTGATTGTAATGATTGAGGGAGGACCTATCCCGGTAGGACAGTCTTACTCGAGATGATAGTATGCTATCTGGTTTACCTTTATCATCGTGTACTGTTTTAAGTGACATGACACGTCGCTATTACACGTTGATAGAGCCCCTAGGATTCTTGCTTGACCACCAGCAGTATGAGGGCGATCATATAAGTGGGAGCTGGGGGTCTACAAGCTTATCCTTAAAAGGTCCCTAGTCGTGGGAGTTTCGAGACTGGGCATCGATACTCCATTAGTAGACTAGTGTATACAGTCGAGACCCCGACGAGGGGCGGTGGCCGGTCTCACAAGCCACTGGTGTCAGTTGGATCACCTAAGATGTATACAGGTGCTCATTGGGTTATGAGTACACCGGACAGGACTCGCCGGGAACCTGCTAGTTGGTCATATACCAGACGTCAGATGGCAGTTCCCTGGTGACATGTGTGCAGGTTAGTTCATCGACCTGGGGATCGTCATTTGTCTCGTGTGAGTTCCCACTGTACTTTGATTACTACCCTACCACGGCTCAAAGGAGTCGTGCAAACAGGTTTTAGTTGGGTACAGTCCCGAGCCACATGGAGGCAGTGAGCGTATCTTCAGGGGTTCGTCTCTCCCGGTATTGGGGGTGAGGTCGTGCTGTGTCTAGGAGAGCCATTACACAAAGTCCTTGGCCAAGGCAAGGAGATTTACTGGTAGGTATTCCAGTAGTATCTCAGGGTGTTCTGGGCTACACTCCGACACGACTTGTACCGCTTTTGGGGGTCTGACTTTTACCAACCCCCTAGGCCCGCCATGCGATACTCATAGACGAACGGACCGGACTGCACGGATATTGTCACTGACAGGCTCAGTAGGGTGTCAGGATGAGTTCGCTCATCGACGTCCCTTTTAGTCAATAGCTGGTGGCCCGTTACGTATTGGCTTATACCTCTGACGTGCTAGTGGTTAAATCCACAGCCATAGTATTGACGAGTCTTTAGAGTCCACCACACTTTCAGTTACTCAGCTTTCGGGCGAAACGCTGTAGATGCCGTATGGAGATATGGCAGGGTCCGATCAGATACGTGCGGTATTGCACGGATCAGGATCGGACAGTTTGTACTAGTAGCCGTATAGGTATATGGCAGGGTTCGATCAGATACGTGCGGTATTGCACGGATCAGGATCGAACGGATATTACTAGCCGGCTTTGGTTTAAGCCGGTCCTAGTTTAGTACAGTGTAGATTTTGTCTTTTTGCATTTGTATCCGGACGGAATACAGATGCGGGTGTGTATGCACAGTATCGGGGTTTTCCTGTAATTTGTTACGGGACCAGTTTTCTGGAGTTGCCAGTTTGCATTCCGTTCCGGCCGGTTTTCCTTTGTTCTTTCCCGGCCGGACTTTTCCGATGGAGGGGGTAATTTGCAGTTTTGCAAATTACATTTGTGGAGGGGTTTTCTTGTAAAAGATTGATATGATAGCTTTCATATTTTTTTCCACCATGCTTTTGCATTTATTGTGATAAAGTGAGGGTATGGGTTCAATAGTGTATAAGCATGGTTGATGTCTTTTGATGTGGTCACCACTTGTGTTCTACTACCATCACCTCCCTCTTGTATTAGAATGGATTCCCTCCACCATTTCCATTCTAGACTTGGCCGGCCACAAATTGAGGAGAGAAGAAAAATGAGAGATTCATTTTTGTGCTTCATTTGTTCATCTCATTTCCTTGCAAAAATGGTAGCTTCATTTCCCTCCAAAGTTCAATCTTCATTCCTCCATCCAAAGGCAACAAACCCCAAAGAGACAAGTAGCCTCTACACTACACTTCCTACAGCAAATCTTGGGCACGTCGAGTAGCCGGCTTCGTGCCCGAGTTGCCTCGGCATTGAGGTGGGAGCCCGTAAACGAAGAAGGCGATGTGGTGCACTTCCGGCGACGAGGAGGAGACGGGACTTTTCCGCAGGAGATCCGGACGATGATGAGAAGACCGGAGGACTTGGATCGTCGGTATATCTCTCTTCCCTTTCTTATTAGTAGCGTAGACTTGTTAATGGTTACGATCCAGAGTTTAGTGCGCGGTGGTGCCGGTTTGCAAAGTCCGCAAAATTTAAGTTTATCACCGCTTCCGCATTCCGGCGTCGGATTGACGGCCGGGGCGCCGCCGTGCACTTACAAAAACTGTGCATACACACCCGCATCCGCATTCCGTAGAATGCGAATGCACAGAAGACAAATCAAATCCATCTGTGCAATACTAGGATCTGGCTTAAACCAAAGCCCACTAGTATTGCCTGCCCGAACAGCATACGTGCACAAGTGCACATAAGTGATCGTAGCCCTGCCGTAAAACCATACGGCCTCTACACGTTTCGCTCAGTGCAGGGAAACTCTCTGTGTGGGACTCTAAAGACTCGACACTACGCTGGCAGTGGGTTTAACCACAGACCGCAAGCGACACTAGCTGTACGTAACGGTCCCCAGGTAGATGTCGATAAGAAGGGCGATGAGGTAAACCCATCTGAACTCCTACTGAGCCTGTATGTGACAATCTCCGTACAGTCCGGTCTGTTCGTCTGATACATCTCATGGCGGGCCTAGAGGGCGGTGAACGTCTGTCCCCTAATAGCGGTACAAGTCATGTCGGAGTGAAGCCCAGAAGACCCTGAGATAACACTGGAAACCTACCAGTATATCTCGCTTGCCCTGGCCAGAGACAACTCGTGTAATGGCTCTCCTAGACACAGCGCGATGTCAACCCCCAATACCGGGAGAGACGAATCCTGTCTAACCATCACTGCCTCCAAGTGCTTCGGGACTGTACCCAACTACTACCTGTTTGCACGACTCCTTTGAGCCGTGGTAGGGTAGTAATCTAAGTATAGTGGGAACACACTCGAGGCGAAGTGACATTGTCAAGTCGGCGGACTAAGCTGTACTCATGTCACCTGGGAACTGGTAACCGAAGATAGGTATAATACCAACCAACAGTTCCCGACGAGTCCTGTCCAGTGTACTCGTAACCTAACGAGCACCCGCATACTATCTCAAGTACGACGTACTGACGGCTGTGGGACAGACCGTCTCCCCCGCTGGGATGAGAAGCGCATGCGCTAGTCTACTCCGGAGTATCGATGTCCTGTCTCGATAGTCCAACGACTAGGGACCTGTATAAGGATGTGCTTATGGATTACCCAGCCCCCACGAGTGTGAGCGCCATCACAACGCTGGTAATCAAGCAAAATCCTAAGGGCTCTACTAATATGTATATAAGCGATATGCTAAAAGAAACACATGCACATATTGAAGTAGAGACAAACCAAGTAGCATACTACCATTTTGAGCAAGATTGTCTATACAACTGTGAATATCCCAAGCTTCCATTAAGTAATATACAAGCTAGTATGATACAGTAATGGCCTCTAGGGCATATACACTAACAATCTCCCACTTGCACTAAGGCCATGTACTGGCGTATCGAAGACCTATCATCTCGATCAGCCGCTCGAACTAAGTCTGGGGTAGGGCCTTCGTGAGTGGATCTGCAGTGTTATTCTCCGTATTTACACTCTTCACCTCGATCTCCCGGCGATCTACGATCTCCCTGATCAGGTGGTACCGCCTCAAAATGTGCCTGGACTTCTGATGGGACCTGGGTTCCTTCGCTAAAGCTATAGCTCCGTTGCTGTCGCAATATAGCGGTTTTGGATCAACAATGGTTGGAACCACCTGAAGCTCCGTGAGGAACTTCTTCATCCAGACAGCTTCCTTTGCGGCATCACAAGCAGCTATGTACTCCGCTTCCATAGTTGAGTCTGCAACGGTCTCCTGCTTGGAACTCTTCCAGCAAACCGTCCCTCCATTGAGGGTAAAGACATAACCCGACATGGACTTGGAGTCATCCTTGTCACTCTGGAAACTAGAGTCAGCAAAGGCCTCGATCTGGAGGTCTTTTCCGCCATACACCAAGAACATCTCCTTAGTCCTTCTCAGGTACTTGAGAATGTTCTTTACCGCTATCCAGTGTTTCTCCCCTGGGTCCGACTGATACCGGCTTACAACGCTCAATGCGTATGCTACATCTGGTCTGGTACATAACAACGCATATATTATAGAGCCTACCGCAGAAGCGTAGGGTATAATAGACATGCGATCCCTTTCTAAATCAGTCTTGGGAGACATCTCTTTGGAGAGGGTGATCCCGTGACAAGCCGGTAAATTACCGCGCTTGGAATCTTCCATACTGAATCTTTTCAGTATGGTGTCAATGTACCTTGACTGTGAAAGTCCCAACATCCTCTTAGATCTATCACGATAGATCTGGATCCCCAGAATGTAGTTGGCATCACCCAGATCCTTCATGGAGAACCTCTGCGACAAGAATCCTTTGACTGACTGTAGCATAGGAATATCATTTCCTATTAGGAGAATGTCATCCATGTACAAGACGAGGAATACCACAGTTCTCCCTACAATCTTACTGTAAATGCATGGTTCATCTGGGTTTTTGATAAAGTCAAATTCATTGACAATATCATCAAAGCAGATGTTCCAACTCCGCGATGCCTGCTTGAGTCCATAAATGGACTTGAGCAACTTGCACACTCTACCGCTGCTCCCACTCTGAATGAATCCCTCCGGCTGATCCATATAGACGCACTCTTCCAAATTTCCATTTAAGAAAGCCGTCTTTACGTCCATCTGCCAGATTTCATAATCGTGGAAGGCAGCAATGGCAAGGAGGATCCGAATGGATTTCAGCATAGCCACTGGAGAAAAGGTCTCATCATAGTCCAAACCAGGTCTTTGACGAAAACCCTTTGCTACAAGTCTAGCTTTATAGGTCTCAACCTGCCCATCTACACCAATCTTCTTTCTGAAGATCCATTTGCAGCCTACGGGTTTTACCACTTCTGGAGCAAAGTCCAAAGTCCAAACTTTGTTCGTGTACATAGACTCCATCTCGGCCCGCATTGCATCCAGCCATTTTACCGAGTCACCACTCTGAATGGCTTGCTGGAAGCTAGTAGGCTCACCATAATCCATAGTGCAATCCTCTCTATCCCCGTCAATGAGAAAACCGTAGTATCTCTCGGGCGGATGAGACTGCCTACTACTCCTGCGGAGTGGCGTAGGAATGTCCTGTTCTTTCGAACCCTCTGGTTCTACTAAGCTTTCAGTAATAGTTCGAGGTTCTGGAATTTCTTCCAGTTCTATTGCGCTCCCACTTATCTGATTTTCTAAAAACTCAGTTTCCAAGAAGCGGGCATGGCGAGAAACAAAAACCTTTTGTTCCTCTGCGTAATAGAAAAGATACCCCTTGGAGTTCTTTGGGTATCCCACAAACTTACACTGTACCGAACGTACCTCGAGCTTGTCCGCATGCTTCTTTTTTACAAAAGCTGGACAACCCATGTCTTAAAGTGTTTAAGACTGGGTTTCTTCCCACTCCACATCTGATATGGTGTGGTAGGCACTGACTTAGTAGGAACTTGGTTTAAAAGATATGCAGCTGTTTCTAGTGCATAACTCCAGAAGGATCGCGGCAACTCAGCCTTACTCATCATGGAACGAACCATATCCAATAGGGTTCGATTCCGCCTTTCCGATACACCGTTGTGTTGTGGTGTGTATGGAGGAGTAAGCTGAGAGAGAATTCCATTCTCTTTTAAGAAGCCCAGAAACTCGGCACTCAAGTATTCACCACCTCGATCAGATCTCTGTGTCTTGATACTTTTGCCTGTTTATTTTTCAACTTCATCCTTGTATTCCCGAAATTTCTCAAAGGCTTCGGATTTGTGCTTCATCAAGAAGACATGCCCAAACCTAGAGAAATCATCTGTGAAAGTAATGAAGTATGAATAACCACTTCGTGCATGTATAGACATTGGACCACACACGTCACTGTGTATGAGTCCCAAGAGCTCGCTCGTTCTTTCTCCGTGTCCAGTGAACGGAGTCTTTGTCATCTTTCCCATGAGACAAGATTCACAAGTGGCATAAGACTGGTACTCGAACGGATCCAAGTATCCTTCTTTATGTAACTTTGTCAACCGTGTCTCATTAATGTGACCGAGTCTACAATGCCATAAGAAAGCCTGATTTAATTCCGGAGACTTTCTTTTAAGTGTGTTCTGGACACTGAAGACCTGAGCTTGATTCAAAACGTATATACCGTTTTTCAATGTACCTGACCCAATCAGTACTTGATTTAGGTGGATGTTTACTACATCGCTTACAAAAGCAAAATCATACCCTTCCTTAGAAAGTAAGGATACAGATATGATGTTACAAGTCGCACCTGGTATATAAAAACAGTTACGCAGAATCAATATCTGCCCAGTTGTCAGTCCTAGATGATATTTCCCTACGGATACAGCATACATGCTCATTCCGTTAGCAACCCTGAGAGTCATATCACCTTTCTTGATAACCCTACGGTTTCTCAGAGCCTGTAACGAATTACAGTTATGAGATCCTGATCCGGTATCCAATACCCAGGAAGTAGGGTTAACTGACATACAGTTCTCTATTACAAACACACCCGAAGCCGAAGCCACAACATGCTTCGAATTCTGGCTACTGGCTTTACAAGCCCTGCAATCCTTCTGCCCATGTTCATTCCCGTAACAATAGGAACATCCCTCTTTTACTACATCTGTTCCTGAAACTTCTGCCCTTCCCTTTCTTTCTACTTCCCTAGTTTCCTTTAGGGTAGTAGGTAGAGACTGTTGAACTAAGTCAGCATCTGACCCGTTCTTCAACGTGGACTTCAGGTCCGAGGGCTCAAAAGAGCTGGTCTCTGTAAGGACGTTGCCCCCTACAGATGACCCAATAGCCAACCTCACTGGAAGCAATTCGTTCGAGGTCTCATATCTTGCGATACAAGATTGCTCTCCATATAAAACTTTGTTATGGAGGAAGATAGAAGCTGAGTCCATCTTCTCGTGCTGCCTCTGGTATATACCATCAACTGAGGCTAACACGAGGCACTTGGCTTTCGCACAGTCTTCTTCCGATGTCCTACGGATATGAATATCCATGACAGGGGAAACTGGACCTGAGACGGCAGGGGTTGGATCAGTCAAGAGGTGTCCCAGCTTGTCATGGGCAATGGACATCTGGACAGACCTTTGCCAGTCATAACAGTCAGATTCAGTCATTTTATTATCTAGATGTAACCTATGTGCGGTCACTGGGTCGCTGCAATTAAGAGAGAGAGAAGAAAACACTCAGCATGATGCTCTTGCAAGTTTAGATTGGTTTTAAATTTATCTAAACAGGATGGCTCCCACTGTCTCTCGAATCCCTCCTCAAACCATAAAGGAAGAATTAGTCAGGATCAATCTTACCGTACAATACTTGCTTAACCGTTCAGCCAGGCCAGTGTCGGTACTTCGAGGGAAGTTTTCCAACGCTTTCGCGAAGTTCCTTAATTAAGTAACCTCTTTTCCCTGTAGGCGTAGCCCCGCTAACACTTTTCTAGACACCTACTTGGTTTATAGCATTGATCGTTAAGTGAAAAAGTTCCCGAGGAGTAGTATATACTCACAGTAGGATCGGGATCCAAATATCATCGTGCGATAAAACCGAAGGAATCCTACCAGAATTATCACACTCCAAATGGTATGCAGTGCTAGCAAGTTTCAGTACTTATGAAACTCCCGATGTGGATTTTTGCCCCATGCTCTTATGACCTTGACTAAGGCCAACAAATCATAAGTCACATGTCAAGTTCTACCCGTCGTTGTCCAGGTTGATTTGAACCCACCCGTATATACTCTTGACTATAGCCAACAAAGTAATACGACTGTCCCAAACCAACGCATTCTATCTATGCAACATATGAATACCCACCAGCTACCAAACACTGTGCCTTGACTAAGGCCAACAAACACAGCTTGAATACTGTTGAATATTCATATGAAACGACGGAGGGCTACGGATGGTTTTGGCGAAACCGTGAACGTAGTGAACTTGATATAGTCGATGGAACGAGATAGCTTTTAAAAGTAGTGGTTCAAGCTCCACGTTTAAAATGCTGGTTTTTGAAAAGAACCGAGTGGTTTTCAAAGTGTTCCAACGACTTATACTTGGTTTATTTTCTTGCATTAGTTCTTTTAATGCGTCCCATCATTTAATCCTACCATTGCAGAAAACAACCAAAATATGACGAACGCTTATGCCATTCGCATTCGCCACGGGGCCCCATCATCACCCGTTAGGTTACTTAACTAACGACAGAGCGGGGGCTGGGCTAGCGCGGCTGTAAAACATAAGCAACGCCTAAATAGTTATCATATATAAATATATAGCAATGATAGACATTACAGATCACAGATGAACACTTTGGATATACTAGGAATCCGCGATTCGTTCGAGCCTGCAACGAAAAACGGATTACACGGTCGCGATGAATAGCCAAACCCCACCCTAGACCCCTACGGGTGCGGCAAACTACCCGCCAAGTACCCGAAGCGAAGCAACTTCCCTCAACCCGTGAGTAGGCCACTCGGCACTTCGAGATACCCGGTAGTTTGTGCACCCCTCCTTGGGTGTATCCTAGGAGCATAAACAGTAAAATGAAATTATACAATGACGGCTACAACCCCGACCCGGTTGTGCGGCCATACAAATAATATTACATCATTACAAATTTTACAATGAATGAAAGAAAAAGAAACTCTCATCTCACACCCATTCCCGGCTATTCATCCGCGACAATCCAACGAGTTCATATCCACAAACCATCAACATTACAGATCACAGATATGTATAACCCCCACTAATCGACGTATAGCGATTAGCGGACGTTCAATACATATATCACTTCACAGATAATATTCATTAGCCAAAGAGTACGGAATATCAATCAAAATACGGATTTTTAACCACCCGAAAAGTCAATTTTTGAAGTATGATTTTTTAATTTTAGAGCAGAAAAAAAATCAACAGAAAGTTGTGGTTTTGCGGATGTGTTTTGCGACTTTTTTCCGATCGATGTTCTTAACACTTTGCTAACTTACTAGTTTATGTTTAGCTAGGCTCTGATACCACTGTAAGTCCACGTTGCTCACCCCGGTTCTTACGGGGAGGCGGAAACGGCGAAAAACAATGATTTTGGCGCAAGGCAACATGGACTAAAAGTCGGATCTTTACTAAACTAGAAACTAGTAAACACTTAGTGGTTTTAGCTACTATGTTGTAGAAAGTATACCTCACGGAACCGGTCCTTCGGGTCTTCATCCCGTTGTCCCACTCATCCATCCAAGCTCCAAGCGTCGATCCGGACCTTGGGCACCTCCGCGGCCTTCTTGAGTCGAAGACGATCCACCCGAGAGTTGTACACTAAGCTTCGCCTTAAACCAAGGCAACTAGGGCAAAGAGATTGCTAATCTAAATGCCTTAGGTTGTGTAGAAGAGAAAGATGGAAGTGTTTGTCTATGTGGATTCTTTTTCTCTCAACACATAAGATCAAAAGAAGGGATCAAGAGGAGGAAGAAGAAGGAGAAAGTTTGCAACCATGGAGCTTTTCTTTACTTCTCATTTCAAGAGAGTGAATGAGAAAAGAATAATGAAAAAGATTAAGCCAAAAGAAATGAACCATGGTTGCAATAATACACTAAGATCATCATTACTAATCCTATCATGATATAAGTTGATAGCACATTTAATTGACCATTATCATAACACATAAATTAAAATGAATATAAAAGAAGAGTGTGGATCTCTCTTGAAGGTCAATGGTCAACATGGTCAACAAGTCAACAAAGTCAAGAGAGATCTAAGTGGTCAAATGGTCAATGCAATTAGCCATCACTAATCTATCACTAAAAGGATTAGTAAACAATGTCTCCGGCTCACAACGGTTTTGACCAAACGAATTGTCAAAACCCTAATGAGTGTGCCACATTACGGTTTTGGCCGAACCAACTGCAAAAACCCTAATGGGGCACCTCGTCCTTTATCGCTCCTCAAAACTGTGCATACACACCCGCATCCGTATTCCGTAGAATGCGAATGCACAGAAGACAAATCAAATCCATCTGTGCAATACTAGGATCTGGCTTAAACCAAAGCCCACTAGTATTGCCTGCCCGAACAGCATACGTACACAAGTGCACGTAAGTGATCGTAACCCTGCCGTAAAACCATACGTCCTCTACACGTTTCGCTCAGTGCAGGGAAACTCTCTATGTGGCACTCTAAAGACTCGACACTACGCTGGCAGTGGGTTTAACCACAGACCGCAAGCGGCACTAGCTGTACGTAACGGTCCCCAGGTAGATGTCGATAAGAAGGGCGATGAGGTAAACCCATCCGAACTCCTACTGAGCCTGTATGTGACAATCTCCGTACAGTCCGGTCTGTTCGTCTGATACATCGCATGGCGGGCCTACGGGGCGGTGAACGTCAGTCCCCTAATAGCGGTACAAGTCGTGTCGGAGTGAAGCCCAGAATACCCTGAGATAACACTGGAAACCTACCAGTATATCTCGGTTATCCTGGCCAGGGACTACTCGTGTAATGGCTCTCCTAGACACAGCGCGATGTGAACCCCCAATACCGGGAGAGACGAATCCTGTCTAACCGTCACTGCCTCCAAGTGCTTCGGGACTGTACCCAACTACTACCTGTTTGCACGACTCCTTTGAGCCGTGGTAGGGTAGTAATCTAAGTACAGTGGGAACACACTCGAGGCGAAGTGACAGTGTCAAGTCGGCGGACTAAGCTGTACTCATGTCACCTGGGAACTGATAACTGACGATAGGTATAATACCAACCAACAGTTCCCGACGAGTCCTGTCCAGTATACTCGTAACCTAACGAGCACCCGCATACTATCTCAGTACGACGTACTGACGGCTGTGGGACAGACCGTCTCCCCCGCTGGGATGAGAAGCGCATGCGCTAGTCTACTCCGGAGTATCGATGCCCTGTCTCGATAGTCCAACGACTAGGGACCTGTATAAGAATGTGCTTATGGATTACCCAGCCCCCACGAGTGTAAGCGCCATCACAACGCTGGTAATCAAGCAAAATCCTAAGGGCTCTAATAATATGTATATAAGCGATATGCTAAAAGAAACACATGCACATATTGAAGTAGAGACAAACCAAGTAGCATACTACCATTTTGAGCAAGATTGTCTATACAACTGTGAATATCCCAAGCTTCCATTAAGTAATATACAAGCTAGTATGATACAGTACTGGCCTCTAAGGCTTATACACTAAAACCGAGAACTCCCAGATGGTATTATAACTCATGTCAGATGGCAGTTCTCTGGTGACACTGGTACAGCTTAGTCTGTTGACCCGAGATCGTCATAGAGTCTTGTGTGTCTCCCACTGTGCTTTGATTTCCACCCTACCACGGCTCTACTGAGTCGTGCAAACAGGTGGTTTTTGGGTACAGTCCCGATTCACATGGAGGCAATGAGCGATAGAAGGGGATTCGTCTCTCCCGGTATTGGGGGTTGATGTTGCGCTATGCTCGACTGGCCATAACTGGAAATCCCTGGCCAGGGTTGCAGTGATCTACTGGTAAGTGTTATCAGTAGTTTCACACATGTTATGGACCTCACGTCAGCATGACTTATCAAGCTATTGGGGTCTGACGTTTACCACCCCTAGGCGAGATATGCGACATATCAGACGAACAGACCGGACTGTACGGTAAGTGTTACTGGTTGGATTCACAGGAGTGTGAGCGGGCTTGCTCTTCGATCTTCTGATCGCTCAATACCCGGGTGGCCGTTACGTTTAGCAGACCGCTTACGGCTTGTGGGTGTTTGATATGATCATCACCTGCTGCCGGCGTATTGACGAGTCTTTAGAGTCCTACACAGAGGTTTCCTGGCTCAAGCGAAACGAAATAGGAGCGCATATGAGATATGTGCGGGACCGAGAATAATGCGTGTATGTGATACCGTATTCTATTCTCGAGATGAATGTATCGATTGGCTGTATGCGATATAACCTAGTTATCGAATCGAAGATTGATTCGATAAGTCGATACATTAGATACTAGTCGGTTATATGCGACATGACCGGATCATTGAATCAAGTGTTGATTTAATGATTTAATGTATAATTATATATTTGATATATTACTTTACATTAACTAGTATTGGTTCACTCAAGATTGGCTTTCTCACTTGAAATGCACAAGTTGTATATGTGATATATTTTTGTGCACTTGTTTGTATCATGTTTGATGATACATGCAACCTTGGGTGTGTATGATTAAACCATGGTTATGTTAATGGTTAGGGTTTTGATTTACTTATCTATTTATTTTTCATTTATTTTGGAAAGAAATGAAATGGTTGCTTCTTTTGTCTTTTGTTGAAACTTCATGAAGATTTGAAGCTTTGACCATTTTGTTTCTTAGCCTTAACCTAACCATTAAACCTAACCCTAATTTATTCTCTACACTTAACCATGGTTTCTATATGATAAGAATGAATGGGATTTTCTTTTTAACTTAATCCTTTTTATTCTTTCATCTTGATCATCTTCATCAAGCTTCAAAAAGCTTGCTAGCTTCAATGGTGAAATGAGAAAAAGAGTGAGAAATCCAGTTCTAAAGTGAACCCACTTCCTATTTCTTCATCCTCTACCACTTGCCAAGTAGTAAAGGGTGTTTTCTTCACAAGTTTCATGACTTGGTGAAGTTGGAGCTTGATCTTGAGTTGCCTCGACGTAGATCATCTTCGGCATCGAAGTCGACGACCTAGCCCGATCATTTCTCCGACGAAACCTTCGCCAGAGTCCGGATTCCGATAGGTACAGCGGAGGGACGTCATCACGGAGCCTAGGAAGTGGAGGACCGGATCTACAAAGGTTGTAGTCACTTTCCTTTAGCAATAAAGTTGTTTACTTGCTTGCATCGCCTTATCATCTAGTTAACGATCCGTATTAGGGTTTGTAGGCACATGAAAAAATTTGAATTGGGCATGTTTGATCTATTGTGAGACCTCATTAGTGTGCCTAGGAACCCTACAAGCTTGAGTTAAAGAAACTTCAAGGTAGATCATCTTTGAAAAGGAAGACTACAAGCAAGCATGGATCATTCGGGTTGTGGAGCTTCTCTTGAGTCCGGGAGATCATGGATCGCGGCGAAGGGACTTCTACTCGGAGCTTATGAAGCAAAGGAGTGGACTACAAAGGTTGTAATCCCTTACTCTTAGTTGTAAAGATGTTCACTTGCATGTTTAACCCTAATAATCTAGCAAAGATCCTCGCTTTGAGTTGTTCGGCACGTCTAAATTTTAAATCGGGCATGGTTGATGCCTTATAGACCCTTGTGACAGTGCCTAGTAACCCTACACTTACCCCCACTGTTCCTTGCGATCAGTGCACAGTATTGTGAGACTTATGCAGCAGCTGTAGACGCAGCCCTATTAGTCGAGGAGCGCCTTGCAGAGACTTCGGTAGTTCCAGGGCCGAAGAGGGTTCGTACTGATACAGCAGCACAGAGACTTCCATTCGGACGCCGTGATAGACGTCGTACAGGTGGCAGAGACTCGGGGCGAGGTTAGATGTTTAGCTCTTATTCCCAGGAGGGTCAGCAGTCATCGCGTGGATGCTTTGGGTGTGGTAGTCCCCATCACCGCGTCAGAGATTGTACCGAGATACGCCGGAGGGAGCCAGCAGTACCACATGTCACACTTCCACCTTCCCCACCCCAGAGGGCGTTGCCTATTATACCTACTGTTGCTCCGCGCCAGACTCATGCACAGAGAGGCCGTGGTTGCGGGGGGTTTACTCATAGAAGACGAGGTGGCAGAGGCAGAGGACAGCCAGCTGCCGGCAGATTACAACCAGTTGCTAGTAGGAGACTGTCAGTTGCAGGTGGAGGACAGGCATGGGTTTTCACGTTGATGCATAAGGACGCGCAGGCGTCCAATGCGGTGGCCTCTGGTACCCTATCAGTATGTTCTGTTGACGCACACGTGTTGTTTGATCCCAGATCCACGCACTCGTACGTTTCCACATACTTCATGCCGAGTTTGGGTAGAGAGTCCGGTTTGCTTGATCAGCCGCTTGTTGTGACTACTCCTGTAGGCGAGTCGTTTGTTGCTAGGCATGTGTTCCGATCCTGTATTGTCCGTATTGGCGAGAGAGAGTTTCCTGTCGGCTTGATCCTTCTTGAGATGTTGGACTTCGACGTTCTTTTGGGCATGGATTGGTTAGTTACGTGCTATGCGTATGTGGACTGCCGTGAGAAGACAGTTAGATTTTGTTTTCCCGGCGAGTCGGCTTTTGTTGTGTAGGGGGACCGTGGTGCCGCCCCTCACATTTTGAATTCTTCTCTTCATGCTGGACAGCTGTTGAGGAAGGGATGTCAGGGATTTCTAGCCTATGTTTGCGATACTAGAGCTACGGATGTTCCGTTGGACCAGGTTCCGATTGTTTGTGAGTTCCCTGATGTTTTCCCTGACAAGCTTCCTGGGCTACCGCCTGAGCACGATATTGTTTTCTGCATTGATTTGATTCCCGGCACGGGGCCTATTTCTATACCGCCTTAACGGATGGCCCCGACGGAGCTTAGTGAGTTGAAGGGTCAGTTGCAAGATTTGCTGGATAAGGGACTTATTCGACCCAGTGTTTCTCCTTGGGGTGCTCCGGTCCTGTTTGTCAAGAAGAAGGACGGCATTTTGCGTTTGTGTATCGACTACCGCCAGCTGAATAGGGTTACCGTGCGGAACAGATATCCTTTGCCACGCATCGACGACATGTTCGACCAGCTTTAGGGGGCAGGATTTTTTCAAGGATCGACTTGCGATCAGGATACCATCAGCTGCGGGTTCGACAGGAGGATATTCCGAGGACAGCTTTCCGCACGCGCTACGGCCATTATGAGTTTTTTGTGATGTCGTTCGGACTCACCAATGCCCCAGCAGCATTCATGGACTTGATGAACCGTATTTTCCGGCCGTATCTTGATTTGTTCATCATCATATTCATTGACGATATTTTAATGTATTCCAGGAGCAGAGAGGAGCACGAGCAGCACCTGCGGATCACACTGCAGATTTTAAGGGAGCACCAGCTTTTCGCAAAATTCTCCAAGTGCGCATTTTGGCTTGACAGCGTAGACTTCTTGGGTCACGTGATTACACGAGACGGTATATGTGTGGACCCGAGGAAGATCGAGGCCGTTCAGCGTTGGCCCAGACCCACATCAATTACGGAGATCCGCAGCTTTCTAGGACTGGCCGGCTACTATAGGCGATTTGTACAGGACTTCTCCCGTATTGCTGCACCTTTGACCGGGTTGACCCGGAAGGGAGTTCCTTTCGATTGGACGGAGGAGTGCGAGCATAGCTTTCAGCAGCTATGGACTTATTTGACTACGGCGCCGGTGTTATCATTGCCTTCAGGATCGGGTAGATTTGTGGTCTATTGTGATGCTTCTCGAGTGGGGCTAGGGTGCGTATTGATGCAGCATGACAGGGTGATCGCGTATGCTTCACGGCAGTTGAAGAAACATGAACAGAACTACCCCACTCACGATTTGGAGATGGCTGCAGTGGTCTTTGCACTCAAGATCTGGTGACATTACCTAAACGGCGAATCGTGCCAGATATTCACTGATCACAAGAGCTTAAAGTATATATTTCAGCAGCGAGACCTGAATCTCCGACAGCGCCGTTGGATGGAACTAGTGAAGGACTATGATTGCGAGATCTTGTATCACCCGGGCAAGGCGAATGTTGTGGCGGATGCTTTGAGCAGGAGGCCCGAGGGTAGTCTATCTTGTTTGAGCGCAATGCAGAGGTAGTCATCGGCAGATTGGCAGATTTTATGCGACAGCCGAGTGCAGTTCGAGTTCACGCCGATCGGGGGACAGCTTGCGCATGTTCGTGCACGCCCACAATTGCTTGACCGTGTACATGAGGCACTATACAGTGATGACTGTTGTTCAGAGATCATGGCACAGATTGGACAGGGCAGATTTTCCGAGTTCGTGATTGATGATCAGGGGATACTGCGATTTGGGACTAGACTGTGCGTACCAGATGCCGAGGGAATGCGGAGTGAGATTCTTGAGGAGGCACATCAATCGATGTATAGTGTTCATCGGGGTTCCACCAAGATGTACCATGATATGAGGGATGTTTACTGGTGGGACGGAATGAAGAGGGACATCGCAGACTTCGTGTCGAGATGCCTGACTTGTCAGCAAGTCAAGGCCAAGCACCATAGGCTAGCGGGAGAGCTACAGCCGTTACCCATTACGGAGTGGAAATGGGAGCAGATTTCTATGGATTTCGTTGTGGGTTTACCCAGAACTAGGCGAGGGTATGACTCCATCTGGGTGATCGTGGATCGTTTGACGAAAGCAGCTCACTTCTCGCCGGTGAAGATGACTTTCGGATTTGCTCAGTATGCCCAGATATACATCGACGAGATTGTACGACTGCATGGAGTCCCGACGTGTATCGTGTCCGACCGAGGCACCCAGTTTACCAGCCGACTATGGCAGAGGCTTCAGGAGGCCTTGGGCACCCGCTTGAGTTTCAGCACAGCATTTCATCCGCAGACCGACGGCCAGTAAGAGCGGACTATTCAGACTCCCGAGGACATGCTCCGAGCGTGCGTTTTAGACTTCGGTGGTAGCTGGGATCATCATTTACCCTTGGTGGAGTTATCCTACAACAATAGTTTCCAGGATACTATTCAGATGGCACCTTTCGAGGCCTTGTATGGGAGGAGATGCAGATCGCCCGTCTGTTGGACAGAGCTCAGTGAGAGCAGTATTTTGGGGCCACAGATCGTACAAGAGACGACCGAGAAGATACAGTTGATTTGTGACAGGATGAGGATAGCTCAGAGCAGACAGAAATCGTATGCTGACAGACGCTGCCGCAGATTAGATTTCACAGTTGGCGATCACGTTTTTCTGAGGGTCTCTCTGATGAAGGGAGTGATGAGGTTTGGACGGAAGGGGAAGCTTAGCCCCAGATTCATAGGTCCCTTCAAGATCCTCGAGCATGTTGGCGCATTAGCATATCGTTTGGCTCTTCCACCCGACTTCCCAGATGTTCACCCCGTATTCCACGTGTCGATGCTTCGCAGATACCTACATGACCCTTCTCACATGATTCAGCAATAGACCGTTCAGCTCGAGCGCGATCTTTCATTCACCGAGCAGCCAGTCGTGATATTGGACCGGCAGGTGAAGAAACTTAGATCGAAGGTCTTGCCATCAGTGAAGGTGCTTTGGCGCAGACCGAATGGTGAAGAGGTCACTTGGGAGGCCGAAGGCGAGATGCGAAAGAATTTCCCTCATCTCTTTGAAGGTATGCGTAGCTTTATATTTTTAAATTCGGGGACGAATTTCTTTAAGGGGGGAAGATTGTAACACCTTAGGATGTGATTAGTGGCTAATTATATTTTAATATATGGTTTTTAATAAAAAGTTTACTAAAATGATTTTAAAATAATTTATCAAATTTAATGAATATTTTATTAGAATTTTCCTAGGCTTGCACACACTTGTGCATGTAAACTAGGGTTTAAACCATGATTAGCAACCATGGTGAACTAACCATTTTTTCTTAAGCTAATTTTAAATTGAATTAAGTTATTTGGGTTTTTAATTAAGTGTGTGTTTCTTTTTTTTTTAAACGGAAATGATTTAAATTTAGTTGACTTGGAGGGAGAAAGAGAGAGAGAGAGAATGGGCATGATGGCCTTGCCATGCCTTCATTTAATGAAGAGAGAGAGGGGGGTTGACTAGCCTTAGCCCTCATTTCTTTTGCCTTGTCACTCATTTTTCTCACTTCTCTCACTCTCTCACTCACACAAACACACACACACACACACAACTATAAGAAGCTGCAGCAGCAACAGCAGAAGAAGCAACAGCAGTAGAAGAAGCAGCAGCAAGCAGCAACAACAGCAACAGCATGGAGCAGCAGCAGCAAAAGAAGCAGTAGCAACTCCAGCAGCAGCTCCAGCAGCAGCAACAACACCTCATCTTCTTCCTCTCCTCCTTCTCCTACTTCCTAGGGGCTATTAGGGTATAATTCTTAAACCCAATTCCCCTTTTGTGATAAGTTATGTGTAGAATTAGCATCGGTTAGTAATAAAAGTGAGTTTTGTGCTTAATATGGTAAATTGTGTGGACTTTTGCTTAGGAGATGATTTTGGTGGTTAGATTAACTCAGTTAAGTATTATTAGAGCCACATAAACCTAGCTTTAACCCAGATTTCACCAAAATACCCTAGGTTTTCTTTTGTGCAAAATTTAACGTTTTAAAGTGAATTTTTAGCTTTCTATGATCTGCTATAGACCCGGGTATTTCAGAGAAAATCTGAGTTTACTGTAGCCTACTTTTTAGACCCTGATCACACCACCAGAGCACGAGCCCTAGACTCCCAAACCAGGCCGCCAGTTTATTCATTCTGGCCGCAATTTGCGGCCAGACAGGGGACTTAGGGGTTAGGGTTTTAGCTAGAGGAGTCTGCTATATTTTTAGGGTCTGTGGTATGTGCAATTTTGTAAGTTTTCACCTGTGTCAAAACATGGGGCGATATATCGTTTTTCCATTACGTTTTGTTTGCGCGACACGTGTGATACGTGAGTGGGTTCTGTGTTTCAGCGTATCGCGACGTGTCAGGGTAGTTTTAGACGCGTATACACACGTTTCAGCGTATCGGACACACGTGCGTTTAGTTCGCGACGTGAGTTTCTCGTTTGATTTCGATATCGCGTTTTGCGAGATATTTTGCTTATATGGATTCCTTATGTAAATTCCAGGTTTGCAGGTGGGTACGTCAGACGCTGCAAAGAAAGGGAAGCAAGTGGTCAGCTACGCTTAGCACGCGACCAGGTGAGTAGATTTAACATCTACGGGGAAATCGCCCGTATGGCGTTAAGCGTCAGGGCATGATAGGATATTTAGTCGTAGATGTTCATATGGACTATTGTAGCATACCTTCTTGTTGCATATAGAATTGGTAGTATATAACACTGCACTGTCACTAACGGTTAAAGCTGCACGAGCACCATTTGTATGTTACACTCACACCGTTAGTGATTGCTATGACACTTGCACTATAGGATTGCTACGAATTACATATCGTTTTGATTGCCGCATCATTGATGATTGTCATGACTTGTCGCATATTCACATATATTGATATCTTCGTACCTGCGCACATACACACTGTATATTCATACAAGTGCACACATATATTGATATCTTCATACCTGCGCACATGCACACTGTATATTCATACCAGTGCACACATATATTGATATCTTCATACCTGCGCAGATGCACACTGTATATTCATACCAGTGCATACATATATTGATATCTTCATACGTGCGCACATGCACACTATATATTCATACCAGTTTACACATATATTGATATCTTCATACCTGCGCACTTGCACACTGTATATTCATACCAGTGCACACATATATTGATATCTTCATACCTGCGCACATGCCCACTGTATATTCATACCAGTGCACACATATATTGATATCTTCATACTTGCGCACATGCACACTGTATATTCATAATCTTCATATTTACGCACATGCACACTGTATTTTCATAGTAGTGTTACACTCATATTCGCGTATATATCCTTTTGCACATCCATACCTACATATGCTACATACATGGATGATATCGATTTGATTTCATAAATAATAGGGACCGCATGAGATATTTTCAAAACTGGATTCTTTTAAAAGAGCGGTTTTCCCTTTTTACTCTTAGTGTCATACGACACATTGCATGGATTTACGCATTGAGTTTGGATTTATGGGATTTCTGGATTTAAGAACCGTGGTATTATTTTAAGAAATACGCACTATTTTAAAAACCCGATTTCTCTTGATATGATATTTCAGTGCGTCCACCATGAGTTTTCTCGGTTCCAGAGAGCTTGTGTGAGTATACCCAATTCGAGGAGCGGTAGGCACCGATTGCGGGTACATGGTGGACCCGGTATGATACCCCGGGGCAAGAAGACTCGTATTGTTAGACGGTGAGCCCGGTGGAGGGACTACTACCTACCGGTGATTGGTTGGACCTGGCGGTTATTCGAAGGATACCGACCAGAGTCGATAGATGGATATGGGACGACGCGTACTACCGGGGCCGAGGGCCATTCCGCAGACAAAGCCCGTGGGCCGATCCAGACGGACGGAGCCCGATACTTGAGGATTTGCGTGTCGATGCTAGACACGACTATTTTATTATATTTCAAGTGCCGATGTTGGGCACTCATGATTCTATGAGATTTACAGGATTTGAGGGCCGATGAGGATGACGGCGCCTGAGTTTTACTGTGATTTGGGTGTATTGATGGACACCGATTATTTTCCACGTTGACATTCCGTGTAGATGTTATTTATTCCCATGCTCAGCATTCAGTATTATACATCTCATCCTGTATCTGTAGTAGCTGATAGAGTACACATGCTATGCACAATTATTGCATATCTTCTCACCTTATATAGATGTTGTTAGATTGCATTTGCTATGCACGACTATTGCAAACCCTGCTCACCCTATATAGGTGTTATTAGATTGCATTTGCTATGCATGATTATTGCATACCCTGCTCATCATATTGAGATGTTATTAGATCGCACTTGTTGCATGATTATTACGCATCCAGCTCATCATATAGATGTTATCTGTTGGCATAGGTTAGAGTATCGCAGTACGTGCATACTCGCGATTACCTTTATATGTTATCTACTATTCACGAGTTGGCAACTCACCCCCGTTGTACCACAGTGTTTGCAGGTTGTCCCTCGGAGTAGTCACGGCAGGCTGTTTTATTGCATCTTTTGATACAGATACCACTACAGTTGGCGTGCGAGCCCTTTGCTGATAGGTGGGTTTTTGTGCGGTATCTGTTTATTTTCCAGTTGTATACATTGTTGTATCTAGTACTCTCCATCTACTTTTCATGTATTGACTTAGAGACCAGTTGTGAGGACGATGTATATTATTTGTACTCTGGTGTCGAGCTCGTTGGGAGCCGACTTTATTTATGCAACTTTATCTTTCATGATATTTGTTTTCACTTATACTGCTCATTTCTTCGCTACGGCGTCGTATATTATATTTGTGGTGATTGTTTCCGCCGTTGGGCGTGATTCTCCTATTTGGGATGCTTTATTCTCATTATATATCCTTTTACTCATATATTGTCTTGTACCCGATTTCGGGGCTAGTTTTTACAAAGGAAATGCTGCCAAAATTTTTAAGATAATAACTTGAACTTTAAAGAATTTTACTAAATTACTTAAGGTTTTCAAAACGTTTTAACAAATGTTTCTATTAAATGTTTTTAACACTCAATACTTTTAATGGTTTTGATTTCTGGGTTCGGCTTACTTAGTCGCGTTACGCCTGTAGACGTTACGTAGTTAAGTGCCGGTCACGGTCCGAACTTTGGGTCGTGACATAAGCATAGGCACTAGAAAAGGTTTCATCATTATCCACACCTGGTCGATGACGAGAACCTTTTGCAACAAGTCTTGGCTTTGAAAGTCTCAACTTTTCCATATACACCAAGTAATCTTCTCAAGATATACTTGCTCCTGATGAGGATTTATGTTAGGTCCACGTTACCTCTCCCGGTACTTTCGGGGTTGCGGAAACGGTAAAACAAAAATTTTTCTGGACTTGGTAACATGGACCGTAAAAGCCGGATCTTTACTAAACAATACACTAGCATCCTAACTAGAGATTTATCTACTCGGTTAGGGGTTATACCTCAACTTGAAATCCTTCTCTTCTTGTTGTTCTTCTCCTTGCTTGCTCCGAGGCTTGATCCGGACTTTGGTCACCTCCTCGGCCTCCCTGAGTCGAAGACGATCCACCTGAGAGATGTACACCGAGCTCCACCTCGAGCCGAGGTAACTAGGGCAAAGAGATTGCCAATCTAGAAGCCCTAGGTTGTGTAGAAGTGATAAAGGGATGGTTTTATCTTTGTGGGATCTTTATCTCTCAACACATGAGATCAAAAGATGAATCAAGAGGAGGAAGAAGAAGGAGGAGCTAGCAACCATGGTTCATTTCTTTTTTTCTTCTCACTTGAAAAGGCAAGAGAGAGAATGAGAAAGAAATTGTGAACTAAAGAAATTAACCATGGTTCCAATAATGCACTAAAACCATCATTACAAATCCTATCAAGATAAAGTTGATGGCTACATTGAAATGACCATTATCATAATCCAAAAGAAAAAGAAAAAGAAAAGAAAAGTGTAGATCCCTCTTGAAAGTCAATGGTCAACACGGTCAACCGGTCAACAAAGTCAAGAGAGGTCAACGGGGTCAAATGGTCAATGCAACTAGCCATCATAAAATTATCACTAAAAGGATTAGCAAATGATGTCCGCGGCTCATAATGGTTTTGACCAAACGAACTATCAAAACCCAAATGAGCCTGCCACATAACGGTTTTGGTCGAACCAACTGCCAAAACCCTGATGAGGCACCTCCTCCTTCATCGCTCCGGAAAACTGTGCATACACACCTGCATCCGCATTCCGTAGAATGCGGATGCACAGAAGACAAAACAAATCCATCCGTGCAATACTAGGATCCGGCTTAAACCAAAGCCCACTAGTACTGCCTGCCCGAACACCACACGCACACAAGTGTACGTAAGTGATCGCAGCCCTGCCGTAAAACCATACGACTTCTACAAGTTTCGCTCAGTGCAGGGAAACTCTCTGTGTGGGACTCTAAAGACTCGACATTACGCTGGCAGTGGGTTTAACCACAGACCGCAAGCGGCACTAGCTGTACGTAACGGTCCCCAGGTAGATGTCGATAAGAACGCCGATGAGGTGAACCCATCCGAACTCCTACTGAGCCTGTATGTGACAATCTCCGTATAGTCCGGTCTGTTCGTCTGATACATCGCATGGCGGGCCTACGGGGGCGGTAAACGTCAGTCCCCTAATAGCGGTACAAGTCGTGTCGGAGTGAAGCCCATTACACCCTGAGATAACACTGGAAACCTACCAGTATATCTCGCTTGCCCTGGCCAGGGACTACTCGTGTAATGGCTCTCCTAGACACAGCGCGATGTCAACCCCCAATACCGGGAGAGACGAATCCTGTCTAACCGTCACTGCCTCCAAGTGCTTCGGGACTGCACCCAACTACTACCTGTTTGCACGACTCAGTAGAGCCGTGGTAGGGTAGTAATCAAAGAACAGTGGGAACACACTCGAGGCGAAATGACTGTGTCAAGTCAGCGGACTAAGCTGTACTCATGTCACCTGGGAACTGATAACTGACGATAGGTATAATACCAACCATCAGTTCCCGACGAGTCCTGTCCAATGTACTCGTAACCTAACGAGCACCCGTATACTATCTCAAGTACGACGTACTGACGGCTGTGGGACAGACCGTCTCCCGTGCTGGGATGAGAAGCGTATATGCTAGTCTACTCCGGAGTATCGATGCCCTGTCTCGATAATCCTAAGACTAGGGACATGTATAAGGATGTGCTTGTGGATTACCCAGCCCCCACGAGTGTGATCGCCATCACAACACCGGTAATCAAGCAAAGATCTTAAGGGCTCTACTAATGCGTATAGGTGATATAATAAAGAAACACATGTACACATTAAAGCAGAGACAAACCAAGTAGCATACTACTATTTCTAGCAAGATTGTCTATACAACTGTGAATATCCCAAGCTTCCATCAAGTAATATACATACTAGTATGATACAGTAATGGCCTCTAGGGCATATACACTAACAATCTCCCACTTGCACTAAGGCCATGTACTGGCGTATCGAAGACCTATCATCTCGATCAGCCGCTCGAACTGAGTCTGGGGCAAGGCCTTCGTGAATGGGTCCGCTGTGTTGTCCTTTGTGTCCACTCCCCGCACCTCGATCTCTTGGCGATCAATGATAACCCTGATCAGGTGATACCGCCTTAAGATGTGCCTGGATTTCTGATGGGACCTTGGTTCCTTCGCTAAAGCTATAGCCCTATTGTTATCGCAATACAAAGGTATTGGGTCAACAATGGACGGAGCCACCTGAAGTTCACTAATGAACTTCTTCATCCTGACCGCCTCTTTTGCGGCATCGCTTGCAGCAATGTATTCAGCCTCCATCGTCGAGTCTGCGACGGTATCCTGTTTGGAACTCCTCCAACATACCGCCCCTCCGTTGAGGGTAAACACAAAACCCGAGATAGACTTGCTGTCATCTTTGTCACTCTGGAAGCTTGAATCGGTAAAGGACTCGACCCTAAGGTCTCCATTACCGTAAACCAGGAACATCTCCTTAGTCCTTCTCAGGTACTTGAGAATGTTCTTCACTGCTGTCCAGTGGTCCTCACCTGGGTCTGACTGATACCGGCTTACCGTGCTCAGCGCGTAAGCTACATCTGGTCTTGTACATAGCATCGCATACATTATAGATCCTACCGCCGAAGCGTAGGGTATAGTGCTCATGCGAACCCTCTCCTCGTCAGTCTTAGGAGACATCTTCTTGGATAGGGTAATTCCGTGCAATGCGGGTATGTTACCGCGCTTGGAATCCTCCATACTAAATCTCTTTAGTACGGTCTCTATGTACCTGGACTGCGAAAGTCCCAGTAGTCTCTTGGATCTATCTCTATAGATCTTGATCCCCAGAATGTACGAGGCATCACCCAGGTCCTTCATGGAGAACCGTTGTGACAAAAATAGCTTGACCGATTGTAGTATAGGAATGTCATTTCCTATCAAAAGAATGTCTTCCACGTACAAGACTAGGAATACGACAGTTCGTCCTACAATCTTCTTATAGACACAGGGTTCATCTTCGTTCTTGATGAAATCAAATTCCTTGATTGCCTCATCAAAACAGATGTTCCAGCTCCGCGATGCCTGCTTTAATCTATAAATGGATTTAAGCAACTTGCACACCTTCCCGCTGCTCCCACTGTCTACGAAACCTTCTGGCTGATCCATGTAAACGCACTCTTCCAAACAACCATTTAGGAAAGCCGTTTTAACATCCATCTGCCAGATTTCATAGTCATGGAAGGCAGCAATGGCAAGTAGGATCCGAATGGATTTGAGCATAGCCACCGGAGAAAATTTTTCGTCATAGTCCAAACCAGGTCTTTGACGAAAACCTTTTGCAACGAGTCTAGCCTTATAGGTTTCCACCTGCCCATCTATACCAAGTTTCCTTTTGTAGATCCATTTGCATCCAACGGGTTTTACCCCAGGTGGAGCAATATCCAAGGTCCACACTTTATTGGCGTACATGGACTCCATTTCGGATTGCATTGCTTCCTGCCACTTATCAGAGTCCCTACTGATAATGGCCTGCCTGAAAATGGTAGGGTCATCTTCTTCCAAGATGCAATCCTCTCGATCCCCGTCTATGAGAAAACCGTAGTATCTCTCGGGCGGATGAGAAATCCTACCAGATCTGCGGAGTGGCTGAGGTTTGTTTGGGGTTATTGAATTCAGTGGTTCCTCCAAATTTTCAGTTACATTTTGTGGTCGCTGAATTTCTTCCAGTTCTACCGAACTCCCACTAGTTTCTTTTGCAAGAAACTCCCTCTCTAAAAAGGTAGCGTGGCGAGATACAAACACCTTCTGTTCCTCAGTGTGGTAGAACAGATATCCTAGTGAGTCTTTAGGATATCCCACAAATTTACACAGAACTGACCGTGTCTCTAGCTTGTCCGGTTTCTGTGTTTTCACATAGGCCGGACAACCCCATATCTTAAATCGCTTAAGATACGGATTTCTTCCACTCCATATTTCATATGGAGTCTTAGGCACTGATTTGGATGGAACGTAATTCAATAGGTATGCCGCTGTCTGAAGCGCATGTCCCCAAAATGAAAGAGGTAACTCAGCACTACTCATCATGGAGCGAACCATATCCAATAGGGTACGATTCCTCCGCTCCGATACACCGTTGTGCTGTGGTGTATAAGGAGGAGTAAGCTGAGAGAGAATACCATTCTCTTTTAAGTAATCCAGGAATTCCGAGCTTAAGTACTCCCCTCCTCTATCAGACCGGAGGATCTTGATACTTTTGCCAGTCTGGTTCTTTACTTCGTTTCTGAATTCCTTGAATTTCTCAAAAGCTTCAGATTTGTGTTTCATCAGATACACATATCCGAACCTAGAGAGATCGTCAGTGAATGTGATGAGGTACGAGAACCCACCCCTTGCATGTGTAGACATCGGACTACATACATCACTGTGTATGAGTCCCAAGAGCTCTGCTGCTCTTTCTCTATGTCCGGTGAACGGAGATTTGGTCATCTTCCCTTTGAGACAGAACTGACAAGTTTCATAAGATGAAAACTCGAACGCATTCAAGAGTCCATCTTTATGCAACTTACTCAATCTTTTCTATCCGATATGACCAAGTCTACAATGCCACAAGTAGGATTCATTCGTATCTGAATTCTTCCTCTTGCGTGTGTTTTGTATATTGAGAATTGTATTCTGATTTAGAACGTAGATACCATTACACAGTGTACCCTCTGCAACCAGCACCTTATGAATGTAAATGTTCATGATATTTCTATCAAGAACAAAGTTATATCCATCTTTATCGAGTAAAGAAACTGATATGATGTTGCAAACCATGGAGGGTACATAGTAGCAATCGTTCAAAATCATAGTCTTGCCATTTGGCAATACTAGGTGATATTCACCGACGGCTGCCGCATTAACTTGTGCTCCGTTCGCTACTCTGAGAGACATATCACCCGGTGAAACTTTCCTACTTTTTCTCAGTCCCTGCAATAAATTACAGATATGAGATTCTGATCCGGTATCAAGTACCCAGGAGGTAGGGCTGACCGTAAAACAGTTCTCAATTACAAGAACACCTGAAGTAGATGCAAAACCATGCTTCTTCTTCAACTGGGTATCCTGGGAATCCATACAATCCCCTTTCCCTTGCTCATACTTATGACTGTTGTCACAAGTTAGATCTGAACCAACGTTCACCAGCCCCGAATAAGAATTCGGATCGGTCAAGCGATACATTTTATTATCTTGATTAGGGCGTGAAATGGTTGCTACCTGGAGAGAGAGAAAAGAAACACTTAGCGTGCGCTCTTGCAAGTTTAGATTGGTTTTTAATTTATCTAAACAGGATGGCTCCCACTGTCTCTCGAATCCCTCCTCAAACCATAAAGGAAGAATTAGTCGGGATCAATCTCACCGTACAATACTTGCTTAACCGTTCAGCCAGGCCAGTGTCGGTACTTCGAGGGAGGTTTTCCAACGCTTTCGCGAAGTTCCTTAATTAAGTAACCTCTTTTCCCTGTGGGCGTAGCCCCGCTAACACCTTTCTAGACACCTACTTGGTTTATAGCATTGATCGTCAAGCGAGAAAGTTCCCGAGGAGTAGCATATACTCACAGTAGGATCGGGATCCAAATATCATCGCGTAACAAAACTGAAGGAATCCTACCAGAATCATCACACTCCAAATGGTATGCAACACTAGCAAGTTTCAGTACTTTTGAAACTCCTGATGTGGTTTTTGCCCCTAGGACCCAAGTGACCTTGACGGAGTCAACAAATCAAAGAGTCCTAGTCAAGTTCAACCCGTCATTATCTGGATTGCATTAAACCCACCTGCATAACCCTTGACGGAGTCAACAAGGTTATACGACTGTCCTAACCAATCCCATATACCGATACAAACAAGCAGCATTCAGCTACCGTACACTACGCCTTGATGGAGCCAACAAACGCAGCACGAATACTAAGTGTTACTTGTAAGAAATGATGGAGAGCTACGGCTGGGTTTTTGGCGATAAACCCGTTAACGTAATGAACTTGATATCGTTGAAGGAACCTGGTAATCTTTTGAAAAAATATAGTGGCGAAAACTTTTGCTAAAGAGGTCACTCCCTGTGAAGGGATCTCGGCTCTTTCCTCGTCGAATGAGGTGCAGGATATTTCAAACTGAATACCTCGATGCAAAGCAAGAATAATCGACTATAGTGAAGTTATTACCCTGACGCAAACTTTTTGTCCAAGGGGTCACTCCCGATGAAGGGATCTCGGCCCTTGCCTCGTCGACTGAGGTGCTGGGCATTCATAACCGAATACCTCGATGCAAAACAAAAGTGAACGTCCTTGTAATAACAGCTTTTTGAAAAATTGTTCCAACAACGTCTTTTAGGTTTATTTTCTTGCATTAGTTCTTTTAATGCGTCCCATCATTTAAATCCTACCATTGCAGAAAACAACCAAAATATGACGTACGCTTATGCCATTCGCATTCGCCACGGGGCCCCGTCATCACCTGTTAGGTTACTTAACTAACGACAGAGCGGGGGCTGGGCTAGCGCGGCTGTAAAACATAAGCAACGCCTAAATAGTTATTATATATAGATATATAGCAATGATAGCCAATCCAGATCACAGATGAACACTTCGGATATACTAGGAACCCGCGATTTGTTCGAGCCTGCAACGAAAAGCGGATTACACGGTCGCGATGAATAGACAATACCCCACCCAAGACCCCTACGGGTGCGGCAAACTACCCGCCAAGTACCCGAAGCGAAGCAACCTCCCTCAACGCCGTGAGTAGGCCACTCGGCACTTCGAGATACCCGGTAGTTTGTGCACCCCCTCCATGGGTCTATCCTAGGAGCAAAAATAGTAAAAAGAATTATACAATGACGGCTACAACCCCGACCCGGTTGTGCGGCCATACAAATCATATTACATCAATTTACAAATTTATTACATGAATGAAAGAAAAAAGAAACTCTCATCTCACATCCAACCCGGCTATTCATCCACGACAATCCAACGAGTTCATATACACAAACCATCAACCATCACAGATCACAGATATGTATAACCCCCACTAATCGACGTATAGCGATTAGTAGACGTTCAATACACATATAACATTACAGATATAACCATTAGCCAAAGTCTACAGAACATCGACCAAAAATACGGATTTTTGAGCCCCAAAAACAAATTTTGCTTTCTGGAAAATCTGGGCAGAAAAGTCATATACCAAAAATCCCAAAAACTCACCAGAAACAAACTGCAACAAAAATGATCCACGGCCGAGTCAACTCGGCCGCGGTTCCGCGGCAGAAGCTTGCTTCTGCCGCGGAAACGCTGCGAGTTGGTCGACTCGTGCGATCATTTTTCTTGCATGTTCTAAGAAAAGCCTGAGCCGATTTTTAAGACATGATTTATTATTTTTTGAGCAGAAAAAAAATCGGCAGAAACTCAGGGTTTCCGGGGTGTTTTTCGGTTTTTTCGTTCGGTCGATATTCTAAATACCTTGCTAACATGCTAGGGTGTGTTTAGTTAGGCTCTGATACCACTGTTAGGTCCACGTTACCTCTCCCGGTACTTTCGGGGTTGCGGAAACGGTAAAACAAAAAATTTTCTGGACTTGGTAACATGGACCGTAAAAGCCGGATCTTTACTAAACAATACACTAGCATCCTAACTTGAGATTTATCTACTCGGTTAGGGGTTATACCTCAACTTGAAATCCTTCTCTTCTTGTTGTTCTTCTCCTTGCTTGCTCTGAGGCTTGATCCAGACTTTGGTCTCCTCCTCGGCCTCCCTGAGTCGAAGACGATCCACCCGAGAGATGTACACCGAGCTCCACCTCGAGCCGAGGTAACTAGGGCAAAGAGATTGCCAATCTAGAAGCCCTAGGTTGTGTAGAAGTGATAAAAGGATGGTTTTGTCTTTGTGGGATCTTTATCTCTCAACACATGAGATCAAAAAATGAATCAAGAGGAGGAAGAAGAAGGAGGAGCTAGCAACCATGGTTCATTTCTTTTTTTCTTCTCACTTGAAAAGGCAAGAGAGAGAATGAGAAAGAAATTGTGAACTAAAGAAATTAACCATGGTTCCAATAATGCACTAAAACCATCATTACAAATCCTATCAAGATAAAGTTGATGGCTACATTGAAATGACCATTATCATAATCCAAAAGAAAAAGAAAAGAAGAGTGTAGATCCCTCTTGAAAGTCAATGGTCAACACGGCCAACCGGTCAACAAAGTCAAGAGAGGTCAACGGGGTCAAATGGTCAATGCAATTAGCCATCATAAAATTATCACTAAAAGGATTAGCAAATGATGTCCGCGGCTCATAATGGTTTTGACCAAACGAACTGTCAAAACCCAAATGAGCCTGCCACATAACGGTTTTGGTCGAACCAACTGCCAAAACCCTGATGAGGCACCTCTTCCTTCATCGCTCCGGAAAACTGTGCATACACACCTGCATCCGTATTCCGTAGAATGCGGATGCACAGAAGACAAAACAAATCCATCCGTGCAATACTAGGATCCGGCTTAAACCAAAGCCCACTAGTACTGCCTGCCCGAACACCACACGCACACAAGTGTACGTAAGTGATCGCAGCCCTGCCGTAAAACCATACGGCTTCTACACGTTTCGCTCAGTGCAGGGAAACTCTCTGTGTGGGACTCTAAAGACTCGACATTACGCTGGCAGTGGGTTTAACCACAGACCGCAAGCGGCACTAGCTGTACGTAACGGTCCCCAGGTAGATGTCGATAAGAAGGCCGATGAGGTGAACCCATCCGAACTCCTACTGAGCCTATATGTGACAATCTCCGTACAGTCCGGTCTGTTCGTCTGATACATCGCATGGCGGGCCTACGGGGGCGGTAAACATCAGTCCCCTAATAGCGGTACAAGTCGTGTCGGAGTGAAGCCCATTACACCCTGAGATAACACTGGAAACCTACCAGTATATCTCGCTTGCCCTGGCCAGGGACTACTCGTGTAATGGCTCTCCTAGACACAGCGCGATGTCAACCCCCAATATCGGGAGAGACGAATCCTGTCTAACCGTCACTGCCTCCAAGTGCTTCGGGACTGCACCCAACTACTACCTGTTTGCACGACTCAGTAGAGCCGTGGTAGGGTAGTAATCAAAGAACAGTGGGAACACACTCGAGGCGAAATGACAGTGCCAAGTCAGCGGACTAAGCTGTACTCATGTCACCTGGGAACTGATAACTGACGATAGGTATAATACCAACCATTAGTTCCCGACGAGTCATGTCCAGTGTACTCGTAACCTAACGAGCACCCGCATACTATCTCAAGTACGACGTACTGACGGCTGTGGGACAGACCGTCTCCCGTGCTGAGATGAGAAGCGCATACGCTAGTCTACTCCGGAGTATCGATGCCCTGTCTCGATAATCCCATGACTAGGGACGTGTATAAGGATGTGCTTGTGGATTACCCAGCCCCCACGAGTGTGATCGCCATCACAACGCCGGTAATCAAGCAAAGATCCTAAGGGCTCTACTAATGCGTATAGGTGATATAATAAAGAAACACATGTACACATTAAAGCAGAGACAAACCAAGTAGCATACTACTATTTCGAGCAAGATTGTCTATACAACTGTGAATATCCCAAGCTTCCATCAAGTAATATACATACTAGTATGATACAGTAATGGCCTCTAGGGCATATACACTAACAATTTAACCCTTCAGATAATGCAACCAAAGTCCATACTTTGTTGGTGTATATGGATTCCACCTCAGATCGCTTAGCATCCAACCATTCTTAATGAGTCCCCACTCTTGATGGCCTGCACGAAACTAGTTAGGTCATCATCTCATGATGCAATCCTCGCTCCCACATTCATAGAGAAAACTGAAGTATCTCTCAGGCAGATGAGGAACCCTACTAGATCGGCGGAGAGGCTGAGGTTCGTTGGAAGCTATTGAATCCTTTGGTTCTACCAAATCATCAGCTGCAGTTTGTATAGCTGGAACTCCTTCCAGTTCTCCCTCATGACCATTAATTCCTTCACAAGAAATTCATTTTCTAAAAGGTGGCATGCTGAGAAACAAAATATCTTTTGCTCCTCATTGTGATAAAAGATATTCCCTTGTGAATGGTTGGGATATCCAACAAACTTCCACAGAACCGACCTTGCCTCGAGTTTGTCCGGATTTTGCTTTTGACATAGGCCGGACAACCCCAAATCTTAACTTACTTAAGACATGGGCTCTTCCCATACCATATCACATATGGAGTGGTAGGCACCTGATTTAGTTAGAACCCAATTCAATAGGTATGCAGCTTCTCAAGTGCATAACCCCCAAAAGGAAATAGGCAACTCAATAGTACTCATCATAGAGCGCACCATATCTAATACGATGTGATTGCTCCACCCCGATACACCGACGTGCTATGGTGTATTCGGAGGAGTAATGCTGAGAGAGAATCTCAATCTCCTTTAGAATAATCCAGGAACTTCTACGCTCAAGTATTCTCCTCCCTGATCGCATCAAAGGACATAATACTTATACCCATTTGGTTCTCGACTTCGGATTTATATTCTTTGAATTTCTCAAAAGCTTCAGACTTGTGTTTCATCAGGAACACATGTCTTTATCTTGAGAGATCGTCAGTGAATGTAATTAAGTACGAAGAACCATTCCTGGCATGTGTAGACATGGGACCACATACTTCACTATGTATCAGTCCCAAGAGTTCTGTAACTCTTTCTCCGTGTCCTGTAAACGGAGTTTTGGTCAACTTGCCTTTGAGACATGACTGGCAAGTGTCATAAGATGAAAATTCGAACGAATTCAAATATCCATCCTTATGCAACTTAGCAAGTCGTGTCGCATTGATATGACCTAGTCTACAATGCCACAAGAAGGATTCGTTCATTTCTGAACTCTTCCTCTTGTGTGTGTTTTGTATATTAAGAACTGTGGTTTGATTTAGAACGTATATGCCATTATTTAACGAGCCTAATCCAATCAACTTTTGATTCTGGAAAATGTTCATAACATTATCATGTACTACAAAATTATATCCCTCTTTACTTAATAAAGAAACTGATATAAGATTGCATATCAGGGTCGGAAAGTAATACCATTCGTTCAAAATCAATGTATTACCATTTGGTAATACAAGGTGATATTCACCAACTGCTTTGGCTGCAACATTTGCTCCATTCCCTACTCTTACGGAATGATCACCCATTCCCAGTTCTCTACCTTTCCTTAGCCCATGTAACATATTCATATGTGGGATCCCGATCCGGTATCTAATACCCAGGACGTAGAGTGAACTGAGAAACAGTTCTCAATAACTAACACACCCGAAGAAGATGCATCATCATGCTTATTCTTCGTTTGGGCGGTATAGGAATCCAGATATGTCCATATTCCCTGTTCAGTCTTATAACAATTATAAGAAAGAACGGAACCAACGTTCCCCTGCACAGTATAACATGCGGGTTTGGTCAATACATCCATATTATTATCTTGATTAAGACGTGACACGGTTGCTACCTGGAGAGAGAGAGAAGAAAACACTTTAGCGTATGCTCTTGCAAGATCAGATTGGTTATTATTTTATCTAATCAGGATGGCTCCCACTGTTTTTATCAAATCTTCCTTCAAACCCTAAAAGGAATGACTAGCTAGGATTAATTACACCCTATAAGTTCGCCAGTCTTTCAGCCAGGCCAGTGCCGGTACTTTGAGGGAGGTTCCCCGTGCTTTTGCACGGACCTAATTAAAATAAACATCATTTTCCCAGAGGTACAACCCCGTAAACACCTTTCTAGACACCTACTTGATCGGCTAATTGTCTTTTGTAGGACTCTCCCAGGAGTAACTCTTTCCCGCAGTGGGTATGGGGATCCAACTATCTCATAGAAGGTATGCAATCTCATTGAAAATTTCAACACTTGAAATTCCCGATAATATTTTGCCCCTAGCGTCCTATGACCTTGACACAGGCCAACAAACCATAGTCCGCTAGTCAAGTTCAACCCTTCATTTCCTGATTGAATTAAACCCACCCGCACGACCCTTGACGCAAGCCAACAAAGTCGCACAACTACCCTAATCCAATCTCATCTTATTTTGCAGATAAGCACTAGTTAGCAACCGCACACTACGCCTTGACGCTGGCCAACAAACGTAGCACGAATACTAAGTGGTACTTATCTGAAATGACGGAGGGCTACGACAGGTTTTTCAGACAACCTTTTGCGTAATGAACTTGATATCGTTGTAGAATTGAGTGATTTTGAAAAGGAGTGTTTTTTAGGCTTTCACTAGTTTTTCTAAAGAGGTCACTCCCGGTGAAGGGATCTCGGCTCTTTCCTTATCGAATAAGGTGCAGGATATTTCACAAATACCTCTATGCAAAGAAGAAACTATAAAAGCAATCAAAAGACAAACCGAGTGTTGTAGTATCTGCTATCGTTTGCTAAAGAGGTCACTCCTGGTGAAGGGATCTCGGCTCTTTCCTTATCGAATAAGGTGATGGATATTCTATAAGGAATACCGCTATGCAAAGCAAAAACTAGAGCTACCTTTTTTGAAAATTGGATTCTACAACATCTTTTAGGTTTCTTTTCTTTCATTAATCTCATTAATGAAGTCCCATCATTTAAGAATCCTAAGCATCACAGAAGAAACGAAAAGACAATGTACGCTTATGCCATCTGCATTCGCCACAGTGTCTTGTTATGCACTGTTAGGTTACTTAACAAACGGTATAGCGGGGCAGGACTAGCGCGGGTGTGAAACATAAGAAACGTCTACTACATATCTCATATATAATGTATATCCATTCGTCTCAGAATCCACAGTGATCACATCACAGAGCAGCAGAAGAAACATATGAAATATTGGATATACTAGAAGGTCCGTGTTTTATTTTGAGCCTGTATAAAACACGGATTCCACGATCGCGATGAATAGCCAAACCCACATCCCTAGACCCCTACAAGAGCGGCAATCAACCCTACCAATTCTAGAGTTAGGAGACCCGGACTCGACTCCTCGAGTTGGTCTCCCACTAGACTCTAGAACCCCGTTACTTGTGCTCCCCTCCTTGGGTCTATCCTAATGCGGAAAAGTAAATAATATACAACAATGGTGACATCATCCTCAACCCAGAAGTGCCCCAATAAAAGAATATTACATACAATGAATTTTACATGAATGAAAATAAAAACTCTAATCTCACATAAAACTCCCGGCTATTCAAAACACGACGATCCAATATAACATATACAGCAACACATAACATCACATGTCATCAACGTAAGTAAATATGCGTATCCCAATTGTCGTTGATGTATAACAACAAAACCGGCGATACACCACATACTACACTTACGGTCGCAGAAAAGAAAATGAAAAACTACAACAATTGAAATCGTAACTGCCCTTAGACATCATAAACCCGGGATATCACATATCCAAGATTTCATGCCTAACAATGTAAAGCTCGCATTTAGGTCTCACCCATGAAAACACCTTTTCAAAATAAGTCGGACAATTCAACAAGATTTTCGATTACACCCGAGACCGAAATGTTAGATTTACACGCAACAAATATATTTGTGGATTCCAATTATTGTATCTCATTACAGAAAGCTAGACGACATTAAATAATTCGATCGAATCAACGAATTCCCAAAATTCCCAGAGAGCTCAACTCTTAAGCACTATTAAAAATTCCCAGAAGCATGCTCCAGTACCAATTGACTAACCGTTGAAGTGCCGTCCCTTGCCTCCTTAGTGGCGCCGCGGAATCACCGCCAAAACCATGTTTTGGCCATAGTTCCGCAGTCACTATAGTGAGTTAGGGACTCGTTCTTCAAGAGGGTCCATATAATTACCTGCATGATTTTCTAAATATTTTTAATATGAAAATTTTCAACTTTGAAAAAATTTCCAGAAAGTGGGAAAATAAGGTTATTCGGAGTTCGTTCGGACTTTTAATTTCTCCTACGCAATGCCTAATGCTCTAGCTAGTCTCTGATACCACTGTAAGGTTATTAGGCATAAGAGCAAGGTTCTACAAGGCATCAAACATGCCGTATTTAAAATTTTCAAGTGCCAAACAACCTAAGCAAGGATTTTTACTAGAGAATTAGGGTAAGAAACAACAAGTAAACTATTTTACATCTAAGTGATAACGGAATACAACCTTTGTAGACCGTTCCTTCACTTCAATTGCTCCTTGTAGTGGTCCCTTCGCTGTGATCATGGAACTCCCAGACTCATGCATGGCTTCTTAAGGTGAAAGGAACGAACTTGCTTGAAGTCTTTGAGGCCGAAGATGATCTACGTCGAGGAGACACTAACTCAAGCTACTACTTCACTAATGAGAGATTAGTGAAGCTAACACTCTATACTGAAGTGCTAATCTAGTAGAGGATGATGAAGTAGGAAGTGGGCTCACTTTAGTTTTATTTTTCTCACAATATTTTCTCACTTTAGAAAAAGCTAGCAAGCTTTTTCTCAAGGATGAAGAAGATGAAGTCAAGAGATGAGAATGAACTAATGAGGTAAGAGAGTCAACCATGGGTGAGTTTGTATCATATATCTAACTCATGTAGAGACATAACCATTGCTAAGTTATAATGGTTAGGTTAATAAATATCTTTAGTAAAACAAAATTAGTGGACCAAGTCAATGCATCCACAAGGTTCTACAAGCTTCATGCATGTGACTAATTATCCACTAATTTGGATTTACTTAAATATCTAAACCCTACATTATAATTAGTATGGTGTAAGTCTCATACACCCATATAGTGTGTATCATCAACCATGACATAAAATAGAACACAATTAATATATATCACATATATATTAAGTGTGCACATGTGAGAAAAATAAATGCTTAAGTGAGCTAATATTAGTTAATGTAAACTAGTATATCAAATATACAATTATACACTAAATTATCAAAACCACACTTGATTTAATAATCCGGCTATATCACATATAACCGACTAATATTATATGTACCAACTTATCGAATCAACACTTGATTCGATAACCCGGCTATATCACATATAATCGACCGATACAAAAATCACGAGAATAGAATACGGTATCACATGCTCATATTATTCTCGGTCCCGCACAAATCAAATATGTGCTCCTACTTCGTTTTGCCTGAGCCAGTAAAACCTCTATGTGGGACTCTAAAGACTCGTCAATACGCCGGCAGTAGGTGATGATCACATCAGGCACTCACAAGCCGTCAGCGGTACTAGCTGGACGTAACGGCTACCCGGGTATTGAGCGATCAGAAGATCAACAAGCAAGCCCGCTCTAGCTCCTGTAGAGCCTATCAGTAACACTACCGTACAGTCCGGTCTCTTCGTCTGATATGTTGCATATCAAGTCTAGATGTGGTAAACGTCAGACCCTAATAACTCATAAGTCATACCGATACGAGGCTCATAACGGGTCGAGAAACTACTGATAACACTTACCAGTAAATTTCTAAATCAGCCCTGGCTAAGGTCTTCCCTGTTATGGCCAATCGAGCACAGCGCAATATCAACCCTAAATACCGAGAGAAACGAAACCCCTCCTATCGCTCATTGCCTTGACTCGGGACTGTACCCAAAAACCACCGTTTTGCACGTCCTCTTAAACGTAGTAAGGTGGAAATCAAAGCACAGTGGGAATCACACAAGACTCTATGACGATCTCGGGTCTACAGACTAACATGTACCAGAGTCACCAGAGAACTGCTATCTGACGTGAGGTATAATACCATCTAGGAGTTCTCAGCAAGTCCGTCCAGTGTACCCAATCACCACTGAGCACCCGTATACCATCTCTGATGTCAAACACCAATGGATATGGGATCATCCATCGCCCATCTATATGGGTCGAGAAGCTATACGCTAGTCTACTCTAGTATATCAATGTCCCGTCTCGATAAACCCACGACTAGGGACATTAAAGTATGTGCTTACCGACTACCTTTGTCCCACTAGTATGATCCGCATCATAATCCAGGTAGTCAAGTACACATCCTAAGGGCTTTATCAACACGTAACAGAGAGACAATCGGTGTACATGTTAAGATAAAGTGCAACCGGATAGCATGTTAGTTATATGTATGCCCTAGAGGCCATTACTATACATAGGATGTATATTGTAGTGGATGCTTGGACATATATAGGGAGGACTTTCTTGCTCGACATGATAGTATGCTATCTGGTTGCTCTTTACCTTAACGTGTACACTGATTGTCTCTCTGTTACTTGTTGGTAAAGCCCTTAGGATGTGTACTTGACTACCTGGACTATGATGCGGATCATACTAGTGGGGACATGGTAGTCTATAAGTACATCCTTCAAGGTCCCTAGTCGTGGGTGTATCGAGACGGGGCATCGATATACCAGAGTAGACTAGCGTATACCTTCTCGACCCATACAAATGGGCGATGGATGATCCCATATCCATTGGTGTTTGACATCAGAGATGATATACGGGTGCTCAGTGGAGACTGGGTACACTGGACGGACTCGCCGAGAACTCCCAGATGGTATTATACCTTACGTCAGATGGAAGTTCTCAGGTGACACTTGTACAGGTTAGTCTGTAGACCCGAGATCGTCATAGAGTCTTGTGTGATTCCCACTGCGCTTTGATTTCCACCTTACCATGTCCAAGAAGGCGTGCAAAACGATGGTTTTTGGGTACAGTCCCGAATCACATAGAGGCAATGAGCGATAGGAGGGGATTCGTCTCTCCCGGTATAGGGAGTTGATGTTGCGCTGTGTTCGATTGGCTATAACCGGAAATCCCTGGCCAGGGTTGCTGAGATTTACTGGTAAGTGTTACCAGTAGTTTCTCGAACTGTTATAGACCTCATATCGACACGACTTATCGAGCTACTGGGGTCTGACGTTTACCACCCCTAGGCGAGATATGCGACATATCAGACGACGAGACCGGACTGTACGGTAAGTGTTACTGGTTGGATTCACAGGAGTGTGAGCGGGCTTGCTCGTTGATCTTCTGATCGCTCAATACCCGGGTGGCCGTTACGTTTAGCAGACCGCTTGCGGCTTGTGGGTGTTTGATATGATCATCACCTGCTGCCGGCGTATTGACGAGTCTTTAGAGTCCTACACAGAGGTTTCCTGGCTCAAGCGAAACGAAATAGGAGCGCATATGAGATATGTGCGGGACCGAGAATAATACCAGTTTGTGATACTGTATTCTATTCTCGCGATCTGTATCATTGGACGGTTATATGAAATATAGCCGGGTTACCGAATTAAGTGTTGATTCGATACATTGATACACTTGATATTAGTCGGTTATATGGAATATGACCGGATCATTAAATCAAGTGTTGATTTAATGATTTAATGTATAATTATATATTTGATATATTACTTTACATTAACTAGTATTTGTTCACTTAAGATTATTTTCTCACTTGAATGTGCACATTGCATATATGATATAGTTTTGTGCACTAGTTTGTATCATGTTTGATGATACATGCAAACTTGGGTGTGTGTATGCTTTGAACCATGTTTAGATAAATGGTTAGGGTTTTAATTTATTTGTTTATTTATTTATTCCTTTTGGCAAAAACAAAATGCGTGGCTTTCTTTGTTTTACACTAGAAGCTTCATGATACTTTTGACAAAGTCTTAGCCATTTTGTTTTTATCCTTAACCTAACCATTTAACTAAACCCTAGTTTATTCTCTACACTTGTTACACTCACCCATGGTTGCTAAATGATAAGAATCACTTGGATTTTCTATTATTAAATAATTCTTTTTCTTTCTTCTTCTTCATCTTCTTCATGAAGAAAAAGAAATGCTTTCTTGAAAATTGTCAAGTGATGAAATCAAGTGAGAAACCCAAATCCAAAGTGAACCCACTTCCTATTTCTTCATCCTCTATCACTTGCCATGTTGTATAAGGTGTTTTCTTCACAAGGTTCATGACCAAGTGAAGATGGAGCTTGAGTTTGAGTCGCCTCGACGTAGATCATCTTCGGCATCGAAGTCAATGACCTAGCCCGCTCGTTTCTCCGACGAAACCATCGCTAGAGTCCGGGATCCGATGATCGCAGCGGAGAGACGTCATCATAAAGCTAAAGAGGTGGAGGACCGGATCTACAAAGGTTGTAGTCACTTTCACTTTCTAGTAAAGTTGTTTACTTGTATGGTTTTCGCCTAATCTCTAGATAACGATCTAGTTTAGGGTTTCTCGGCACCGGAAAATTTTAATTTGGCATGGTTGATGCCTTGTGGAACCACTTGAGTGTTCCTAGGAACCCTACAGTGGTATCAGAGCCTAGCTAGAGCCTTAGGCGAAGAATAGACGATGTTAGAAGTCTGATCGAACCCGAAACCCTAATCCATTAACCCTCTCTGTACATTTTTCAAATCTGTGGAATTTTGTGAATTAAAAATATGCAGAAAAATCAGCAGGGATTTCTATGAGTTACTGTGCAACAGGTGCGCCTGAGTCGATCAAAGCGCCGCGGAAACGCGGCACGAGCATGGCTCGTGCGGCGGTTCCGCGGCCGTATAGTCACCTTGTTCATTTCAATTTGCACAGTAATGTCACTATCTGTCTCCTATGTTTTCTAGGTATTTTTATTTAATACTCAAGAGTTGAGTTTTCTGGGGTGTATTGGAGACTCGATGATTCGATCGGATTGTTTAATTTTGTCTATGTGTTTTTCCGGGTAATTTTAGAATATGTTAAAAAGTTCGACCGGATATAAATACCCACTTTTTCCCCTGTCGGGAAATTTCTAAGTGTTGGATTTTTCCATAGTTTAAAGACATTCTAAGTAGTGCAAGTAACGTGATGGACCCTCTAGAAGACAACAAACCTTAACTCGATTATGTGACCATCTTGAACTGCCCTTTGAACCTTAGGGTTTGGGGCAGTACGGCGTGCCACATATGAGGCGTTGTCTTAACCCTTCTACGGCTGGACCGTTGGTACTGTGGCATGAAGTGAATGTTTTTAAACTTGTTTCAAGTGTTGAGCTGTTTCGGGAAAACTTGGGTGTTTGACTGTTCGATCGGAAAGTTTAACATTTTCTATTTATCTAGAATGTGATACAATAATTGGAATCAACAACATTTGAATGTTATAAATCTAGCAGTCTAGTCTCACTTGATCGGTTGCCACGGAATTTTGATGTGATCAAAAGTCCATCGCAATCACGTAGCGTACGCGAATACTCGCCGGATAAACTTAATAGACAGCTACACCCCTTAGCCCCGACCAAGTGACTGTAGGAGAACCTTGTCGCCGAAAGCATCCGTTCGGGTGCTCGCGGCAGCGGTGTTCCGCCTTGGTGCACTTCGTCGACGGCATCGGGGGTGTCCGTCTACTAAAGTTTGCGACGAGCATGCGATCTAAATGTCGGGAATCTTGTTGAATTGCCCGACTTGAAATTGAAAAGAGTTTTCGATAATGAGACTAAAATGCGGGGTTTATAATTGTTAGGCATGCAATGTCTAAGGAATTCATTTGATTAGGCATGCGATGTCTAAAGAGTTTGCGGATTCCAACTGTTGTAGTTTTACACTTTCTTTTCTGCGACCGTAAGTGTAATATGTAATATCGCTGGTTTCGTTGCTATATGTCAACGACAATTGGGATACGCAAGTTTACTTACGTTGATGACATGTGATGTTATGTGTTGCTGGATATGTTATTTTGGATCGTCGTGTTTGAATAGCCGGGGTTTTTTTATGTGAGATGAGTGTTTTTCATTTTCATTCATGTAAAAACTTATATGTAATATTCTTTTATTGGGGCACTTCCAGGTTGCGGAAGATGTCACCATTTGTATATTATTTACTTTTCCGCATTAGGATAGACCCAAGGAGGGGAGCACAAGTAACCGGGTTCTAGGGTCCAGTGGAAGACCATCTCGAGGAGTCGAGTCCGGGTCTCCTAACCCTAGAATTGGTAGGGTTGCTTGCCGCTCTCGTAGGGGTCTAGGGGTGTGGGATTGGCTATTCATCGCGACCGTAGAATCCGTGTTTTATAGAGGCTCAAAATAAAACACGGACGTCCTAGTATATCCAATGTTTCATATGTTTATTCTGCTGCGATATCTGTGATGTGATCAGGTGATGTTCTGTGATAGATACTATATATAGTATATATGATATATTATATAGACGTTACTTATGTTTTACACCCGCACTAGCCCTGCCCCGCTCTGCCGTTAGTTACCTAACCTAACGGTGCACGAGGGGACATCGAGGCGAATGCGGATGGCATAAGTGTACGTCGTATTTATCTGTGATGTTTAGGTACTTAAATGATGGGACTTCATTAATATGATTAATGAAAGAAAAAGAAACCTAAAGATGTTGTGAAATCGAATTTTCAAAAACAGGTAGCTACAGTTCTTTCTTTGCATCGTGGTGTTCCTTGTAGAACATCCTGCACCTTATTCGATGAGAAAAGGGCCGAGATCCCTTCACCGGGAGTGACCCCTTTAGCAATAACTGGCAGATGCTACACACTCGGTTTGTCTTTTGATTGCTTCTATAGTTTCTGCTTTGCATAGTGATATTTGTGAAATATCCTGCACCTTATTCGATGAGGAAAGGGCCGACGATCCCTTCACCGGGAGTGACCCCTTTAGCAAAACTAGAAAAGCCTAAAAAACACTCCATTTAAAATCACTCGATTCTACAACGATATCAAGTTCATTACGCAAAAGGTTTCTTAAAAATCTGTCGTAGCCCTCCGTCATTTCAGATAAGTACTGGTTAGTATTCGTGCTGCGTTTGTTGACCTCTGTCAAGGCGTAGTATGCGGTAGCTGATTAGTGCTTATCTGTATAAGCATATGATGTGATTGATTTAGGGTAGTCGTGCGACCTTGTTGACCTCTGTCAAGGGTCGTGAGGATAGGTTTACTTCAATAAGGAAATGACGGGTAGAACTTGACTAGCAGCCTATGGTTTGTTGACCTCTGTCAAGGTCATAGGACGCTTGGAGCAAAATATTATCGGGAATTTCAAGTGTTGAAATTTGCAATGAGATTGCATACCTTCTATGAGATAGTTGGATCCCGATACCCGCTGCGAGTAAGAGTTACTCCTGGGAGAGTTTTACATATTACAATTAGCCGATCAAGTAGGTGTCTAGAAAGGTGTTAACGAGGTTACGCCTCTGGGAAAATGAGGTTTACATTAATTAGGTTCGTGCGAAAGCACGTGGGACCTCCCTCAAAGTACCGACACTGGCCTAGCTGAAAGATTGGCGAACTTGTAGTGTGTAATTAATCCCGGCTTGTCTTTCCTTTTAGGGTTTGAAGGAAGATTTGATAAAAACAGTGGGAGCCATCCTGATTAGATAAAATAATAACCAATCTATTCTTGCAAGAGCGCACACAGAGTGTTTTCTTCTCTCTCTCTCCAGGTAGCGACCATTTCACGCCTTAATCAAGATAATAATACGGATGTATTGACCGAACCCGCTTGTTATACTGAGCTGGGGAACGTTGTTCCCGCTCCAACTTATAATTGTTATAAGACCGAGCAGGAATTGGGGAATACCAGATTTCCCGTGCCGCCCAAACGAAGAAAGTGCATGCTGATGCATCATCTTCGGGTGTGTTCATTACAGAGAACTGTTTCTCAGTATCCTTTACGTCCTGGGTATGTGATACTGGATCAGGATCCCGCATATGTAATCTGTTACATGGGCTACAGATAGGTAGAGAACTGAGGACGGGTGATAAGTTTCATGAGGCAGAAAACGGTGTAAGTGTTGCAGCCAAGTCTGTTGGTCACTGTCACCCTGTATTACTAGAATATATTGATTCTGAACGAATGTTATTAGATACCGAACCTGATATACAACATCATATCAGTCTCTTTATTAGTAAAGAAAGGATATAATTTTGTATTGTTGGATAATGTTTTGAACATTTCCTATATCAAAAGTTGATCGGTTCAGGTACGTTATCTAAAAGCATTGACGTTCTAAATCAAACTACAGTTCTTAGTATACAGAACACACACAAGAGGAAGAGTTCAGAAATGAACGAATCCTTCTTGAGGCATTGTAGACTAGATCATATCAATGTGACCCGACTAGCTTAAGTTACATTTTAGATGCATATTTAAATCAGTTTGAATTTACATCTTGTGAAACTTGCCAGTCATGTCACAAAGATAAGATTATCATAGCTTAGTTGATTGGAAACAGAGAAAGAGTTAGTAAACTTTTGGGATTGATACATGCTGATGTATAAAGGTCCCCTGTCTACACATGCCAAGACCGGTTCTTTCTACTTCATTACATTCTCTGATGACCTCTCAAGATTCAGACATATGTTCCTGTTGAAACATAAGTCCGAAGCTTTTGAGATATTCATATGAATATAAGTTAGAAGTAGAGAACCAAAAACCGGGTAGAAGTATTATGTCCTATGATGAGATCAGGGAGGAGAATACTTGTGCATAGAATTCCTGGACTATCCTAAAGGAGAATGAGTTTCTCTCTCAGCATTACTCCTCCGTATACACCATAGCACGATGGTATATCGGGGTGGAGCAATAGCACCCTATGTGATATGGTGTGCTCTATGATGAGTACTACTGAGTTTCCTATTTCCTTTTGGGAGTTATGCACTTATGAAGTTGCATACTTATTGAATAAGTTCGAATCAAATCAGTGCCTACCACTCCATATAAGATATGGTATGGGAAAAGCCTATCTCTTAAGTAAGTTAAGATTTGGGATTGTCCGGCCTATGTCAAAAGCAAAATCCGGACAAGATCGAGGCAAGGTCAGTTCTGTAGAACTGGAAAGGTTCCAGCTATACAGACTACAGCAGATGATTTGGTAGAACCAAAGGATTCAGTAGATTCCAACGAACCTCAGCCCCTCCGCCGATCTAGTAGGGTTCCTCACCCACCTGAGAGATACTTTGGTTTCTCTATGACAGTGGGAGCGAGGATTGCATCATGAGATGATGACCCAACTAGTTTCGAGCTGGCCATCTGGAGTAAGACTCTATAAGAATGGCTGGATGCTTAGTGATCTGATATGGAATCCTTATACACCAACAAAGTATCGACTTTGGTTGCTTTATCTGAAGGGTTAAATCCCCATCAGGAGAAAATATATCTTGAGAAGATTACTTGGTGTACATGGAAAGGTTGAGACTTTCAAAGCTAGACTTGTTAAAGGTTTGCATCGTAGACCATATGTGGCTAATAATGAAACCTTTTCTGGGGCCTATGCTTAAGTCCATCCAGATCCTACTTGCCACGGCTACATACCATGACTACGATATCTGGTGGTTGGGTGTCATGACAGCTTTTCTAAATGATGTTTTAGAAGAGGGTGTCTATAAGTACACAGCCAGAGGGCTTCGTAGACAGTGGGAGCAGCAGAAACGTGCACAAGTTTCTTTATAGGATAAAGCAGGCATCGCGGAGTTGGAACGTCTGTTTTGATGTAGTAGTCAAAGAGTTTGACTTCATCAAAATGGTAGATGAACCTTGTATATACAAAAAGGTAGTAGGGAGTATGGTGGTGATCCTCGTAGAGTACGTGGATGACATACTCTTGATAGGGAAGGAGTTTCCTATGCTACGCTCAGTCAATCTCCGCTTATCACAAAGATTATCCATATAGGATCAAAGTGATACCTTCTAAATCCTGAGTTTTGATCTATGAGATAGATCTAATTGGATGTTAGGATACTCACTAGATGCAGTGAGATGGTATCAATTGATCCTGGGGAGAATCATTGGAAGTGTTCCAGGGTGATAAGGACGACTGAATGTCAGTCACAGGCATTGTCTTTACCCTTGGTAAAGGGACGGTAAGCTGGAAGAGTTCCAAGCTAGATACCATGGCTTACTAGACGATAAAGGCTGGATACATCGCTACTTAAGATGCTACCAAAGAGGCTGTCTGGGTGTATATTAGTTCATGAGATGAATTTCGTTCCTCCCATTGTGTGACAATGGAGTTATGGCTTATGCCAAGGAACGCCCGTCCCGTCAGTGATCCAGACATATTCTAAGGCAGTATCACCTGATCATGGAGATGGATGATTTCCAGGGTGATCGAGGTAAGGAGAGTAGACTCAGAGGACAACACGGCAGATCCACTCACAAAGGCCTTTTCCCAGAGAGAGACTTTTATGGGATGGTTGAGTATGAGATACTACAACCACTGCTATCAGATGGCCCTAGTGCAAGTGGGAGATTGTTAGTTATATGTATGCCCTAGAGGCCATTACTATACATAGGATGTATATTGTAGTGGATGCTTGGACATATATAGGGAGGACTTTCTTGCTCGACATGATAGTATGCTATCTGGTTGCTCTTTACCTTAACGTGTACACTGATTGTCTCTCTGTTACATGTAGGTAAAGCCCTTAGGATGTGTACTTGACTACCTGGACTATGATGCGGATCATACTAGTGGGGACATGGTAGTCTATAAGTACATCCTTCAAGGTCCCTAGTCGTGGGTGTATCGAGACGGGGCATCGATATACCAGAGTAGACTAGCGTATACCTTCTCGACCCATACAGATGGGCGATGGATGATCCCATATCCATTGGTGTTTGACATCAGAGATAATATACGGGTGCTTAGTGGAGACTGGGTACACTGGACGGACTCGCCGAGAACTCCCAGATGGTATTATACCTTACGTCAGATGGCAGTTCTCAGGTGACACTTGTACAGGTTAGTCTGTAGACCCGAGATCGTCATAAAGTCTTGTGTGATTCCCACTGTGCTTTGATTTCCACCTTACCACGTCCAAGAGGGCGTGCAAAATGGTGGTTTTTGGGTACAGTCCCGAATCACATGGAGGCAATGAGCGATAGGAGGAGATTCGTCTCTCCCGGTATAGGGAGTTGATGTTGTGCTGTGTTCGATTGGCTATAACCGGAAATCCCTGGCCAGGGTTGCTGAGATTTACTGGTAAGTGTTACCAGTAGTTTCTCGAACTGTTATAGACCTCATATCGACACGACTTATCGAGCTACTGGGGTCTGACGTTTACCACCCCTAGGCGAGATATGCGACATATCAGACGACGAGACCGGACTGTACGGTAAGTGTTACTGGTTGGATTCACAGGAGTGTGAGCGGGCTTGCTCATTGATCTTCTGATCGCTCAATACCCGGGTGGGCGTTACGTTTAGCAGAACGCTTGCGGCTTGTGGGTGTTTGATATGATCATCACCTGCTGCCGGCGTATTGACGAGTCTTTAGAGTCCTACACAGAGGTTTCCTGGCTCAAGCGAAACGAAATAGGAGCGCATATGAGATATGTGCGGGACTGAGAATAATACCAGTATGTGATACTGTATTCTATTCTCGCGATCTGTATCATTGGACGGTTATATGAAATATAGCCGGGTTACCGAATCAAGTGTCGATTCGATACATTGATACACTTGATATTAGTCGGTTATATGCAATATGACCGGATCATTAAATCAAGTGTTGATTTAATGATTTAATGTATAATTATATATTTGATATATTACTTTACATTAACTAGTATTTGTTCACTTAAGATTATTTTCTCACTTGAATGTGCACATTGCATATATGATATAGTTTTGTGCACTAGTTTGTATCATGTTTGATGATACATGCAAACTTGGGTGTGTGTATGCTTTGAACCATGTTTAGATAAATGGTTAGGGTTTTAATTTATTTGTTTATTTATTTATTCCTTTTGGCAAAAACAAAATGGGTGGCTTTCTTTGTTTTACACTAGAAGCTTCATGATACTTTTGACAAAGTCTTAGCCATTTTGTTTTTATCCTTAGCCTAAACATTTAACTAAACCCTAGTTTATTCTCTACACTTGTTACACTCACCCATGGTTGCTAAATGATAAGAATCACTTAGATTTTCTATTATTAAATAATTCCTTTTCTTTCTTCTTCTTCATCTTCTTCATGAAGAAAAAGAAAAGCTTTCTTGAAAATTGTCAAGTGATGAAATCAAGTGAGAAACCCAAATCCAAAGTGAACCCACTTCCTATTTCTTCATCCTCTACCACTTGCCATGTTGTATAGGGTGTTTTCTTCACAAGGTTCATGACCAAGTGAAGATGGAGCTTGAGTTTGAGTCGCCTCGACGTAGATCATCTTCGGCATCGAAGTCAATGACCTAGCCCGCTCGTTTCTCCGACGAAACCATCGCTAGAGTCCGGTGTCCGATGATCGCAGCGGAGGGACGTCATCACAGAGCTAAAGAGGTGAAGGACCGGATCTACAAAGGCTGTAGTCACTTTCACTTTCTAGTAAAGTTTTTTACTTGTATGGTTTTCGCCTAATCTCTAGTTAACGATCTAGTTTAGGGTTTCTCGGCACCGGAAAATTTTAATTTGGTATGGTTGATGCCTTGTGGAACCACTTGAGTGTGCCTAGAAACCCTACATAGCATACTATCATGTTGAGCAAGAAAGTCCTCCCTATATATGTCCAAGCATCCACTACAATATACATCTTATGTACAGTAATGGCCTCTAGGGCATACATATAACTAACAGCTATCTGATTTACTTTATCTTGACATGTTCATTTGATCATGCATCTTACTCAATTGGTACATGTTGATAAAGCCCATAGGATATCTGCTTGATTATTGGGACTATGATGCGGATCATACTAGTGGGACACATGTAGTTTATGAGCATATCCTTGAAATGTTCCTGGTCGTGGGTGTATTGAGATGGGGCATCGATATTCCAGAGTAGACTAGCGTATACCATTCTTGTCCCATATGATAGACGATGGATGATCCCATATCCATCTGGTGTGGTGACACCAAAGATTGTATGCGAGTGCTCAGTGGAGACTGGGTATACTGAACGGACTCGCCGAGAACTCCTATGTGGTATTATATCTATCATCGGATAGCAATTCTCAGGTGTCACTGGTACAGGTTAGTCTGTAGACCCAAGATCGTCATAGAGTCTTGTGTGTCCTCCCACTGTACTTTGATCTCCACCCTACCACGGCTCTACTGAGTCGTGCAAACAGGTGGATTTTGGGTACTGTCCCGAAGCACATGGAGGTAATGAACGATAGGAGGGGTTTCTTCTCTCCCGGTATTGGGGGTTGATGTTGTGCTATGCTGGATTGGCTATAACAGGAAATCCCTGGCCAGGGCTGTTGAGATTTACTGATAAATGTTATCATTAGTTTCTCGATCTGTTATGAGCCATACACCGGCATGACTTATTGAGTTATTGGGGTCGACGATACCATCCCTAGACTCGATATACAGCATATCTGACGAAGAGATCGGACTGTACGGTAAGAGTTGCCAGTTGGCTCGACCGGAGTTTTGACAGCTTCGCTTGTTTTCTTCTGATTGCTCAATACCCGGATGGCCATTACGTTTAGCTGACCGCTTGCGGCTTGTGGGTGTTTGATATGATCATCACCTACTGCCGGCATATTGACAAGTCTTAGAACCCCACACAGGAGTTTCCTAGCTCAGGCGAAAAGATGTGGTGTGCATATGAGATATGCGCGGGGACCCGATTAAATGCTTATATGTGATACCATATATTAATCGAGCGTTTTTCTATTGGTCGGATCGTATGTGATATGACCGGTTTGTTAAATCAAGTGTTGATTTAACTTTGACTTTTAGCTCAATTCTTTATTAAACCCTTTTATATAATGATGTATGCATGCATGTATGCACATGTTGATGTGTATGGACACATACATACATACATAGTGTCATGGTTGATGATACATGAGAGATGGCAATGCAAGACTCACATGATTCATTTATATATAGATATATATATTAGTTTTGAGAAAAAGAAATAGAAATAATATTAAATCATGGTTGATAATTATCCACACTTGACTATACTTTGACCTAATTTAAACCATGGTTTAATTCTCATTTGGCTTTTGACTCAACACTAAAATATCTAGATATTAATTAACCATGGTTTGGCATGAGAGATATATCTTTGTTATTTATTTTCTATGCTTATGATTATTGAGAATTATCATTATCTCTTGAGCTCTTGAGTTGCCATCTTCTTCTTCCTCAATTCTCTTGCTCTCTTGAGATTTCCATAGAGTGAGGTAGTAAGAAAAGAAAGGGTTTTGAATAGAGAAAACAAACTACATCATCATTCTACACTAGTCTAGCCAATTAGTTTAGAGTGTTAGCTTCATCTTCATCCTTGATCAAATGAAGCTAGGAGCTTGAGCAAAGGAGCTTCGGGTGGATCATCGTGGACAAGGAACAACTCTAGCGATCCATTTCAAACTCACAAAGATCCAAGGAGTCACCAAGGGAAGTCTACAAAGGTTGCAATTTCTTCACTTAGTGATATATAGTTTCTAGTATGTGATACTATTGTTGTTACCCTAAATATTCTAGTTAAGATTCATGGTTAGTTTGCGTAGCACCTCTCTAAAATTTTAAAGTAGCATGTGTGATGCTTCCAAACCCTAAATTAGGTTCTAGGGAAACCCAACACTGTGATCGTGGGTAAATTCCTATGCTTGGATTCTTCTATACTAAACCTCTTTAGTATGGTGTCAATGTACCTGGATTGGGACAATCCCAGTATCCATTTAGATCTATCTCTATAGATCTTAATCCCCAAGATGTAGGAGGCATCACCTAGATATTTCATTGAGAATCTATATGATAAGAAGAGCATGACCGAGTGCAGCATAGGAATATCATTTCCTATCAAGAGTATGTCATCCACGTACAATACGAGGAAGACAACATTACTCTCTGCCACCTTCTTGTATATACAAGGATCATCTACGTTCTTGAAGAAGTCAAACTCTTTGACTACAACATCAAAACAGATGTTCCAACTCCGCGATGTCTGCTTTAACCCGTAGATGGATTTAAGCAGCTTGCATACCTTTCCGCTGCTCCCGCTGTCTACAAAGCCCTCTGGCTGAGTCATGTACACGCACTCTTCTAAATCACCATTTAGAAAGGCGGCCTTAATATCCATTTGCCAGATTTCGTAGTCATGGTATGCAGCGATGGCAAGTAGGATCCGGATGGACTTAAGCATAGCCACTGGAGAAAAGGTTTCATCATAATCCACACCTGGTCGTTAACGAAAACCTTTTGCAACAAGTATAGCTTTGAAAGTCTCCACTTTTCCATCTACACCAAGTTTCTTCTTAATGATCCATTTGCTCCCAATAGGTTTTACCCCTTCAGGAGCAACTTCCAAAGTCTATACTTTGTTGGTGTACATAGATTCCATCTCAGATCGCATTGCATCCAGCCATTTCACAGAGTCCCCACTCGTGATGGCCTGCTCGAAGCTAATTGGGTCATCATCTTCCATGCTGCAATCCTCGCTCCCACCATCAACGAGAAAACCGTAGTATCTCTCAGGTGGATGGGGAACCTTACTAGATCGGCAGAGAGGATGAGGTTCGTTGGGAGCTATTGAATCCTCTAGTTCCACTAAATCATCAGTTGCAGTTTGTGCTGCTGGAACTTCTTCCAGCTCTACCTCTTCGCCACTAATTTCTTTTACAAGAAATTCCTTTTCTAAAAAGGTGACATATTGAGAAACAAACACCTTTTGTTCCTCACCGTGGTAGAAAATATATCCATAGGAATCCTTTGGATATCCCACAAACTTACATAGAGCTGATCTTGCCTCGAGCTTGTCCGGATTTTGCTTTTTAACATAGGCCGGACAACCCCATATCTTAACTCATTTAAGAGATGGTCTCTTCCCATTCCATATCTCATATGGAGTGGTAGGCACCGATTTGGTTGGAACTCTATTCAATAGGTATGCGGCCGTTTCCAGCGCATAACCCCAAAAGGAAATAGGTAACTCAGCGGTGCTCATCATTGAGCGCACCATATCTAATAGGATGCGATTCCTCCGCTCCGATACACCGTTGTGCTGTGGTGTATACGGAGGAGTAAGCTGAGAGAGAATCCCATTCTCTTTTAGATAGTCACGGAATTCCGTGCTCAAGTATTCTCCTCCCCGATTAGATCGAAGGATTTTAATACTATTACCGGTTTGGTTCTCGACTTCGTGCTTATATTCTTTGAATTTCTCAAAAGCTTCAGACATGTGTTTCAACAGGAACACATGTCCGTATCTTGAGAGATCGTCAGTGAATGTAATAAAGTACGAGGAACCGTTCCTGGCATGTGTAGACATGGGACCACATACATCACTATGTATTAGTCCCAAGAGTTCCGTAACTCTTTCTCCGTGTCCAGTAATGGAGTTTTGGTTATTTTGCCTTTGAGACAAGACTGGCAAGTTTCATAAGATGAAAATTCGAACAGATTCAAATATCCATCCTTATGCAACTTAGCTAGTCGTGTCGCATTGATATGACCTAGTCTACAATGCCACAAGAAGGATTCGTTCATTTCTGAACTCTTCCTCTTGTGTGTGTTTTGTATGTTAAGAACTGTGGTTTGATTTAAAACGTATATGCCATTATTTAACGAGCCTGATCCAATCAACTTTTGATTCAGAAAGATGTTCATAACATTATCCTGTACTACAAAATTATATCTTTCTTTACTTAATAAAGAAACTGATATAAGATCGCATATCAGGTCGGTATGTAATAGCATTTGTTCAGAATCAATGTATTACCATTTGGTAATATAAGGTGATATTCGCCAACTGCTTTGGCTGCAACATTTGCACCATTCCCTACTCTTATAGAATGATCACCTTCTCCCAGTTCTCAATCTTTCCTTAGCCTATGTAACATATTACATATGTGGGATCCCGATCCGGTATCTAATACCCAGGACGTAGAGTGTACTGAGAAACAGTTCTCGATAACTAACACACCCGAAGAAGATGCATCAACATGCTTATTCTTCGTTTGGGCAGCTTGGGAATCCGGATATTCCCCTATTTCCTGCTCTGTCTTATAACAATTATAAGAAAGAACGGAACCAACGTTCACCTGCTCAGTATAACAAGCGGGTTCGGTCAATACATCCATATTATTATCTTGAATAAGGCCTGATATGGTCGCTATCTGGAGAGAGAGAAGAAGAAAACACTTTAGCGTATGCTCTTGCAAGATTAGATTGGTTATTATCTTATCTAATCAGGATGGCTCCCACTACTTTTATCAAATCTTCCTTCAAACCCTAAAAGGTAAGACTAGCCGGGATTAATTACACCTTACAAGTTCGTTAATCTTTCAGCCATACCAGTGTTGGTACTTTGAGGGAGGTTTCCCGTGCTTTCGCACGGACCTAATTAAAATAAACCTCGTTTTCCCAGAGGCATAACCCCGTTAACACCTTTTTAGACACCTACTTGATCGGCTAATTGTCATATGTAAAAACTCTCCCAGGAATAACTCTTACTCGCAGTGGGTATCGGGATCCAACTATCTCATAGAAGGTATGCAATCTCATTACAAATTTCAACACTTGAAATTCCCGATAATACTTTTACCCCTAGTGACTTATGACCTTAACTATGGTCAACAAATCATACGCACTAGTCAAGTTCCATCCGTCATTTCTTGATTAATTAGACCCACCCACATGACCCTTAACTATGGTCAACAAAGTCATATGACTGTCCTAATTAATCTCATCATATGCTATGTGGGAAGACATCACTCAGCTACCATACACTGCGCCTAAACTATGGTCAACCAACGCAGCACGAATACTAAGTACTCTACTTCCTAAAATGACGGAGGGTTACGATAGGTTTTTATGAAAACCTTTTGCGTAATGAACTTGATATCGTTGTAGAAACAAGTGATTTTGAAAAAGAGTGTTTTTGAGGCTTTTAATAGTTTCGCTAAAGAGGTCACTTCCGGTGAAGCGATCTCGGCTCTTTCCTTATCGAATAAGGTGCAGGATATTTCACAAATATCACTATGCAAAGAAAGAACTATAGAAGCAATCAAAAACAAAACCGAGTGAGTTGTAGTATCTGCTAGTTTTGCTAAAGTGGTCACTCCCGGTGAAGGGATCTTGGCTCTTTCCTTATCGAATAAGGTGCTGGATATTCTATAAGGAATACCGCTATGCCAAGCAAAAACTAGAGCTAGCCTTTTTGAAAATTTGATTCTACAACATATTTTAGGTTTCTTTTGTTTCATTAATCTCATTAATGAAGTCCCATCATTTATGCTTCCTATGCATCACAGAAGAAACGAAAATACAACGTACGCTTATGCCATCCGCATTCGCCACAGTGTCCCATTATGCACCGTTAGGTTACTTAACTAACGGCATAGCGGGGAGGGACTAGCGCGGGTGCAAAACATAAGCAACGTTTATTATATATCATATATATAATAATAAAGCATTCGTCCTACGCATATAAAGTGATCACATCACAGAATATCAGCAGCAGAAGATAACATATGAAATATTGGATATACTAGGAATTCCGTGTTTTAAATTAAGCCAGTATAAAACACGGATTCCACGGTCGTGATGAATAGCCAAACCCATATCCCTACACCCCTACGAGAGTGGCAAGCAACCCTACCAATTCTAGAGTTAGGAAACCCAGACTCGACTCCTCGAGATGGTCTCCCACTGAACTCTAGAACCCGGTTATTTGTGCTCCCTACCTTAGGTCTATCCTAATGTGGAAAAGTAAATAATATACAACGATGGTGACATCATCCTCAACCCGGAAGTGCCCCAATAAAAGAATATTACATACAATGAATTTTACATGAATGAAAATAAAAACTCTCATCTCACATAAAACCCCCGGCTATTCAAAACACAACAATCTAATATAACATATCACAGCAACACATAACATCACATGTCATCAACGTAAGTAAATATGCGTATCACAATTGTCGTTGACATATAGCAACAAAAACGGTGATACACCACATATTACACTTACGGTCGCAGAAAAGAAAATGTCAAACTACAACATTTGGAATCCACAATCACCTTAGACATCATAAACCCGAAATATCACATACCTCGGATTTCATGCCTAACAATATGAATTCCAAATATTGTATCACATTCCAGAAAAAACTAGATAATGTTAAACATTCCGATCAAATCAACAAACACCCAAAATTTCCCAAAAAGCTCTACATTGGAGCGCAGTTTAAAAATACTCAGTACATGCCCCAGTACCCATGGACCAGCCATAGAAGGGTCAACCCTTGCCTCACCTATGGGGCCGCGGAACTTCCGCAAACTCTAGGGTTTAGTGGCGGTTCTTACGGTCATAGAATCGAGTTAGGGTTTCGTTCTTCTAGAGGGTCCATCGAAACACTTGCATGATATTTGAATGTTCTTTAACTTGGAAAAAATCCAACTCTTGGAAGATTTTCCGGCAAGGGTTAAAGTGGGTTTTTGATATCCGTTTGAACTTTTTAACACCGTCTAAATAACCCGAAACAAAGCTAGACTTACGAATACGAAACACTTCGAATTGCCTTTTTATAAAGATAACATCACATGCAAATTTATCAAAAATAAGCAACACCTGAAATACCAAAACCCAGAGACTGGAACACCCTAGAAACTTTAACCCGGAACCCCTCAAGATGGTCGAGCAGACCGGAATTTTTACACTTGTGGCCGGCTAAAATCTGGCGAGGGGAGTTGAGGTTTCTACTGTGTTCATGTTGCATTTCATACAACATTCTGCAGTTGCTTAAAAAAAATTTTGACTCTCTGAAAATTTCGACAGAAACTAGGGTTTTGATTTGTGTGTTTCGGAGTTGTTTCGGTTTTGTAATCCTACAAACTTCATGTAATTCTCTAGCTTGGCTCTGATACCACTGTAGGGTTTCTAAACACGACAGCAAAGTTTCGGGTGGCATCATCCATTCCAATTTAAAAAATTCGCCATGCTAAAAGAACCCTAACCTAGAATCTTTAACTAGAGAATCATGCGAAAACAAAATGTAAACAACTTTACATCTAAGTGAGTAGGGATTACAACCTTTGTAGTCCGGTCCTTCACTTCTATAGCTCCTTGTAGTGGTCCCTTCGCTGCGATCAATGAACTCCTACACTCTTGAGAGGCTCCACAAGGTGAATGATGCATACTTGCTTGAAGTCTTCAAAATCGAAGATGATCTACCTCGAGGAAACACGGACTCAAGCTATCACTTCACTAATATAGAATTAGTGAAACTAACACCCTAAACTAAATGTTTAGTTTAGTAGAGGATGATGAAGTAGGAATTTTGCTCACTTTAGAATTTAATTTCTCACTATTTTTCTTCACTTTCTCAAAACCAAGAGAGAGCTTGAAGGATATGAATGAAGAAGATGAAGTGAATGAGAGTGAGGTTAGAAATGCAACCATAGTGAGTTTATGTCATGCACTAACCCATGTAGAGAATAAATCATAGCTAAGTGATTATGGTTAGGTTAATAAATATCTTAGATGAGACAAAACAAGTGGACTTAGTCAGTTGTTCTACAAGCTTCATCCAAGCTCAACTATGACAAATATCCAAATGTTTTGAATTACTTATATAAATAAAAACCAACACATTATCAAAACCATGGTGTAAGTCTCATACACCCCAGTTGCATGTATAACCTAGCAAGTCACAATAATATATATCATATATATATTATTTATGTAACAAAAGAAAACAATACAATAAACATATATCACATATATGTTAAATGTATCAAAAGTGAGAAAAAGAAATACTTAAGTGAGAAAATATTAATTAATGTAAATTAATATATCAAATATATAATTATACATTAAATTATTAAATTAACACTTGATTTAATAATTCGGCTATATCACATATAACCGACTAATATAATATGTATCATTTCATCGAATCAACACTTGATCCGATAACCCGACTATATCACATATAACCGGCCGATATCACATATCGCGAGAATATAATACGGTATCACATACACGTATTAATCTCGGTCCCGCACATATCACATATGCGCTCATACTTCGTTTTGCCTGAGCCAGTAAACCTCTGTGTAGGACTCTAAAGACTCGTCAATACGGCGGCAGTAGGTGATGATCATATCAATCACCCACAAGCTGTCAGCGGTACTAGCTGGACGTAACGGCTACCCGGGTATTGAGCGATCAGAAGATCAACAAGCAAGCCGAGCGATCAGAAGATCAACAAGCAAGCCCGCTCTAACTCATGTAAAGCCTGTCAGTAACACTACCGTGCAGTCCGATCTCTTCGTGTGATATGTCGCATATCTAGTCTAGGGGTGGTAAACGTCAGACCCTAGTAACCAATAAGTCGTGCCTCTGTGAGGCTCATAACGAGTCGAGAAACTACAGATAACACTTACCAGTAGATCTCCATATCAGCCCTGGCCAGGGACTTCCTGTTATAGCCAATCGAGCACAGCGCAACATCAACCCCAAATACCGGGAGAGACGAAACCCCTCCTATCGCTCATTGCCTCCATGTGATTCGGGAATGTACCCAAAAGCCACCGTTTTGCACGTTCTCTTGAACGTGGTAAGGTGGAAATCAAAGCACAGTGGGAATCACACAAGACTTTATGACGATCTCGGGTCTACAGACTAACCTGTATCAGTGTCACCAGAGAACTGCTATCTGACGATAGGTATAATACCAACTAGGAGTTCTCGGCGAGTCCGTTCAGTGTACCCAATCTCCAATGAGCACCCATATACCATCTTTGATGTCAAACACCAATGGATGTAGGATCATCCATCGCCCATCATATGGGTCAAGAAATACTTACGCTAGTCTACTCTGGAATATCGATGCCCTGTCTCGATACACCCTCAACTAGGAACAATTATAGGATGTACTTGTAGACTACCCTTGGCCCCACTAGTATGATCTCCATCATAGTCCTGGCAGTCAAGTACACATCCTAAGGGCTTTATCAACATGTGAGAACAAGACAGTATCACAATACTAATCTACATGTTAAGACAAAGTGCAACCAGATAGCATACTATCATGTCGAGCAAGAAAGTCCTCTCTATATATATCCAAGCATCCACTATAATATACATCGCATGTACAATAATGGCCTCTAGGGTATACATATAACTAACAGACATGAAGAACAAAATGGCGGATCCACTCACAAAGGCCATACCCCAGATACAATTTAAGAGACTCCTCAGGATGTTGGGTATGAGATACTACAACAACTGGCCTTAGTGCAAGTGGGAGATTGTTAGTTATGTGTATGCCCTAGAGGCCATTATTGTACATATGATGTATATTATAGTGGATGCTTGGACATATATAAAGAGGAATTTCTTGCTCGACATGATAGTATGCTATCCAGTTGCTCTTTGTCTTAACATATAGACTTGTATTGTGATACTGTCTTGCTCTCACATATTGATAAAGCCCTTAGGATGTGTACTTGACTACCAGGACTGTAATGGAGATCATACTAGTGGGGCCAGGGTATTCCACAAGTGCATCCTTTAATTGTTCCTAGTCGAGAGTATATCGAGACAGGGCATCGATATTCCAGAGTAGACTAGCGTATACGCTTCTTGACCCATATGATGGGCGATGGATGATCCCACTTCCATTGGTGTTTGACATCAAAGATGGTATACGGGTGCTCAGTGGAGTCTGGGTACACTGAACGGACTCGCCGAGAACTCCTAGCTGGTATTATACCTATCGTCAGATAGCAGGTCTCTGGTGACACTGGTACATATTAGTCTGTAGACCCGAGATCGCCATAGAGTCTTATGTGATTCCTACTGTGTTTTGATTTCCACCTTACCACGTTCAAGAGAAGGTGAAAAACGGTGGCTTTTGGGTACAATCCCGAATCACATGGAGGCCATGAGCGATAGGAGGGGATTCGTCTCTCTCGGTATTGGGGGTCGATGTTGCGCTGTGCTCAATTGGCTATAACAAGAATTCCCTGGCCAGGGCTGATACGGAGATTTTCTGGTAAGTGTTATCAGTAGTTTCTCGATCCGTTATAAGCCTCGCATCGGCATGACTTATCGATTACTGGGGTCTGACGTTTACCACCCCTAGATTAGATATGCGACATATTAGCCGAAAAGACCGGACTGTACGGTAATGTTAATGACAGGCTTTACAGGAGTATGAGCAGGCTTGCTGGTTGATCTTATGATCGCTCAATACCCGGGTAGCCGTTACGTCCAGCTAGTACCGTTGACGGCTTGTGGGTACCTGATATGATCATCACCTACTGCCGGCGTATTGATGAGTCTTTAGAGTCCTACACAGAGGTCTACTGGCTCAGGCAAAATGAACTAGGAGTACATATGTGATATGTGCGGGACCGAGATTAATACGAGTATGTGACACCATATTCTATTCTTACGATTTTTGATATCGGTCGGTTATATGAGATATAACCGGGTTATCGAATCAAGTGTTGATTCGATAAGTTGATACAAATAATATTAGTCGGTCATATGAGATATAGCCGGATTATTAAATCAAGTGTTGATTTAATGATTTAGTGTATAATTATATATTTGATATATTAATTTACATTAACTAATATTATCTCACTTAAGCATTTCATTTCTCACTTATGCATTTAATATATATGTGATATATATTAATTGTATTTCTTTTTGTGTCATGCTTGATGGTACATGCTACATGGGTGTACGAGACTCACACCATGCTCATGATAATGTAAGGTTTATTTATTTAAAGTAAATCTAAATTAGTTGGAAATTAGTCATATGGGTGAAGCTTGTGGACCCATTGACTTAGTCCACTAGTTTTGTCTTACCTTAGATATTTATTAACCTAACCATTATCTAAACCCATGGTAAAGTCTCTGCATGAGTTATATGAGATATTTTTCACCCATGGTTGCCATAACATTATTGGCTTCATCTTCTTCATCAACAAGAGAGAGCTCTCTAGGTTTTGGAGAGGTAAGGAAAATTAGTGAGAAAAATATTTCTAAAGTGAGCAAAAATCCTACTTCATCATCCTCTAATAGATTAGCCATTTAGTTTAGGGTGTTAGCTTCACTAATCCCTAATTAATGAAGAGATAGCTTGGGTTGGTGTCTCCTTGACGTAGATCATCTTCGGCCTCGAAGACTTCATACAAGCTTGTTCCTTTCATCTTGTGGAGCCATTCTAGAGTCCGGAAGATCACTACTTAGAGCGAAGGGACTACTACACGGAGCTATTGAAGTGAAGGACCGGTTTACAAAGGTTGTATTCCATATTCACTTAGATGTAAAGTTGTTTACATGTTGTATTGTCTAATTCTCTAGTTAAGGTTCTAGGGTTAGGGTTGTTTAGCATAGCAATTTTTTGAAAATGGCATGGACGATGCCTCCCGAAAACCTTGCTATCGTGCTAGGCATTCTTACACAACCATCGCCCCATACAAGGTCAAGAAACGTACACACTAGTCTACTCTGGAATATCGATGCCCTGTCTCGATATTTCCTCGACTAGGAACAATTATAAGATGTGCTTGTGGACTACCCAGGTCCCAGTAGTATGATCTGTATCATAGTCCTGGTAGTCAAGCCTATATCCTAAGGGCTTTATCAACATGTATATGAGAGACGGTATAATAATATCAGTGAACATGTTAAGATAAAGAAAACCATATAGCATACTATCATGTCGAGCAAGAAAGTCCTCCATATATATGTCCAAGCATCCACTATATCATACAATAATGGTCTCTAGGGCATACATATCACTAACAGTGAGTACACTGGATGGACTCGCTGAGAACTTCTAGATGGTACTATACTTATTGTCAGATAGCAGTTCTCAGGTAACATGAGTATAGGTTAGCCTTCAGACCTGAAATCGCCATTTGTCTCGTGTGAATTCCCACTGTACTTTGATCACTACCCTACCACAGCTCTACTGAGTCGTGCAAATAGGTTTTGGTTGGGTACAGTCCTGAGCCACATAGAGCCAGTGAGTGATTGTTGGGGATTCGTCTCTCCCGGTATAGAGAGTCGATATCGCACTGTGTTCGATTGGCCAAGACCATGACCTTGTCTAAGGCAGTTGGGATTTACTGATAGGTTGATCGGTAGTTTCCTGGATTGGTCCTGAGCCTCATCAGCATGAATTATCTGGTTATTAGGGTCTGACGTTTACCATCCCTAGACCCGTTATGCGATACTCTTAGACGAAGAGACCGGACTGTATGGAGATTGTCACAGATAGGCTCGGTAGGGATCTGGATGAGTTTGCTCGTCGGCCTTCCTTTTCGACAGGTACTCGGGTAGCCGTTACGTACAGCTAGTGCCGCTGACATGCTTGTGGTTATAGATTTATCCAGTAACTCACTGCCGGTGCACTGTCGATTCTTTAGAGTCCCACACAGAGGGTTTCCTTAGTTCAGGCGAAATGATGTAGTAGCCATATTGGATACGTGCAGGGTTCCGATCGATTGATTGTACTGTGTACCCGGACTTTCGATCGGACAGTTGATAATACTAGCCGGCTCGGGATTGAGCCGGATTATTAAATCAGGTATTGATTTAATAATTTATATATATGTATTTTGATATGTATATTCTAATATTATGTTCTTTGTGTTATTCTATCTCTTTTGGGTATTCGTAATTCGATACGAATACAGGTATGTATACACAGTAGAGTGTAATCCGTATTTATACGGAAAATATTCTAGAAGGTGGACACCTCATTATTAGACTTTTCCATTTAACTTAAATGGAAAATGAGGTGTAAAGCAAGGTGAGGGGAGTATGGTGAGAACCATGCCTCAATAGTTTTGACAATTCATTTGTGCTAACTATTGAAGCATGGTTGGATTTTCATATTGTAAAAATCATTTTACAAAACTATGGTGAGGATTTTCTCTCACATGGATGCTTCATTTTTTTCCAAGCTCACCATTTGCTTCACTCTCCTCTCTCATTCTTGAGCTCCTCCACCTTCATTTACAACCTCCTCTCTACACTCTCATGTGTTGAGAATAAAGAGAGGAGGTGAGATAGAAACCCATAAAGAACTTCGCACTACATCTTAAATACCGTAGACTAGCAATCTAAGGCCTCTAGTTGCTCCACTAGACTCTTAGTGTAGAGCTAGAGCCATGGACTACATCCCTCAGGTGGATCATCTTCGACAGAGGAAGACCGGCCATCAAGCTTGATCCAGGAGAACCGAAGGAGCAAGCAAAGAAGAACAAGCTCGTTCAAAGAGATTCATTGGAGCAAACGAAGAGGAAAGAAGACCGAAAGACACGGATCTTTTGGTGAGAAATTCCTATCATAGTAGTTAGCTCCTCTCATGTTTGCTAGATTAAGTTTATGGAAGATCCTAGATCGGGTTATTCTAGCGCCAGTTTTACAAACCCTAAAATTTTTGTTCCGCAAACGGCTACAGTAGAATGTCAGGGCACTAGTATAACCCAACAATGGTATCAGAGCCAGCCTATAAACCCATACTAGCTAGGTTAGGTGTGTTTAAAATATCACTCGACCGAAATTTTCAAAACCGCAATTCCATTATTATACTTTCTGTCGAATTTTAAAAGTGTTCACAAAATTATTTAGAGTGCCTTAAAAATACAAGCAGGGTATTTTAGAGATCCACATGAAATTTGAGCACATGAACCCTTCATTCCGCCACGGAAGCACCGCGAAACATGCTTGTTTACGGCGGTTCCATGGTCGGAGTAGGGTCTCTGTGCTCACAAATTCTTCAGGAGCTCTAATGTATGGAATTGTGATTTTTGGGATGTATTTTTTTGGCTCAAATTTGTTTGAGTACTGGTTAGCGCTTGGGGCCTATACGGGAAAGTTTTTTATCGATCGAAATTTTAAATACGTATTTTATCAGTACATATGTTATTATCTGCGACCGTGAATATCATTGAGCGGTATAACCCGACTAATTGATATATGTTCTATTAGACGGGTTTGCGAACATGATATTTACGTTGATATTCTATAATGTGCTGATATTATGGTTGGATTGTCGTAGTGGATAGCCGATGTTGCAATGGTAGTAGTACAGTTCAGATTCATTTGTATATTCATATTGCGGGGCGAGCGTCCGACATGTAGACTGCCGTCTCTGCCGGATTGTATATTATTTGATTGGAGCACGACTAGGTTAAGGTCGATGTCACCATTGTACATATATTTTTCTTCTTTTCTGTACTAGGATTACCCCGCGGTGGAGTGCTCGAATAGCCGGGTTCTAGAGGGTAACGGGCCCGCATCTCATGGCATTGAGACGGAGGGGGCCTTACTCTAGAATTGGCGGGCTATTCTCTGCACTCGTAGGGGGTATAGGATGACCCACAGAAGGGCGCTCAAGTTACCGGATCCCGTGAAGTGCTGGATGGCCCATTCACTTTGTTAATTGGGGTTGCCTCACTTCTGAGATTGGCGGGTAACTTGCCGCCCTCGTAAGGGTCCAGGTTTTCATTGCACGGGCTGTCCACACGACCGGGAAAGTCGGGTTTTATTTGCGGCTCAAATAAAACCCGAGGCTCTAAGATTATCCACCATTTTGTATTGCTTGTTGTTGATCTGCGATGTTGATTATATCATGTCTGGGACTAATGTTACATATATATATATATACACACACACACACTAGTAGATGTTGTATATGTTTTGCACCCACGCTAGTCCAGCTCCCGCTCTGTCGTTAGTTAAGTAGATTAACGGTGCATAATGGGGCCCCGTGGCGGATGCGGATAGCATATATGTACATTGTATTTTCGTTCTTTTCTGGTGTGATAGGGGTTAATTGATGGGACCGCATTAATTTTGATTAATGCAAGAAAATAAACCTAAAAATGTTGTTGGAACAAATTTTGATAAACTATAGTCATAATCTTTTGCTTTGTATAGTGGTATTCGGTCATGAATATCCAGCACCTCATTCTAGAAGGCAAGAGCCTAGATCCCTTCATTGGGAGTGACCTCTTGAGCGAAAGTTTATACTGTAGATTACTCGGTTTTCTTCAAAACCACAAGTTTTCAAAAGAGGAGCCTAAACCACTCCTTTTTTAAAACGACTTGGTTCTTTCAACGATATTAAATTCATTACGTTAAAGGTTTTTTGCCAAAAACCAGCCATAGCCCTCCATCATTGCAGATGGGTACCACCTAGTATTCATGCTATGTTTGTTGGCAAGCAGCAAGACATAGTGAACGGTAGCTGAGTGATCTTTATCTGTTGCATGGATATGCGATTGATCGAGACGGTCGTACAGCTTTGTTGGCAAGCGTCAAGAGTCTGTGCGGGTGGGTTCGAGTTAATCCAGGACAATGACGGGTTGAACTTGACTAGTGGCCTATAACTTGTTGGTAAGCGTCAAGGTTATAGGTTGTTAGGGGCAAAAACCACATCAGGAGTTTCAAATATACAGGAAACTTGCTAGTGTTTCATACCTTCTGGAGTATGGTAACTAGAGTGGCTTCTATCTAGGTTATCACGCGATGATAGTTGGATCCCGATCCCATTGATGAGTAGAATTACTCTTAGGAGATATTTTTCACTTCACAATTAGCTAACCTATTAGGTGTCTAGAAAAGTGTTAACGGGGCTACGTCTCTGCGGAAACGAGGTTTATTTTAATTAGGTTTATGCAAGAGCATGGGGAATTACTAACACTCACCTGGCTGAACGGTTAGCGAACTTGTGAGGGGTAAATGATCTCGACTAGTTTTCCTTTTATAGGTTTGAAGGAAAATTCGAGGAAATAGTGGGAGCCATCCTGATTAGATAAACTAATAACCAATCTAATCTTGCAAGAGCGCACGCTGAATGTTTCTTTTCTCTCTCTCTCCAGGTAGCAACCATTTCACGCCCTAATCAAGATAATAAAACGTTTGACTTGACCAAATGTAACGTTCTGAAAATTCGTTTAAGTTAATTGTCCGATAATTAGTAATACAACTCGTGTTTTCCGTAAAACTTAGTTATAATTATTTTTCCATATAGACTTAAATATACCTATTTTAACTATGTAATTGATAGTATTGGTATTTAATTAGTCACTTGTTAATTGCTAGTTTACTTAATTAGTTTCCTTAATTATTTATTTTTAAATATAATTTTAAGCATTCACTTACACACTAAATTAGTGATAATTACAAATTAATATGGGTTAATACAAAATTGTGCACCATGACACAACTAAAACCCATGTTGTAGCATGCCCACTTTAAAAAAAATTGTCAAGATGGTTCTAGATTTTTAAAGAAAACATAATAGAAAAAATAAAAAATAAAAGAGAATGAAAACAAAAGAGGTATGGTGCATGTATAATTGAGGAATGGTGTGTGTGTTGTAGGGGTAAGGTTACCTCTCTCTCTCTCTTTCTCCCTCTCCTCCAAATTCGGCAGCACCTTTTCCCCCCATTTTCCCACTTTCCCACTTGCAAAAACCTCACAAAAACTCATCTCAAAAATCCACAAAATTAATTCAATTTCCTATCAAATTAATCACAAGATTTCTTTGCCTAAACTAAGCATGGTTCTTGAAAACAAGTTGCCATTCTTGGTGGCAATAGCTAACTAGTGGGATCTTTCCAAAATCTTGAGGTATAAAAACTTAATCCAAGTTGTTACTTGTTAATTATTTGCTTAAATATAACTTTAATTAGATATTAATATAGCTTTAATTGCAAATAAAATTTTAAAGAGAAGGGTTTGGTTAAGAAATTAAAGTTTTTATCACTAAATTAAGTTAGCTAAGTGTAGTTTGTTATCTAATGGTTTATCAAATATAATCTAGTGGTTAAACTTGCTAATCTTTACTTTTAAATTGTCTAAATTAGGTGTTTAAGCAAATTAATTTTATGTTTAGTGTGTAAAAGGTGAGATTAAAATTGGTAAATATTTGGGTGGTATAATTAAGATATTTAAGTGTAATTTGTGGCCACTAGGTTTGGTAACACATCTAATTTTGCACTTAATGGTTGAGAGTTGCTTACTAGATTTTTAGAATAAATAGATTTTAATTAAGTTTGAGATTGTGATGATCCACAACCTATTTCCCATAATATTTAGTGTGATGTGAATGCGCGATTGGTGCGATTGGGTTCTAGGTGTAAGTGTACGGTAGCGCCCCGGCCGTCAATCCGAGGCCAAATGCGAAAACAAAAACTTTTTAGGAAACCGGCGCCATCGTACGCTAAACTAGCTAACTACTAAGAAGTGAGAGTGGCTATACCGATCGATCCGTGTCCTTCGGTCTTTAGCCACCATGTCTTGCTCCTCGCGGCATCTCCGATCTCCGGTCTCCTCGTCGGAAAGGGCACCACATCTTCGAATCCTTTTACGGGCTCCCGCTTCATCCGAAGCAACTCGGACACGAAGTTTGCTAGCCGACGTGTCCAAGGTGAAGTAGAGAATGTGTGTGATAACTTTGTCTCTTGACACTCTAGGATTCTCAACACATGAGATGGTTAGAGTGGAGGTAGAAGATGATGCCATTAGTGGAAATTGTGAGTTAGAGGAAGAAGAAGAAGAAGAGGCTTTCTTTTTCTATTGTGTGAGATAAAAGATGAGAGCACTAGAATGATAATCCAAGAGCCAACCCCAAGCCTATGGCTGCCCTCTCTCTCTCCATCCATCATTTCACACCCTTAATCAAACACTAATGTGACATTTGCACAATAAAAGAGACCATGAGTCACTAAATATGTCCATGTCACATTTAATGCACCTCATCATGAACTAAGCTCATATTTTCCGCCAAAATAAACACTAACCCAAATGTTTATAATAATAAAAATATATGGCAACATCTAAAGTAAAATCGTGACGGATCACAAGGATACCCCTCACCTGTATATACATACCTGCATTCGCATTCCGACTGAATGCGAATGCGATGAGACAAAAGTAATCCAACAAATCTAATAATAGGATCTGGCTTAAACCAAAGCCCACTAATATGATCCGTCCGATCATGATCCGTGCATGACTGCATGTATATGATCGAACCCTGCCATAATACCATACGGCCTCTACAACGCTTCGCTCGAAACTTGAGAAACTGTCTGAAGGGGACTCTAAAGACTCGTCAATACACTGGCTATGGATTTAACCACTAGCACGTCAGTGGTACTAGCTGTACGTAACGGGCCACCAGGTATTGACCAAAAGGGAGGTCGATGAGCGAACTCATCCTGACACCCTACTGAGCCTGTCAGTGACAATATCAGTACAGTCCGGTCCGTTCTTCTATGAGTATCGCATGTCGGGCCTAGGGGGTTGGTAAAAGTCAGACCCCTAAAAGCGGTACAAGTCGTGTCGGAGTGTAGCCCAGAACACCCTGAGATACTACTGGAATACCTACCAGTAAATCTCCTGCCTTGGCCAAGGACTTCGTGTAATGGCTCTCCTAGACACAGCGCGATCTCACCCCCAATACTGGGAGAGACGAAACCCCTGCCGATCCGCTCACTGCCTCCATGTGGCTCGGGACTGTACCCAACTAAAACCTGTTTGCACGACTCCTTTGAGCCGTGGTAGGGTAGTAATCAAAGCACAGTGGGAACTCACACGAGACAAATGACGATCTTAGGTCGATGAACTAACCTGTACACATAACACCAGGGAACTGCTATCTGACGCTAGGTATAAAACCAACTAGCATGTTCTCGGCGAGTCCTGTCCGGTGTACTCATAACCCAATGAGCACCTATATACGTCTTAGGTGAACCAACTGACACCAATGGCTTGTGAGACCAGCCACCGCCCCTCGTTGGGGTCTCGACCCGTATAAACTAGTCTACTCTGGAGTATCGATGCCTTGTCTCGAAACTCCCTCGACTAGGGACCTTTTAAGGATACGCTTACAGACCCCAGCTCCCACGTATATGATCGCCACCATACTGCTGGCAGTCAAGCAAGAATCCTAAGGGCTCTATCAACGTGCAATAGTGATATGTAAGGTCACCTAAAGCATGTACACGATGATAAAGATAAACAAGATAGCATACTATCATCTTGAGTAAGACTGTCCTACCGGCATAGGTCTTCCCTCAATCATTGCAATCACGTGCCTGCGATCCAATAATTGACTTTGAGGGCACTATATCCAACAATCTCCCACTTTCACTCAAGGCTAATTATTGCGATGTCGCATACTCACAGCCCGTGTGATACCGAACATCCAACTCCTCTACTTGTCAGTCTCACAAAGCCCGTTTGTGAAACTATTGTAGGGTTCCTAGGCACTCTTGTGAGGGTTCATAAGGCATCAAACATGCCCGAATAAAATTTTAGACGTGTCGAACAACCCAAAGCCGGGATCTTTGCTAGGTTATTAGGATTTAACATGCAAGTAAACATCTTTACTACTAAGTGTGAGGGATTACAACCTTTGTAGTCCGCTCCTTCACTTCATAAGCACCGAGTAGAAGTCCCTTCGCCGCGATCCACGATCTCCCCGGCTCAAGAGAGGCTTCACGACTCGAACAATCCATTCTAGCTTGTAGTATTCCGTTTCTCCGATAATCTACGTCGAAGTTGCTATAACTCAAGCTATCCAACTCTAATGAGGTGAACACCCTAATCTAATGGGTTAGATTAGATGAGGAAGATGGAGTAGTATTTATGCTATCTTTTTATTTCAATTTCTCACAAGAAATCATCACCAAAGGAATAACTAGTGAGCTTTCTCAAAGCTCATGAGAGAAGAAGATGATGGAAAAAGAATTAAACCTTTTGTAATGAATAATGAAAAGTATATATGAATTAATAATGTAACCATAGTTTAGTATGACAAGGATAACCCTTTTAGAGAATAAACTAGAGCTAGGGTTTGGTTAGGTTAAAGAATGAGTCATGGATAAATATCAACCATAATATCTTAACTAAGACAAAAGGAAAACTTCTAGATGGTGCAAGAAGAAGCTAACCCTAATCAAACCCTAATCTCATTTAATCATCACTAAACATGTTTCATTATTAATCATATCATGTTACTATAATATATATCACATATATATTATATATTTGTAACAAAAGAAAATAATACAATTAACATATATCGCATATATATCAATATATTATCCGGTGAGAAAATGAAATAATAAAGCGAGCCAATATTAGATAATGTAATACAATATATCATATATATCATTATACATTAAACCATCGAATCAACTCTTGATCCGACAATCCGGCTATATCGAATATAACCGACTAATATATCATGTGCCGATTCATCGAATCAACACTTGATCCGATGACCCGGTTCATATCTAAATATCTCGAGAATATAATACGGTATCTCATATCGCATTATTCTCGATCCTGCACATATCACATATGTGCCTCTACTCCGTTTTGCCTGAGCCAAGAAAGCTCTGTGTAGGACTCTAAAGAATCGTCAATACGCCGGTAGCAGGTGATGATCATATCAAACACCCACAAGCTGCAAGCGGTCAGCTAAATGTAACAGCCACCCAGGTATTGAGCGATCAGAAGATCAACAAACTAGCCTGTACGTTCTCCTATGAATCCAATCAGTAACACTCCCGTACAGTCCGGTCTATTCGTCTGATATGTCGCATATCAAGTCTAGGGGTGGTATACGTCAGACCCCAGTAACCGATAAGTCGTGTCGATGTGAGGCTCATAACAGGTCGAGAAACTACTGGTAACACTTACCAGTAAATCTCTATATCGGCCCTGGCCAGGGACTTTCAGTTATAGCCAATCGAACACAGCACAACATCAACTCCCTATACCGGGAGAGACGAATCCCCTCCTATCGCTTATTGCCTCCATGTGATTCGGGACTGTACCCAAAAGCCACCGTTTTGCATGCCCTCTTAGACGTGGTAAGGTGGAAATCAAAGCACAGTAGGAATCACACAAGACTCTATGACGATCTCGGGTCTACAGACTACCCTGTACCAGTGTCACCGGAGAACTGCCATCTGACGTGTGTTATATCACCATCTGGGAGTTCTCGGCGAGTCCGTCCAGTGTACCCAGTCTCCACTGAGCACCCGTACACCATCTCTGATGTCAAACACCGATGGATATGGGATCATCCATCGCCCATCATATGGGTCAAGATGCGTATACGCTAGTCTACTCTGGTGTATCGATGCCCTGTCTCGATATACCCTCGACTAGGAACAGTTATAGGATGTACTCATCGATTACTATGGCCCCACTAGTATGATCTCATCATAGTCCTAGTAGTCGAGTACAGATCCTAAGGGCTTTATCAACATGTGAGAGTAAGACAGTAAACCAGTACAAGTCAACATGTTAAGATAAAGTGAAACCAAATAGCATACTATCATGACGAGCAAGAAATTCCTCTCTATATATATCCAAGCATTCATCATAATATAAATCATATGTACAACAATGGACTCTAGGGCATATACATAATTAACAATCTCCCACTTGCACTAAGGCCAGCTGCTGTAGTATCTCATACCTAGCATCCCGAATAATCTCTCAAACTGTATCTGGGGAATGGCCTTCGTGAGTGGATCCGCAGTATTGTCCTTCGTGTCTACTCTCCTGACCTCGATCTCCCGGCGATCAACTATCTCCCTGATCAGGTGATACTGCCTCAGAATATGTCTGGACTTCTGATGGGACCTAGGTTCCTTGGCCAAAGCCACAGCTCCATTGTTATCGCAATACAAAGGTATTGGATGCTCAATGGATGGAACCACATCAAGTTCACTAATGAACTTCGTTATCCAGACAGCCTCTTTGGCAGCATCGTTGGCAGCGATGTATTCAGCCTCCATCGTCGAGTCTGCAACGGTATCCTGTTTGGAACTCTTCCAACATACCGCCCCTCCATTGAGGGTAAAGACAAATCCCGAGTGTGACTTAGAGTCGTCATTATCACTTTGGAAGCTGGAATCGGTAAAGGACTCCACCCGGAGTTCTCCGTTACCATACACCAAGAACATCTCTTTAGTCCTTCGTAAGTACTTGAGAATGTTCTTCACAGCTGTCCAGTGACTCTCTCCAGGATCTGCTTGATACCGACTCACTACACTTAGTGAGTATGCTACATCGGGTCTGGTATATAGCATCGCATACATGATAGAGCCTACTGCCGAAGCATAGGGTATCCCTTGCATGTGAGCTCTCTCCAAATCAGTCTTGGGAGACATCTCTTTGGAGAGAGTGAGTCCAGAGATCGTGGGTTGGTTCCCACGCTTGGATTCTTCCATACTAAACCTCTTTAGTATGGTGTCAATGTACCTGGATTGGGACAATCCCAGAATCCGTTTAGATCTATCTCTATAGATCATGATTCTTAATATGCAGGAGGCATCACCTAGATCTTTGAGAATCTTTGTGATAAGAAGAGCTTGACTGATTGCAGCATAGGAATATCATTTCCAATCAAGAGTATGTCATCCACGTACAATACGAGGAAGACAACCTTACTCTCTGCTACCTTTTTATAGATACAAGATTCATCTATATTTTTGATGAAGTCAAACTCTTTGACTACAACATCAAAACAGATATTCCAACTCCGCGATGCTTTCTTTAACCCATAAATAGATTTAAGCAGCTTGCACACATTTCCGCTGCTCCCACTATCTACGAAGCCCTCTGGCTGAGTCATGTACACGCACTCTTCTAAATCACCGTTTAGAAAGGCGATCATAACATCCATTTGCCAGATTTCGTAGTCATGGTACGCAGCAATGGCAAGTAAGATCCGGATGGACTTAAGTATAGCTACTGGAGAAAAGGTTTCTTCATAATCCACACCTGATCATTGACGAAAACCCTTTGCTACAAGTCTAGCTTTGAAAGTCTCAACTTTTCCATCTGCACCAAATTTCTTTTTAAAGATCCACTTGCTCCCAATAGGTTTTACCCCTTCAGGAGCATTTTCCAAAGTCTATACTTTGTTGGTGTACATGGATTCCATCTCAGATCGCATTGCATCCAGCCACTTCACAGAGTCACCACTCGTGATGGCCTGCTCGAAACTAGTTGGGTCATCATCTTCCATGATGCAATCCTCGCTTCCACCATCAATGAGAAAACCGTAGTATCTCTCAGGTGGATGAGAAACCCTGCTAGATCGGCGGAGAGGCTGGGGTTCATCGGGTACTACTGAATCCTCTGGTTCTACCAAGTCTTCTGTTATAGTTTGTGTCGCTGGAACCTCTTCCAGTTCTACCTCAATGCCACTAATCTGTTTCATAAGAAAACCTTTTTCTAAGAAAGTGGCATGTCGAGAAACAAACACCTTTTGTTCCTCGGGGTGGTAGAAGATATACCTTTGTGAATTTTTGGGATATCCTACAAACTTACATAAGACAGATCTTGCCTCGAGTTTGTCCGGATTTTGTCTTTTGACATAGGCTGGACAACCCCATATCTTAACATACTTAAGAGATGATCTCTTCCCTTTCCATATCTCATATGGAGTGGTAGGCACTGATTTGGTAGGAACCATATTCAATAGGTGTATGGCTGTCTCAAGCGCATACCCCCAGAAGGAAATAGGTAACTCAGCAGTGCTCATCATAGAGCGCACCATATCTAATAGGGTGTGATTCCTCCGTTCCGATACACCGTTGTGCTGTGGTGTATGAGGTGGAGTAAGCTGAGAGAGAATCCTATTCTCTTTTAGATAATCTAGGAACTCATTGCTTAAGTATTCTCCTCCTCGATCAGATCGAAGGATCTTAATACTTTTGCCCGTTTGGTTCTCTACTTCTCTGAATTTCTCAAAAGCTTCAGACTTGTGTTTCAACAGGAACACATGCCCGTATCTAGAGAGATCGTCAATGAATGTAATGAAGTAGGAAGAACTGTTCCTGGCGTGTGTAGACATGGGACCGCATACATCACTATGTACCAGTCCTAAGAGTTCGGTAACTCTTTCTCCGTGTCCACTAAACGGAGCTTTGGTCATTTTTCCTTTGAGACATGAATGGCAAGTATCATAAGATGATAATTCGAACAGATTCAAATATCCATCCTTATGTAACTTAGCCAGTCGTGTCGCATTGATATGACCAAGTCTACAATGCCACAAGAAGGATTCGTTCATTTCTGAACTCTTCCTCTTGTGTGTGTTTTGTATATTGAGGACTGTATTTTGATTGAGAATGAATATGCCATTATGTAACGAGCCTGATGCAATCAACTTTTGATTTAGGAATATGTTCATAACATTATCCTGTACTACAAAATTATATCCTTCTTTACTTAATAAAGAAACTGATATAATATTGCACATCATGTTCGGTATATAATAGCACTCATTCAGAATCAGTGTATTACGACTTGGTAATACAAGGTGATATTCGCCAACTGCTTTGGCTACAATACTTGCACCGTTCCCTACTTGAACGGAATGATCACATTTTCCCAGTTCTCTACCTTTACGTAGCCCATGTAACAATTTACATATGTGGGATCCTGATCCGGTATCTAATACCCAGGACGTAGGGTGAACTGAGAAACAGTTCTCAATAACTAACACACCCGAAGAAGATGCATCAACATGCATGTTCTTTTGGGCGGCTTGAGAATCCAGATATTCTCATATTCCCTGTTTAGTCTTATAACTCTTATAAGAAAGAACGGGTCCAACGTTCCCCTGCTCAGTATAATAAGCGGGTTCAGTCAATATATCCATATTATTATCTTGATTATGGCCTGACATGGTCGCTACCTAGAGAGAGAGAGAAGAAAACACTTTAGCGTATGCTCTTGCAAGATTAGATTGGTTATTATCTTATCTAATCAGGATGTCTCCCACTGTTTTTATCAAATCTTCCTTCAAACCCTAAAAGGTAAGATTAGCCGGGATTAATTACAATCTACAATTTCGTCAATCATTCAGCCAGATCAGTGTCGGTACTTTGAGGGAAGTTCCCCGTGCTTTCGCACGGACCTAATTAAAGTAAACCTCGTTTTCCCAGAGGCGTAACCCCGTTAATACTTTTCTAGACACCTACTTGATCGGCTAATTGTCCTGTGTAAAACTCTCCCAGGAGTAACTCTTACACGCAGTGGGTATCGGGATCCAACTATCTCATAGGAGGTATGAAATCTCATTACAAATTTCAACACTTAAAATCCCCGATAATGCTTTTGCCCCTAACGTGCTATGATCTTGACGAATGCCAAACAACTCATAGTCCGCTAGTCAAGTTCAACCCGTACAGTTCTTGATTGAATTAAACCCACCCGCACGACACTTGACGAATGACAAACAACGCCGTACGAATACCCTAATCCAATCGCATCATATGCTACAGATAAATAGTAAATAGCTACCGTACACTACGCCTTGACGAATGCCAAACAACCGTAGCACGAATACTAAGTAATATCTATCTGAAATGTCGGAGGGCTACGACAGGTTTTTCTGAAAACCTATTGCGTAATGAACTTGATATCGTTGTAGAATCAAGTGAAATTTTGAAATGGAGTGATTTTGAGGCTTTCATTAGTTTTGCTAAAGAGGTCACTCCCGGTGAAGGGATCTCGGCTCTTTCCCCATCGAATAAGGTGCAGGATATATCATATATATCGCTATGCAAAGCAAAACTCTAAAAGCAATCAAAAGAAAAACCGAGAGTTGTAGCATCTGCCAGTTTTGCTAAAGAGGTCACTCCCGGTGAAGGGATCTCGGCTCTTTCCTCATCGAATAAGATGCAGGGTATATCATATATACCGCTATGCAAAGCAAAACTGTAGCTACCCTTTTTATAAAGTTTTGATTCTACAACATCTTTTAGATTTCTTTTTTTTTTATTAATCTCATTAATAAAATCCCATCAGCTTATGCTTCCTAAGCATCACAGAAGAAACGAAAGCAGTAATATTTATATATCAGCCTATATATATATATAGTATAAGCATTCGTCTCAGGCAGTAATATGATCTCATCACAGAACATTGCAACAGAAGAACATATATGAAATATTGGATATACTAGGACGTCCGTGTTTTCAATACGAGCCTGTATAAAACACGGATTCCACGGTCGCGACGAATAGCCAAACCCACATCCCTAGACCCCTACGAGAGCGTCAAGTAACACTGCCAATTCTAGGGTTAGGAGACCCGGTCTCGACTCCTCGAGATGGCATCCCACTGGACCCCAGAACCCGGTTACTTATGCTCTCCTCCTTGGGTCTACCTAATGCGGAAAAGTAAATAATATACAATGGTGACATCAACCTCATCCCGGAAGTGCCCCAATAAAAGAATATTACATACAAATGAATTTTACATGAATGAAAATAAAAACCCTCATCTCACATAAAACCCCCGGCTATTCATAACACGATGATCCAATATAACATATCACAACAACACATAATATCACATATCATCAATGTAAGTAAGTATGCATACACCGATCGTCGTTGATGTATAGCAACGAAGACCGGCAATACAACTACATACTACACTTACGGTCACAGAAAAGAAATTGTAAAACTACAATATTTGGAATCCACAATCACTTAAGACATCGTAAATCCGAAATATCACATACTTCGCATTTCATGCCTAACTGTATGAATTCCACATATTGTATCACATTCCAGATAAATAGACAGTATTAAACTTTCTAAACAGATAATCAAATACCCAAGATTTCCTAAATAGCTCAACACTTGAGCGGAGTTCAAATAATCCCAGAATATGTCACGGTACCGGTGATCTAGTCGTAGAAGGGTCAAGCCAACGCCTCACATATGGCACGCCGTACTGCCCCAAACCCTAAGGTTTAGAGGCAGTTCAAGACGGTCACATAATCGAGTTAAGCTTTGTTGTCTTCTAGAGGGTCCACCGTGTTACTTGCACATTTTTCCAAAAGATTTAAACCCGATAAAAATTCAACACTTGAAAGTTTTTTCGTGCCGGGAAAAAGTGAGTTAATGATATCCGCTCGAACTTTTTAACAGTTTCTAAATATCCGGAAAACACCACAAAATTAAATTTTCCGATCGAATCAACGATTACAAAATAAACCCCAAAACACTCAACACTTGAGCCAGATTAAAAATACCCAGAAAAATATATATTCACCTACAGATATAACCATGGAAAAACGAGTCAACGATTTGTCTGTACGGCCGCGGATCCGCGGCAGGAGCAAGGTATTGCCGCGGTTCCGCGGCTGATTGTACGGATCATTGACACATGTTTCACAGAGATGCTTATATTTTCCTGCTGGTATTTTAAAGCATTTTTAATTCTGAAAAATCACAGTTTTTAAAAAATATCCAGAGAGGGGTTCTATTTGGTCGTATCGGGTTCGATCGGAGTTTTAACTTCGAATACACATCGCCTAATGCTCTAGCTAGGCTCTGATACCAGTGTAGGGTTCCTAGGCACTCTTGTGAGGGTTCATAAGGCATCAAACATGCCCGAATAAAATTTTAGACGTGCCGAACAACCCAAAGCCGGGATCTTTGCTAGATTATTAGGGTTTAACATGCAAGTAAACATCTTTACTACTAAGTGTGAGGGATTACAACCTTTGTAGTCCGCTCCTTCACTTCATAAGCTCCGAGTAGAAGTCCCTTTGCCGCGATCCACGATCTCCCCGAATCAAGAGAGGCTCCACGACTCGAACAATCCATGCTAGCTTGTAGTATTCCGTTTCTCCGATGATCTACGTCGAAGTTGCTATAACTCAAGCTATCTCACTCTAATGAGGTGAACACCCTAATCTAATGGGCTAGATTAGATGAGGATGATGGAATAGTATTTATGCTATCTTTTTATTTCAATTTCTCATAAGAAATCATCACCAAAGGAATAACTAGTGAGCTTTCTCAAAGCTCATGAGAGAAGAAGATGATGGAAAAAGAGTTAAACCTTTTGTAATGAATAATGAAAAGTATATATGAATTAATAATGTAACCATAGTTTAGTATGACAAGGATAACCCTTGTAGAGAATAAACTAGAGCTAGGGTTTGGTTAGGTTAATGAATGAGTCATGGATAAATATCAACCATAATATCTTAACCAAGACAAAAGGAAAACTTCTAGATGGTGCAAGAAGAAGCTAACCCTAATCAAACCTTAATCTCATTTAATCATTACTAAACATGTTTCATTATTAATCATATCATGTTACTATAATATATATCGCATATATATTATATATTTGTAACAAAAGAAAATAATACAATTAACATATATCGCATATATATCAATGTATTATCCTGTGAGAGAATGAAATAATAAAGCGAGCCAATATTAGATAATGTAATACAATATATCATATATATCATTATACATTAAACCATCGAATTAACTCTTGATCCGACAATCCGGCTATATCGAATATAACCGACTAATATATCATGTACCGATTCATCGAATCAACACTTGATCCGATGACCCGGTTCATATCTAAATATCGCGAGAATATAATAAAGTATCTCATATCGCATTATCCTCAGTCCTGCACATATCACATATGTGCCTCTACTCCGTTTTGCCTGAGCCAAGAAAGCTCTGTGTAGGACTCTAAATAATCGTCAATACGCCGGTAGCAGGTGATGATCATATCAAACACCCACAAGCTGCAAGCAGTCAGCTAAACGTAACAGCCACCCAGGTATTGAGCGATAAGAAGATCAACAAGCTAGCCTATACGTTCTCCTGTGAATCCAATCAGTAACACTCCCGTACAGTCCGGTCTGTTCGTCTGATATGTCGCATATCAAGTCTAGGGGTGGTATACGTCAGACCCCAGTAACCGATAAGTCGTGTCGATGTGAGGCTCATAACAGGTCGAGAAACTACTGGTAACACTTACCAGTAAATCTCTATATCAGCCATGGCCAGGGACTTTCAGTTATAGCCAATCGAACACAGCACAACATCAACTCCCTATACCGGGAGAGACGAATCCCCTCCTATCGCTCATTGCCTCCATGTGATTCGGGACTGTACCCAAAAGCCACCGTTTTGCACACCCTCTTGGACGTGGTAAGGTATAAATCAAAGCACAGTGGGAATCATACAAGACTCTATGACGATCTCTGGTCTACAGACTACCCTATACCAGTGTCACCGGAGAACTGCCATCTGACGTGTGGTATATCACCTTCTGGGAGTTCTCGGCGAGTCCGTCCAGTGTACCCAGTCTCTACTGAGCACCCGTACACCATCTCTGATGTCAAACACCGATGGATATGGGATCATCCATCGCCCATCATATGGGTCAAGATGTCGGTCCACGTTTCTCACCTCGGTTCTTACGGGGAGGCGGAAACGGCGAAAAATAATTATTTGGCGCAAGGCAACATAGACTTGAAGCCGGATCTTTGCTAAACTAGAAACTAGCAAACTACTAGTGGCTTTAACTACTATGCCGTAGAAATTATACCTCACGAAACCGGTCCTTCGGGTCTTCTCTCCGCTGTCCGGCTCGTCCATCCACGCTCCGAGGATCGATCCGGATCTTGGTCACCTCCGCGGTCTCCTTGAGTCGAAGACGATCCACCCGAGAGATGTACACCGAGCTCTACCTCGAGCCGAGGCAACTAGGGCAACGAGATCGCTAGTCAAGATGCCTTAGGTTGTGTAGTAGAGATATATGGAAGTGTTTGTCTTTGTGGGATCTTTTTCTCTCAACACATGAGATCAAAAGAAGAAATCAAGAGGAGGAAAAAGGAGGAGCTAGCAACCATGAGAGCTTTTCTTTTCTTCTCACAAGAACAAGAGAGAGAATGAGAAAAGAATTATGAGCTAAAGAAATGAACCATGGTTGCAATAATAGTAAACAACATCATTACAAATCCTATCATGATAAAGTTGATGCTACATTGAATTGACCATTTTCATAATCAAAAAGAAAAAGAAAATCCAAAGAAGAGTGTAGACCTCTCATGAAGGTCAATAGTCAACACCGGTCAACGGGTCAACAAAGTCAAGAGAGATCATGGTGGTCAAATGGTCAATGCAATTAGCCATCACAAAATTATCACTAAAAGGATTAGTAAACAATGTCTCTGGCTCATAATGGTTTTGACCGAACGAATTGCCCAAACCCTAATGAGCCTGCCACATAACGGTTTTGACCGAACCAACTGCCAAAACCGTAATGAGTCACCTCCTCCTTCATCGCTCCTCAAAACTGTGCATACACGCCCGCATCCGCATTCTGTAGAATGCGAATGCAAAGAAGACAAAACAAATCCATCTGTGCAATACTAGGATCCGGCTTAAACCAAAGCCCACTAGAATTGCCTGCCCGAACAGATACGCACACAAGTGCACGTAAGTAATCGCAGCCCTGCCGTAAAACCATACGGCCTCTACACGTTTCGCTCAGTGCAGGGAAACTCTCTGTGTGGGACTCTAAAGACTCGACACTACGCTGGCGGTGGGTTTAACCACAGACCGCAAGCGGCACTAGCTGTACGTAACGGTCCCCAGGTAGATATCGATAAGAAGGCCAATGAGGTAAACCCATCTGAACTCCTACTGAGCCTGTATGTGACAATCTCCGTACAGTCCGGTCTGTTCGTCTGATACATCACATGGCGGGCCTAGGGGGTGGTGAACGTCAGTCCCCTAATAGCGGTACAAGTCGTGTCGGAGTGTAGCCCAGAACACCGTGAGATAACACTGGAAACCTACCAGTATATCTCGCTTGCCCTGGCCAGGGACTACTCGTGTAATGTCTCTCTTAGACACAGCGCGATGTCAACCCCCAATACCGGGAGAGACGAATTCTGTCTAACCGTCACTGCCTCCAAGTGCTTCGGGACTGCACCCAACTACTACCTGTTTGCACGACTCCTTTGAGCAGTGGTAGGGTAGTAATCTAAGTACAGTAGGAACACACTCGAGGTGAAGTGACAGTGTCAAGTCAGCGGACTAAGCTGTACTCATGTCACCTGGTAACTGATAACTGACGATAGGTATAATACCAACCAACAGTCCCCGACGAGTCCTGTCCAGTGTACTCGTAACCTAACGAGCACCCGCATACTATCTCCAGTACGACGTACTGATGGCTGTGGGACAGACCATCTCCCCTGCTGGGATGAGAAGCGCATACGCTAGTCTACTCCGGAGTATCGATGCCCTGTCTCGATAGTCCAACGACTAAGGACCTGCATAAGGATGTGCTTATAGATTACCTAGCCCCCACAAGTGTGACTGCCATCACAACGTTGGTAATCAAGCAAAGATCCTAAGGGCTCCACTAATATGTATATAAGCGATATGCTAAAAGAAACACATGCACATATTGAAGTAGAGACAAACCAAGTAGCATACTAGTATTTTGAGCAAGACTGTCAATACAACTGTGAATATCCTAAGCTTCCATTAAGTAATATACAAGCTAGTATGATACAGTAATGGCCTCTAGGGCATATACACTAACAATCTCCCACTTGCACTAAGGCCATGTACTGGCGTATCGAAGACCTATCATCTCGATCAGCCGCTCAAACTGAGTCTAGGGTAGGGCCTTTGTGAGTGGATCTGTAGTGTTATTCTCCGAATTTACTCTCTTCACCTCGATCTCCCGGCGATCTACGATCTCCCTGATCAGGTGGTACCGCCTCAAAATGTGCCTGGACTTCTGATGGGACCTGGGTTCCTTCGCTAAAGCTATAGCTCCGTTGTTGTCGCAATATAGCGGTATTGGATCAAGAATGGTAGGAACCACCTGAAGCTCCGTGAGGAACTTCTTCATCCAGACAGCTTCCTTTGCGGCATCGCAAGCAGCTATGTACTCCGCTTCCATAGTTGAGTCGGCAACGGTCTCCTGCTTGGAACTCTTCTAGCAAACCACCCCTCCATTGAGGGTAAAGACATAACCCGATATGGACTTGGAGTCATCCTTGTCACTCTGGAAGCTGGAGTCAGCAAAGGCCTCGATCTGGAGGTCTTTTCTGCCATACACCAAGAACATCTCCTTAGTCCTTCTCAGGTACTTGAGAATGTTCTTTACCGCTATCCAGTGTTTCTCCCCTGGGTCCAACTGATACCGGCTTACAACGCTCAATGCGTATGCTACATCTGGTCTGGTATATAACATCGCATACATTATAGAGCCTACCGCAGAAGCGTAGGGTATAATAGACATGCGATCCCTTTCCAAATCAGTCTTGGGAGACATTTCTTTGGAGAGGGTGATTCCGTGACAAGCCGGTAGATTACCGCGCTTTGAATCTTCCATACAGAATCTTTTCAGTATGGTGTCAATGTACCTGGACTGTGAAAGTCCCAACATCCTCTTAGATCTATCACGATAGATCTGGATCCCCAGAATGTAGTTGGCATCGCCCAGGTCCTTCATGGAGCACCTCTGCGACAAGAATCCTTTGACTGACTGTAACATAGGAATATCATTTCCTATTAGGAGAATGTCATCCACGTACAAGACGAGGAATACCACAGTTCTCCCTACAATCTTACTGTAAATGCATGGTTCATTTGGGTTTTTGATAAAGTCGAATTCTTTGACAGTATCATCGAAGCAGATGTTCCAACTCCGCGATGCCTGCTTCAGTCCATAGATGGACTTTAGCAACTTGCACACTCTACCGCTGCTCCCACTCTGAATGAATCCCTCCGGCTGATCCATATAGACGCACTCTTCTAAATTTCCATTTAGGAAAGCCGTCTTTACGTCCATCTGCCAGATTTCATAATCGTGGAAAGCAGCAATGGCAAGAAGGATCCGAATGGATTTCAGCATAGCCACTGGAGAAAAAGTCTCGTCATAGTCCAAACCAGGTCTTTGACGAAAACCCTTTGCAACAAGTCTAGCTTTATAGGTTTCAACATGCCCATCTACACCAATCTTCTTTCTGAAGACCCATTTGCATCCTACGGGTTTTACCCCATCTGGAGCAAAGTCCAAAGTCCAAACTTTGTTGGTGTACATGGACTCCATCTCGGTCCGCATTGCATCCAGCCATTTTACCGAGTCACCGCTCTGAATGGCTTGCTGGAAGCTAGTCGGCTCACCATAATCCATGGTGCAATTCTCTCTATCCCCGTCTATGAGAAAACCGTAGTATCTTTTGGGCGGATGAGACTGCCTACTGCTCCTGCGGAGTGGCGCTGGAATGTCCTGTTCTTTCGAACCCTCTGGTTCTACTAAGCTTTCAGTAATAGCTCGTGGTTCTGGAATTTCTTCAAGTTCTATTGCGCTCCCACTTATCTGGTTTTCCAAAAACTCAGTTTCCAAGAAGCGGGCATGACGAGAAACAAAAACCTTTTGTTCCTCTGCGTAATAGAAAAGATACCCCTTGGAGTTCTTTGGGTATCCCACAAACTTACACTGTACTGAACGTGCCTCGAGCTTGTCCGCATGCTGCTTTTTGACAAAAGCTAGACATCCCCATGTCTTAATGTGATTAAGATAGGGTTTCTTCCCACACCACATCTGATATAGTGTAGTAGGCACAGTCTTAGTTGGAACTCGGTTCAAAAGGTATGCAGCTGATTCTAGTGCATAACCCCAGAAGGATCGCGGTAACTCAGCCTTACTCATCATGGATCGAACCATATCCAATAGGGTTCGATTCCGCCTTTCCGATACACCGTTGTGTTGTGGTGTGTATGGAGGAGTAAACTGAGAGAGAATTCCATTCTCTTTTAATAAGCCCAGAAACTCGGCACTCAAGTATTCACCACCTCGATCAGATCTCAGTGTCTTGATACTTTTGCCTGTTTGTTTTTCAACTTCATTCTTGTATTCCTGAAATTTCTCAAAGGCCTCGGATTTGTGCTTCATCAAGAAGACATGCCCATACCTAGAGAAATCATCTGTGAAAGTAATGAAGTATGAATAACCACTTCGCGCATGTGTAGACAATGGACCACACACATCACTGTGTATGAGTCCCAAGAGCTCGCTCGCTCTTTCTCCGTGTCCAGAGAACGGAGCCTTTGTCATCTTTCCCATGAGACAAGATTCACAAGTGGCATAAGACTGGTACTCGAACGGATCCAAGTATCCTTCTTTATGTAACTTAGTCAACCGTGTCTCACTAATATGACCCAGTCTACAATGCCATAAGAAAGCCTGATTTAATTCCGGAGACTTTCTTTTAGGTGTGTTCTGAACACTGAACACCTGAGCTTAATTCAAAACGTATATACCGTTTTTCAATGTACCTGACCCAATCAGAACTTGATTTAGGTGGATGTTTACTACATCTCTTACAAAAGTAAAATCATATCCTTCCTTAGAAAGTAAGGATACAGATATGATATTACAAGTCGCACCTGGTACATAAAAACAGTCACGCAGAATCAATATCTGCCCAGTTGTCAGTCCTAGATGATACTCCCCTACAGATTCAGCATACATGCTCATTCCGTTAGCAACCCTGAGAGTCATATCACCTTTCTTGATAACCCTACGGTTTCTCAGAGCCTGTAACGAATTACAGATGTGAGATCCTGATCCGGTATCCAATACCCAGGAAGTAGGGTTAACTGACATACAGTTCTCTATTACAAACACACCCGAGGCCGAAGCCACAACATGATTCGAATTCTGGCCACTGGCTATACTAGCCCTGCAATCCTTCTGCCCATGTTCATTCCCGTAACAATAGGGACATTCCTCTTTTACTACATCCTTTCCCGAAACTTCTGCCCTTCCCTTTCTTTCTACTTCCCTGGTTTCCTTCAGGGTAGTAGGTAGAGACTGTTGAACTAAGTCAGCATCTGACCCGTTCTTCAACGTGGTCTTCAGGTCCGAGAGCTCAAAAGAGCTGGTCTCTGTAAGGACGTTGCCCCCTACAGATGATCCGATAGCCAACCTCGCTGGAAGCAATTCATTCGAGGTCTCATAACTTGCGATACGAGATTGCTCTCCATATAAATCTTTGTTATGGAGGAAGATAGAAACTAAGTCCATCTTCTCGTGCTTCCCCTGGTATGCACCATCAACTGAGGCTAACACGAGGCACTTGGCTTTCGCACATTCCTTTTCCGATGTCCTACGGATATGAATATCCGTGACAAAGGAAGCTGGACCTGAGACGACAGGGGTGGGATTAGTTAAGAGGTGTCCCAGCTTGTCATGGGCAATGGACATCTAGACAGACCTTTGCCAGTCATAACAGTCAGATTCAGTCATTTTATTATCTAGATGTAACCTAGGTGCGGTCACTGGGTCGCTGCAATTAAGAGAGAGAGAAGAAAACACTTAGCATGATGCTCTTGCAAGTTTAGATTGGTTTTTAATTTATCTAAACAGGATGGCTCCCACTGTCTCTCGAATCCTTCCTCAAATCATAAAGGAAGAATTAGTCAGGATCAATCTCACCGTACAATACTTGCTTAACCGTTCAGCCAGGCCAGTGTCGGTACTTCGAGGGAGGTTTTCCAACGCTTTCGTGAAGTTCCTTAATTAAATAACCTCTTTTCCCTGTGGGCGTAGCCCCGCTAACACCTTTCTAGACACCTACTTGGTTTATAGCATTGATCGTTAAGTGAGAAAGTTCCCGAGGAGTAGCATATACTCACAGTAGGATCGGGATCCAAATATCATCGCGTGACAGAACTGAAGGAATCCTACCAGAATTATCACACTCCAAATGGTATGCAGCGCTAGCAAGTTTCAGTACTTATGAAACTCCCGATGTGGATTTTTGCCCCATGCTCTTATGACCTTGACTTTGGCCAACAAATCATAAGTCACATGTCAAGTTCTACCCGTCATTGTCCAGGTTAATTTGAACCCACCCGCACATACCCTTGACTTTAGCCAACAAGGCAGTATGACTGTCCCAAACCAACGCATCTATCTATGCTACATATGAATACCCAACAGCTACCAAACACTAAGCCTTGACTTTGGCCAACAAACACAGCTTGAATACTATTGACTATCCATATGAAATGACGGAGGGCTACGAATGGTTTTGGTGAAACCGTGAACGTAGTGAACTTGATATAATCGATGGAACGAGATAGCTTTTAAAAGGAGTGGTTCAAGCTCCGCGTTTAAAAGTTGGTTTTCGAAAAGAACCGAGTGGTTTTGAAAGTGTTCCAACGACTGTTACTTGGTTTATTTTTTCTTGCATTAATTCCAATACGTCCCATCATTTAATCCTACCATTGCAGAAAAAAACCAAAATATGGCGTACGCTTATACCATCCGCATTCGCCATGGGGTCCCATCATCACCCGTTAGGTTACTTAACTAATGACAGAGCGGGGGCTGGACTAGCGCGGATGCAAAATATAAGCAACACCTAAATAGATATCATATATAGATATATAGCAATGATAGCCATTCCAGATCACAGATGAACACTTTGGATATACTAGGAATTCGCGATTCGTTCGAGCCTGCAACGAAAAGCGGATTACACGGTCGCGATGCATAGCCAAACCCCACCCTAGACCCCTACGGGTGCGGCAAACTACCCGCCAAGTACCCGAAGCGAAGCAACCTCCCTCAACCCGTGAGTAGGCCACTCGACACTTTGAGATACCCGGTAGTTTGTGCACCCCACCTTGGGTGTATCCTAGGAGCAAAAACAGTAAAAAGAAATTATACAATGACGGCTACAACCTCGACCCGATTGTGCGGCCATACAAATAATATTACATCAATTTATAAATTTTACATGAATGAAAGAAAAAGAAACTCTCATCTCACATCCACCCCGGCTATTCATCCGCGACAATCCACCGAGTTCATATCCACAAACCATCAACATTACATATCACAGATATGTATAACCCCCACTAATCGACGTATAGCGATTAGCGGACGTTCAATACATATATCACATCATAGATAATATCCATTAGCCAAAGTCTACGGAATATCGATCAAAATACGTATTTTTAACCACCCCAAAAGTCAATTTGCTCTCTGGAAAATCTGGGTAGAAAAAACATGTCTTAAAAATCCCAAAACAGCCAAACTAAAACACTGCACAAAACCCGATCCACTGCCGAGTTAAATCGGCCGCGGAACCGCGGCAATAAGCATGTCATTGCCGCGGAACCGCGGCGGTTTGGTCGAATCACTGGATCGTTTTTCTGCAGTGTTTTTACAAAACCCTGAGACGATTTTTCATATATTTTAAATCACTTTTTGAGCAGTATAAAAATCGACAGAAACTTGAGGTTTTGCGGACGTGCTTTGCGACTTTTTTCCGATCGATATTCTAAACACTTTACTAACTTACTAGTTTATGTTTAGCTAGGCTCTGATACCACTGTCAGTCCACGTTGCTCACCCCGGTTCTTACGGGGAGGCGGAAATGGCGAAAAACAATTATTTGGCGCAAGGCAACATGGACATGAAGCCGGATCTTTTCTAAACTAGAAACTAGCAAACTACTAGAGGCTTTAACTACTATGCCGTAGAAATTATACCTCACGAAACCGGTCCTTCGGATCTTCTCTCCACTGTCCGGCTCGTCCATCCATGCTCCGAGGATCGATCCGGATCTTGGTCACCTCCGTGGCCTCCTTGAGTCGAAGACGATCCACCCGAGAGATGTACACCGAGCTCCACCTCGAGCCGAGGCAACTAGGGCAACGAGATCGCTAGTCAAGATGCCCTAGGTTGTGTAGTAGAGATATATGGAAGTGTTTGTCTTTGTGGGATCTTTTTCTCTCAACACATGAGATCAAAAGAAGAAATCAAGAGGAGGAGGAAGGAGGAGCTAGCAACCATGAGAGCTTTTCTTTTCTTCTCACAAGAACAAGAGAGAGAATGAGAAAAGAATTATGAGCTAAAGAAATGAACCATGGTTGCAATAATAGTAAACAACATCATTACAAATCCTATCATGATAAAGTTGATGCTACATTGAATTGACCATTTTCATAATCAAAAAGAAAAAGAAAATCCAAAGAAGAGTGTAGACCTCTCATGAAGGTCAATGGTCAACACCGGTTAACGGGTCAACAAAGTCAAGAGAGGTCATGGTGGTCAAATGGTCAATGCAATTAGCCATCACAAAATTATCACTAAAAGGATTAGTAAACAATGTCTCCGGCTCATAATGGTTTTGACCGAACGAATTGCCAAAACCCTAATGAGCCTGCCACATAACGGTTTTGGCCGAACCAACTGCCAAAACCCTAATGAGGCACCTCCTCCTTCATCGCTCCTCAAAACTGTGCATACACACTCGCATCTGCATTCCGTAGAATGCGAATGCACAGAAGACAAAACAAATCCATTTGTGCAATACTAGGATTAGGATTAAACCAAAGCCCACTAGTATTGCCTGCCCGAACAGCATATGCACACAAGTGCACGTAAGTGATCGCAGCCCTGCCGTAAAACCATACGGCCTCTACACGTTTCGCTCAGTGCAGGGAAACACTCTGTGTGGGACTCTAAAGACTCGACACTACGCTGGCAGTGGGTTTAACCACAGACCGCAAGCGGCACTAGCTGTACGTAACGGTCCCCAGGTAGATGTCGATAAGAAGGCCGATGAGGTAAACCCATCCGAACTCCTACTGAGCCTGTATGTGACAATCTCCGTACAGTCCGGTCTGTTCGTCTGATACATCACATGGCGGGCCTAGGGGGTGGTGAACGTCAGTCCCCTAATAGCGGTACAAGTCGTGTCGGAGTAGCCCAGAACACCCTGAGATAACACTGGAAACCTACCAGTATATCTCGCTTGCCCTGGCCAGGGACTACTCGTGTAATGGCTCTCCTAGACACAGCGCGATGTCAACCCCCAATACCGGGAGAGACGAATCCTGTCTAACCGTCACTGCCTCCAAGTGCTTCGGGACTGCACCCAACTACTACCTGTTTGCATGACTCCTTTGAGCCGTGGTAGGGTAGTAATCTAAGTACAGTGGGAACACACTCGAGGCGAAGTGACAGTGTCAAGTCAGCGGACTAAGCTGTACTCATGTCACCTGGTAACTGATAACTGACGATAGGTATAATACCAACCAACAGTCCCCGACGAGTCCTGTCCAGTGTACTCGTAACCTAACGAGCACCCGCATACTATCTCCAGTACGACGTACTGATGGCTGTGGGACAGACCATCTCCCCTGCTGGGATGAGAAACGCATACGCTAGTCTACTCCGGAGTATCGATGCCCTGTCTCGATAGTCCAACGACTAGGGACCTGCATAAGGATGTGTTTATAGATTACCCAGCCCCCACAAGTGTGACTGCCACCACAACGTTGGTAATCAAGCAAAGATCCTAAGGGCTCCACTAATATGTATATAAGCGATATGCTAAAAGAAACACATGCACATATTGAAGTAGAGACAAACCAAGTAGCATACTACCATTTTGAGCAAGACTATCAATACAACTGTGAATATCCCAAGCTTCCATTAAGTAATATACAAGCTAGTATGATACAGTAATGGCCTCTAGGGCATATACACTAACACAAGATGCGTATACGCTAGTCTACTCTGGTGTATCGATGCCCTGTCTCGATATACCCTCGACTAGGAACAGTTATAGGATGTACCTATCGACTACCATGGCCCCACTAGTATGATCTCATCATAGTCCCGGTAGTCGAGTACAGATCCTAAGGGCTTTATCAACATGTGAGAGTAAGACAGTAAACCAGTACAAGTCAACATGTTAAGATAAAGTGAAACCAAATAGCATACTATCATGACGAGCAAGAAAGTCCTCTCTATATATATCCAAGCATCCATCATAATATACATCATATGTACAACAATGGCCTATAGGGCATATACATAACTAACAACTGTTGCGTTCGAGGAATAGCCTCAGTGAGTGGATCCGCCCTGATGTTTCTTTCTATGTCTCTCTTTATCTCAAGTTCGCGGAGAAAGCCATCTCTCGAAATAAGCAATACCTGTCTTAGAATATGTCTGGATATCTGATGGGACCTAGTTCATAAATGAACTCCAAATCCAAACTTCTTAGACTGTATCGACAACTGAATTTAATCAGTATCCTGCGCCATGCCTCCCTCAGTATCCGCTTGGACCATCCGTCCAAACTACTGCCCCTCGTCAGAGGGAAAACTATAACTCTGACAGTCACTCTGTCATCCTGGTCACCTTGGAAGTCTGGAATGATAATCGTCTCCTAAAAGAGGCTGTTGTTATCATATCCCTAGAACATCCGCTTATGTTCATAAACTGCTTCCGAACGCTTCTCCAGGATTAGATTAATATCAACTTATTGCATCTAGTGCAAAAACAACATCTGGTGTGGTACTTGACATCTCATGATTGACTCAATCGCCTAAGCAAGTGATATGTCAATCATGCAAATCCCTCTCCCCTTTAGTCTGTAAGACACCTTTAGAGAGGGTGACTCCATCACCTGCAGGTACACTACCATGCCAGTAGTCGTCCATTCTAAAACACCTTTAGAATGCTGTCTTAGTACCCAGATTGGGAAACTACCCAAATCTAGATCTAAAAGAATAGATCTAGTAACCAGAATATCTGATATTATATCTATATCCTATGTGGAGAAACCACTGTGTGACAACCAAAGTATAACCGATCGTAGTATGGGAATTTCACTTCCTACTCTATGTATGTCATCCAAATACCAGGACATCACACCCTACCACCTTCTTAACAGATCCATCCCCTATTCTGATGAAGTCAAACCTATGACTGTCACATCAGAAATAGATGATCTATCTCTGTTGGAGATAGTGCCCCCAAAGTCAATTATTGGATCGCAGGTACGTGATTGCAATGATTGAGGCAGAACCTATACCGATATGACAGTCTTGCTCGAGATGATAGTATGCTATCTGGTTTGTCTTTATCATCGTATACATGCTTTAGTTCTCTATTGCATGATGATAGAGCCCATAGGATTCTTTCTTGACTACCAGCAGTATGATGGCGATCATATACGTGGGAGCTGGGGTCTGTAAGCACATCCTTAAAGTGTCCCTAGTCGTGGAAGTTTCGAGACAGGGCATCGATACTCCAGAGTAGACTAGTGTATACAGTCGAGACCCCGACGAGGGGCGATGGCCGGTCTCACAAGCCATTGGTGTCAGTAGGATCACCTAAGATGTATACAGGTGCTCATTAGGTTATGAGTACACCGGACAGGACTCGCCGGGAACATGCTAGTTGGTATTATACATATCGTCAGATAGCAGTTCCCTGGTGACATGTGTACAGGTTAGTTTGTCGACCTGAGATCGTCATTTGTCTCGTGTGAGTTCCTACTATGCTTAGATTACTACCCTACCATGCTCAAAGGAGTTGTGCAAACAGGTTTTAGTTGGGCACAGTCCCGAGCCACATGGAGGCAGTGAGTGGATCGTCGGGGATTCGTCTCTCCCGGTATTGGGGGTGAGATCGCGCAGTTTCTAAGAGAGCCATTACACAAAGCCCTCGGCCGAGGCAGGAGATTTACTGGTAGGTACTCCAGTAGTATCTCAGTGTGTTCTGGGCCACTCTCTGACACGGCTTATACCGCTAATGGGGGTCTGACATTACCAGCCCCCTAGGCAGATATGCGATACTCATAGACGAACGAACCATACTGTATGTATATTGTCACTGTTAGGCTCAGTAGGATTTATGGATGAGTTCGCTCGTCAGCTTCCCTTCCAATCAATACATAGGCAAACGTTACGTACAGCTCATACCTCTGACGTGCTAGTGGTTATACCCAGTACCAGTATGTTGATGAGTCATTAGAGTCCCCCATAGACCGTTTCCTAAGTTCGGGCGAAATGTTGTAGAGGCCGTATGGTTTTATGGAAAGGTTCGGAAAATGCAAGTGCGTTTTCGCACGTGTCGTTTTTCGGGCAGATAATACTGGTCGGCTTTGTTTAAGCCAGATCCGAGTATTATGCTGTGTAGATATAATATCTTTGTCTCAGTTGCATTTGTATTCGGTCGTAATACAAATGCGGGTATGTTTATACTGATACGGGGTTATCCTGAAATTCGTTTCAGGATCGCTTTTGGAAGTTGCCAGTTTCCAGTTTTCTATCGGCCGTATTTAACAGTCGGTTAAATGCGGATTTATCTTTTCGTCACTTGGGTGAGTCATGAGGGTGAGTCATATGGATGGTTCTAGAATTGATGACTAGGCTTGATGATTCATTCATTAGCATTAATTGTTTTAGTGACTAGGTTAATGCATCACCATTTTGCATTAATTGTTTTTGTGTGTCATCCTTATTCATTTAATGTTTTGATAAGCTTCAAGTTTATGGTCACCCTCCTCCTTACTCCTACACTCACCTCCCTCCTCCATAAATATGGTCGGCCCTTCATTGTGAAGGCAAGGTTGTTCATTTTTGAGAAAAGATTAAAGTTTATGGTTCATGGAAATTGATATATTTTCATAGCTCATTTTCATTCGATCTAAAAGGCAACTTCATTAACCGTTCGTCCATAGCCTTGGACGTAACGAGACAAAGTGTTTCACTCATTCTCTACATCATCTTGGTCGTCTCTTTTAGCAAACTTGATGACCGAGTTGCCTCGGTTCAGAGGCGGGAGCCCGTTTAAAGATCCGTCGACGTGGTGCCACCTGGACGACGAGACCGGAGATTCAGGAGATCGGAGTAGCCGCAACAAAGCGTGGGATGATGGTTGAAGACCGAAGGACTCGGATCGTTCAGTATAACCCTTCTACCCACTTTGCAGTTTGTTAGTTTAGCTTTAATGGCAGATCCGGGTTAAAGTACGCGATAGCGCCAGTTGTAAAAAGTTTTTGTTCCGCATTTGGCGTCAGTTAGACGGCCGGGGCGCTACCGTGGACTTACAGTGGTATCAGAGCCTCACCATTAAGCTATACTAAATTGCGCTAACACGTTTAAAATATCGATCGAACGGATTTTCGAAAACCGCAAATTCCAAGTTCAAAGTTTCTGTTAATTTTAAACAGTGTTTAAAAATTATTTTGATCATGTCAGAAAATTAAGCAGGGTTTTTTAAGCCTACTTCAGAAAATTGGGCACGTGATCCTATAGTAAAGCCGCGGATCCGCGGTCAAACCTAGGGTTTGACTGCGGAACCGCGGCCGTTATGTGGGAACAGTGATCTATTCTTTTGTAGTGAGCTTGTTTTGAGAATTTGTGGATTTTGGAATATTTCTTTTGGGCCGACATTTTGTTACTGTACTGCAGATGTACGTGGGGCCCACTTCGGGAAATTTAGTCGATCGAAATTTTAAACTTGTTAGTTTGCAGTATTTACATTATATCTCCGACCGGGAATGTCATTTGATCGGTAAACCGCGTCTGATTGCTATAGTTCTTTTAGACGGGTTTGTGAACGTGACATTCGCGTTGATGTTCTGTGTTGTGTTGTGATGTTGCGGATATGTCGTGGTGGATAGCAGGGTGCAATGATAGTGATGTTTGGATTTATTTGTACATTTGATATTGCGGGGCGAGCGTCCAACATGTGGACTGCCATTACTGCCTGTTTGTATAATATTCTTTTGGGGCACGACCGGATTGAGGTCGATGTACCCGTTGTACATATTTTTATTTCTGTACTAGGTTTATCCTGCGAAGGAGTGCACGGATAGCCGGGTTCTGGAGGGCAACAGGTCCGTATCTCATGGCTTTGAGAGGCAAAGGGACCTCACTCTAGAATTGGCAGACTATTCGCCGCACTCGTAGGGGGTACAGGTTGACCCAAGGAGGGGTGCTCAATTTACCGGATTCCGTGAAGTGCCGGGTGTTCCATTCACTATGCTGTGGGGGACTGTCTCGCTTCAAGTTTTGGCGGGTAACTTGCCGCACCCGTAGGGGTCTAGGTTTCATTGCACAGGCTATCCACACGACCAGGGGAACGTCGGGTTTCAGCAGCGGCTCTGTGAAACCCGGAGATCCCAGATTATCTGTATTGTTCTGTGATACTTATTACTTTTCTGTAATGTTGCATATTATCACGCCTGGAGCGATTACTGTATATTGGTATATATACTATTAGATGTTGTATATGTTTTACACCCGCGCTAGTCCAGCCCCCTCTCTGTCGTTAGTTAAGTAACCTAACGGGTGATGACGGGACCCAGTGACGAATGCGGATGGCATATACGTACATTTTATTTTCGTTCTTTTCTGGTGTGATTGATTGATTGGACTGCATTGATTCTTATCAATACAAGGATAAAACAAACCTATATTTGATGTTGTTGGAACAAATTTTAAAAAGTGTTATTACAAAGACATTACCTTTTGTTATGCATAGTGATATTCAGTTTAGAATATCCTGCACCTCATTCAACGAGGCAAGGGCAGATATCCCTTCACCGGGAGTGACCCCTTGGGCAGAAGTTTACGTCAGGATAATAACTTCAATATAGTCGATTACAAGTTGCTTTGCATCGCGGTATTCAGTGAGAATATCCTGCACCTCATTCCACGAGGAAAGAGCCGAGATCCCTTCACCGGGAGTGACCTCTTTAGCAAAAGGTTTTCGCCGCTATATTTTTATAAAAAGCTATCAGTTTCCTTCAACGAGATCAAGTTCATTACGTTAAAGGTTTTTCGCCAAAAACCAGTCGTAGCTCCATCATTTCTTATGGATGGTCAGTAGTATTCAAGCTATGTATTTTGACCAACACCAAGGCATAGTGTTTGGTAGCTGCTGGGTATTCATCTGTTGCATAGATAGATGAGTTGGTTTGGGACAGTCGTTCTGCCATTTTGGCCAACGTCAAGGGCATGTGCGGGTGGGTTCAAATTGACCTGGACAATGACGGGTAGAACTTGGCATGTGACTTATGATATTTTGACCAACGCCAAGGTCATAAGAGCATGGGGCAAAAATCACATCGGGAGTTTCAAACATAAAGCAAACTTGCCAGATATGCGCATACCTTCTGGAGTGTTATAACTTGAGTGGCTTCCATCAAGTTATCATGCGATGATAGTTGGATCCCGATTCCCACCGATGAGTTAGTTTACTCTTCGGGTGATCCCGACTAATTCTTCTTTCAAGTTTAGAGGGGAATTTGAGATTACAGTGGGAGGTTTCCTGATTAGATAAAGTGATAACCATTCTGATCTAGGTTAGAGTGCACGCAGAGTGTTTCTTTTCTCTCTCTCTCTTTAGCAGCGACCTTTTGACCGACCCTAGACTTTGACTCAGTGACCAAGTTGACCGAACCTTCTTAAAATACTGACTTTTGGATTGTCTGAGTTGCATAAGTCATAACCGCTCCTTCTTTTACCCTTTGTATTTCTCAGAACACCCCGTATTATTACGGATATCCACTTCCATTGGATAGATCCATCGTATGGTTATATACAAATTCGAAGGTACTACTTCGAGGTTGGATCCAGGTTTAGGAGAAATAGAATTGGTTTATTCAGTTGTCTTTTATTATCACCTTCTCTCAGGTTGCGAGGGCTCCTTAGTTTAGGAGGGTACACCTATTACGCTTATTGGATAGTCTTATTCCAAACCATAGGCAGGTGCCGAAAGGTAGGGAATGAAAAAAACCAATTAGCCTAAGTAGGGTGTACAGAAGAGAATAACTAAAGACAAAATAAAGGGATTAGAAAGAGGGCAAAGCAAATTGCGACTGTTATCATTCACGACCAAACCGTGTACTTCATCGCCACTCCAATTTCACCTTTGTTTTTTCCCTAGTTCGGGAGAAATAGAATAAGGTATTATTCAGTTGTCTTTTATCATCACCTTCTCTAAAGTTGCGAGTACTCCTAGGATTAGGAGGGTACACCTATTATGCTTACTGGATAGTCTTCTTCCAAACCATAGGCTGGTGCCGAACGGTAGGGAAGGAAGAAAACCACTTAGCCTAAAAGGGGTGTACAGAAGGAAATGATTAAAGACAAATAAAGGGATTTGGAGAGATGGCAAAGATATATACTGTTAAAGTCATGAATTGGATTATGGAAGAGGCATTACTAGGAATACCTGGATACCCGTACGAGACATTTTAATGTTTCAGTTTCACTGCGCATTGTTAAAAGAAAACTGTTTTCCCGATTAGATACTTACTCCAGGGTATGTATTTACCAGGTTTCATTCTCATATCTGTATGGTTTTTACAGATGATGAGTGGGAGTAAGTTATTGGGAATTAGGTGATCATCCTCATTATATCGGAATTCGTTGTAATTGGTGATATTTGAGGAAATCGCCTAGGTACAGTTTTCAACCTACGACACACAGGTTTTGAGTTATTCAACTCAGCGGACTCATACAGAGTATTGTATGTTGTCCAGTGTCCGTCGGGACAAAGGGGTTGGTCCTCGTACTATGTTCTATTTACTTATGACTTCTCTAGTTTTTAGACAAGTGTTTCGTAGAAATACAATGTCTAAGTTTTGAGAAGTTGTGGGTATAAGAATAAAGTAGAGAACCAAGTATCACAAGTATCACAAGTATCAGGATTCTTCAAAGAGATCGAAGATGTAGATTCTTGTGATAGTATTCAGATGATAGTAATAGTTTTGAGAAACTTGTTTCTCTTTCAGGTTACTCATAATTGGATGGATTCCTAAGTTGAGTAATGCTGATTAGCCTCTCTCCATTAAGCTGATATGCACTGGAGACAGCTGCATGTTTTTGAATCTGGTTCCAATTAAATTAGTGCCTCTATTTTCTATATTGTATATAGAATAGTTCACATCTTAACGATATTAAGATACGGGGAGTTGTCCATCTTATGCTTAAAACCAGACACTGGATAACTCAAGGCACGTTTCTGTAAATGGCTGTTTATGGGTTGACCCTGGCTTTGACGAGGATTGGCATTTCTACCATTTGGAAGATCAATAGTGATATTGTTCTAGACTCGCTACAGTTTTATTAAAATGGACTTTTTCAAAAAACAGTAGTGGGAGTATGGTAGAACTGGAAGTGATTCCAGAACCGCAAACGATTACAGAAAATTTAATAGGACCTATATATTCAATCAGGTTTGACATTCCAATAGCCACTCCACAGATATGGTGGGTAACCTCAGACACCCGAGAGGTACTCCGGTAGCCTCAAGGACGGTGACAAGGAGGTTCTTGTTTACCCAGACTTGACACTACTGTTGTTCCAGACTATAAGACCCGGCAAGAGGATAAGTATAACGTCGTTCTAAACTTGCTTTAGAAGTGTACGTAGATATTATTCTGCCAGAGGGTTGTCGTAGTCAGTGGGAGCAGCGGAAGCATAGTAGGCAAGAAGCTTATGTCTATTTATAGGCTTGAGCAAAGATAGCGGAGATAAGATCATCTATTTTTGATGTGACAGTCATGGGTTTGACTTCATCAGAATAGGGGATGGGTCTGTTAAGAAGGTAGTAGGGTGTGATGTCATGGTATTTGGATGACATACACAGAGTAGGAAGTAAAATTCCTATACTATGATCGGTTGTACTGTGGTCGTCACACAGTTGTTTCTCCAGACAGGATATGGATATAATATCAGACATTCTGGTTACTAGATCTATGGTATTAGATCTAGATTTGGGTAGTTTCCCAATGTGGGTACTTTGACAGTATTCTAATAGTATTTTAGAATAGATGACTCCTGGCATGGTGGTGTACCTGCAGGTGATGGAGTCACCCTCTCTAAAGGTGTCTTAGAGACTAAAGGAGAGAGGGATGTGCATGATTGGCAGATCACTTGCTTAGGCAATTGAGTCAATCATGAGATATCAAGTACCACACCAGATGTAGTTTTTGCACTTGATGCAATAAGTTTATATTAATCCAATCCTGAAGAAACATAAGGAAGCAGTTTTAGAACATAAGTGCATGTTCTACGGATTTGATGACGGCAGCCTCCTTCGGGAGACGGTTATCATTCCAGGCTTCAGAGGTGACATGGATGAAAGAGTGATTGTCAGAGTTATAGTTTTCCCTATGATGAGGGACAGTATTATGGACAGGTGGTCCAAGAGAATACTGTGGGAGGCATGGTGCTGGATACTGATTAGGTTCAATGATCGATACAGTCTAAGAAGTTTGGATTTGGAGTTCATTTATGAACTAGGTCCCATCAGATATTCAGACATATTCTAAGACAAGTATTACTCGATTCGGAAAATGGCTTTCTCCGCGAACTAAAGATTTAGAGAGATATAAAAAGAAACATCAGGGCGGATCCACTCACTGAGGCTATTTCTCGAACACAAGAGTTTTACAAACTAGCTTTGTGAAACTGATTAGTAGAGGAGTTGGGTGTTCGGTATCACACGGGCTGTGAGTATGCGACATCACAATAATTACCCTTAAGTGCAAGTGGGAGATTGTTGGAGATAGTGCCCTCAAAGTAAATTATTGGATCGCAGGTACGTGATTGCAATGATTGAGGCAGGACCTATACCGATATGACAGTCTTGCTCGAGATGATATTATGCTATCTGGTTTGTCTTTATCATCGTATACATGCTTTAGTTCTCTATTGCATGATGATAGAGCCCATAGGATTCTTGCTTGACTACCAGCAGTATGATGGCGATCATATACGTGGGAGCTGGGGTCTGTAAGCGCGTCCTTAAAGTGTCCCTAGTCGTGGGAGTTTCGAGACAGGGCATCGATACTCCAGAGTACACTAGTATATACAGTCGAGACCCCGACGAGGGGCGATGGCCGGTCTCACAAGCCATTGGTGTCAGTAGGATCACCTAAGATGTATACAGGTGCTCATTAGGTTATGAGTACACCGGACAGGACTCGCCGGGAACATGCTAGTTGGTATTATACATATCGTCAGATAGCAGTTCCCTGGTGACATGTATACAGGTTAGTTTGTCGACCTGAGATCGTCATTTGTCTCGTGTGAGTTCCCACTGTGCTTAGATTACTACCCTACCACGCTCAAAGGAGTTGTGCAAATAGGTTTTAGTTGGGCACAGTCCCGAGCCACATGGAGGCAGTGAGCGGATCGTCGGGGATTTGTCTCTCCCGGTATTGGAGGTGAGATCGCGCTGTGTCTAGGAGAGCCATTACACAAAGACCTCGGCCGAGGCAGGAGATTTACTGGTAGGTACTCCAGTAGTATCTCAGTGTGTTCTAGGCCACTCTCTGACACGACTTATACCGCTAATGGGGGTCTGACGTTACCAGCCCCCTAGGCAGATATGCGATACTCATAGACGAATGAACCGGACTGTATGTATATTGTCATTGTTAGGCTCAGTAGGGTTTATGGATGAGTTCGCTCGTCAGCTTCCCTTCCAATCAATACATAGGCAAACGTTACGTACAGCTCGTACCTCTGACGTGCTAGTGGTTATACCCAGTGCTGGTATGTTGATGAGTCATTAGAGTCCCCCACAGACCGTTTCCCATGTTCGGGCGAAACGTTGTAGAGGCCGTATGGTTTTATGGTAAGGTTCGGAAAATGCACGTTCGTTTTCGCACGTGTCGTTTTTCGGGCAGATAATACTGGTCGGCTTTGGTTTAAGCCGGATCCGAGTATTATGCTGTGTAGATATAATATCTTTGTCTCAGTTGCATTTGTGTTCGGTTGTAATACAAATGCGGGTATGTTTATACTGATACGGGGTTATCCTGAAATTCGTTTCAGGATCGCTTTTGGAAGTTGCCAGTTTCCAGTTTTCTATCGGCCGTATTTAACAGTCGGTTAAATGCGGATTTATCTTTTCGTCACTTGGGTGAGTCATGAGGGTGAGTCATATGGATGGTTCTAGAATTGATGACTAAGCTTGATGATTCATTCATTAGCATTAATTGTTTTGGTGACTAGGTTAATGCATCACCATTTTGCATTAATTGTTTTTGTGTGTCATCCTTATTCATTTAATGTTTTGATAAGCTTCAAGTTTATGGTCACCCTCCTCCTTGCTCCTACACTCACCTCCCTCCTCCGTAAATATGGCCGGCCCTTCATTGTGAAGGCAAGGTTGTTCATTTTTGAGAAAAGATTAAAGTTTATGGTTTATGGAAATTGATATATTTTCATAGCTCATTTTCATTCGATCCAAAAGGCAACTTCATTAACCGTTCGTCCATAGCCATGGACGTAACGAGACAAAGTGTTCTACTCATTCTCTACATCATCTTGGTCGTCTCTTTTAGCAAACTTGACGACCGAGTTGCCTCGGTTCAGAGGCGGGAGCCCGTTTAAAGATCCGTCGACATGGTACCACCTGGACGACGAGACCGGAGATTCAGGAGATCGGAGTAGCCGCAACAAAGCGTGGGATGATGGTTGAAGACCGAAGGACTCGGATCGTTCGGTATAACTCTTTTACCCACTTTGTAGTTTGTTAGTTTAGCTTTAATGGCAGATCCGGGTTAAAGTACGCGATAACGCCAGTTGTAAAAAGTTTTTGTTCCACATTTGGCGTCAGTTAGACGGCCGGGGCGCTACCGTGGACTGAAAATCTCCTCTATATCTGCTTTAGTCCATAAATAGACATAAGCTACTTGTCCACTATGCTTCCGCTGCTCCCACTGACTACGACAACCCTCTGGCAGAATCATATACACATGCACTTCTAAAGCTAATTTAGAACGACACTATACTCATCCTCCTGCCAGGTCTCATAGCCTAGAACAATAGTAGTGTCAAGTCTGGGTAAACAAGAACCTCCCTGTCACCGTCTTTGAGCATACCGAAGTACCTCTCGAGTGCCTGAGGTTACCCACCTTATCTGCGGAGTGGCCAATAGAATGTCAAACGAGATTGAATCTTTAGGTTCTTATCAAATTTTCAGTAATCGTTTGCGGTTCTGGAATCACTTCCAGTTCTACCATACTCCCACTACTGTTTTCTGAAAAAATCCATTTTTATTAAAACTGTGGCGAGTCAAGAACAATATCACTACTGATCTTCCAGATGGTAGAAAGTCAACCCTCGTCATAGCCCGGGTCAACCCACAAACTGCCACTACAGAAACGTGCCTTGAGTTATCCAGAGTCTGGTTTTAAGCATAAGCCGGAAAACTCCCCGTACCTTAACAATGTTCAGATATGAACTATTCTATATACAATGTAGAAATAGAGGCACTGATTTAATTGGAACCAGATTCAAATCATGCAGCTGTCTTTAGTGCATGTCAACTAAATGGAGAGAGGCCGATCATCATTACTCAACTTAGGAGTGCACCCAATTATGAGTAACATGAAGGAGAGAAACAAGTTTCTCAAAAGCATTACTATCAACTGAATACCAAACATAAGTATCTACATCTTCGATCACCTTGAAGAATCCCGATACTTGCAACACCTGGTTCTCTACTTTACTCTTATACCTATAACTTCTCAAAACTTGGATCTTGTATTTCTACGAAACACATGTCTAAGAACTAGAGAAGTTACAAGTAAACAGAATATAGTACGAGTACCAACCCCTCTGTCCTAATAGACACTGGACAACATACAATACTCTGTATAAGTTCCCTGAGTCTAATAACTCATTCCCTGTGTGTCGTAGGTTGAAAACTGTACTTATGGTTAAGAAGATTTACACCGATGTTTAATGCTCCTTACCTAACCATCAACTGATATAGGTAAATGTCATGGACATAATTTCAAAAAGTTATATCTCACTTTATAAAAATAAACGTACAGATATATCAGTTTGAAATTGGTGCATAACAACGGATATTCAAAACCAAATATTTGCCATCCGGCAAAAACCCAGGCGATTTCCTCAAATATCACCAATTACAACGAATCCCGATATAATGAGGATGATCACCTAATTCCCAATAACTTACTCCCACTCATCATCTATAAAACCATACAGATGTGAGAATCAAACCTTGTAAATACATAGCCTGGAGCAAGGGCTAATTGGGAAATCAGTTTTCTTTTAACAATACACAGTGAAACTGAAACATGAAAATGTCTCGAAGGGGTATCCGGGTATTCCTAGTAATGCCTCTCCCATTATCCAAATTCATGACTGTAACCGTACATTTCTTTGCCATCTCTCCAAATCCCTTTATTTGTCTTTACTCATTACCTTCTGTACACCCTCTTAGGCTAAATGGTTTTCTTCCTTCCCTACCGTTCGGCACCAGCCTATGGTTTGGAAGAAGACTATCCAATAAGCGTAGTAGGTGTACTGTCCTAATCCTAGGAGCACTCGCAACCCGAGAGAAGGTAAAGATAAAAGACAACTGAATAAACCTCATTCCTATTTCTCCTGAACCAGAATCCATCCCCGAACTGGAACAAGTCGCTTCGAGTTCGTATATAACCATACGATGGAGTATCCAATAAATTGTGGATCTTCGTAGTGATACGGGGTGTTCCGGAGAAATACAAAGGTGAAGTAGGAGTGGCAATGAAATACTTGGTTTGGTCGTGAATAGTAGTTGCAATTTACTTTGCCCTCTTTCTAATCCATTTATTTTGTCTTTACTTATTACCTTCTGTACACCTCACTTAGGCTGATTGGTTTTCTTCCTTCCCCACCTTTCGACACCTGCCTATGGTTTGGAAGAAGACTATCCAATAAGTATAATAGGTGTACCGTCCTAATCCAAGGAATACTCGCAACCTGAGAGAAGGTAAAAGGAAAAGACAACTGAATAGTCCTATTCATTTTCTCCAGAACCGGAAACCATCCTCGAATCTGGAACAAGTTCCTTCGAGTTCGTATATAACCATACGATGGTTTTATCCAATGGAAGTGGACGTTCGTAGTGACACGAAATGTTCCGGAGAAAAAGGGTAAAAGTAGGAGTGGCAATGAGGTATGCAACTCTGACAATCCAAAAGCCAATGTTTTTAACAAGGTTCGGTTAACTTGGTCACTGAGTCATACTCTAGGGTCAGGCCATGGTCGCTGCCAAAGAGAGAGAGAAAAGAAACACCCTGCGTGCACTCTAACCTAGATCAGAATGGTTACCAATTTATCTAATCAGGAAACCTCCCACTGTATCCTCAAATTCTCCTCCAAACCTGAAAGAAGAATTAGTCGGGATCACCCGAGGAGTAAACCAACTCATCAGTGGGAATCGGGATCCAACTATCATCGCATGAAAACGTGATGGAATCCACCCACGTTATCACACTCCAGAAGGTATGCGCATGCCTGGCAAGTTTCTGTTTCTTTAGAAACTCCCGATGTGGTTTTTACCCCATGCTCTTATGACCTTGACGAAGGTCAACAAATCATAAGTCACATTTCAAGTTCTACCCGTCATTGTCCAGGTTAATTTGAACCCACCCGTACAAGCCCTTGGTGAAGGTCAACAAGGCTGTACGACTGTCCCAAACCAACGCATCTATCTATGCAGCAGAAAGGTAACAAGCAGCTACCATTCACTATGCCTTGACGAAGGTCAACAAACATAGCATGAATACTAAGTGCTACCCGTCAGAAATGACGGAGGGCTACGAATGGTTTTTGGCGAAAAACCTTTAACGTAATGAACTTGATATCGTTGAAGGAACCAGATAGCTTTTTATAAAAATATAGTGGCGAAAAACTTTGCTAAAGAGGTCACTCCCGGTGAAGGGATCTCGGCTCTTTCCCCGTAGAATGAGGTGCAGGATATTCCAACTGAATACCACGATGCAAAGCAAAAAGTAATCGACTATAGTGAAGTTATCACCCTGACGCAAACTTCTTCCCAAGAGGTCACTCCCGGTGAAGGGATCTCGGCCCTTGCCTGGTCGACTGAAGTGCTGGATATTCATAACCGAATACCACTGTGCAAAACAAAAGAGAACGTCCTTGTAATAACAGCTTTTTGAAAAATTGTTCCAACAACATCAAACAGGTTTGTTTAGCTTGCATTGATCCGAATCAATATAGTCCCATCAATTAATCACACCACCAAAGAACGAAAATATGATGTACGTATATGCCATCCGCATTCGCCACTGGGTCCCGTCATCACCCGTTAGGTTACTTAAATAACGACAGAGCGGGGACTGGACTAGAACGGGTGTAAAACATATACAACATCTACTAGTATATATATCAATATATACTAATCGCTCATGGCGTGATAAAATGTAACATAACAGAGAGTAATAAGCATCACAGAACAATACAGATAATCTGGGATCCCCGGGTTTCATTGAGCCACAACTGAAACCCGACGTTTCCCTGGTCGTGTGGATAGCCTGTGCAATGAAATCCTAGACCCCTACAGGCACGGCAAGTTACCCACCAAAACCTGAAGCGATGTAGCCCTCTTCAACAAAGTGAAATGACCACCCAGCACTTCACGGAATCCGTTAACCTGAGCACCCCTCCTTGGGTCAACCTATACCCCCTACGAGTGTGGCGAATAGCCCGCCAATTCTACAGTGAAGCCACCTCCGTCTCAAAGCCATGAGATGTGGGCTCGTTGCCCTCTAGAACCCGGCTATCCGTGCACCCCACCGCGGGGTAATCCTAGTACAGAAAATAAAATATATACAACGGGTACATCGACCTCAACCCGGTCGTGCCCCAAAAGAATAATATACAAACAGGCAGTGACGGCAGTCCACATGTCGGACGCTCGCCCCGCAATATCAAATGTACAAATATAACCAAACGGTACTACCATTGCATCCAGGCTATCCACCACGACAAATCCGCAACATCATAGCACAACACAGAACATCAACGTGAATGTCACGTTCGCAAATCCATCTAAAAGAGTTATAGCAATTAAACAAGATTTACCGATCAAATGACATTCACGGTCATAGATAGTAATGTAAGTACTGCGAACTAACTTATTTAAAATTTCGATCGATAAAATTTCCCGAAGTGGGCCCCAAGAACAATTCTAGCACTCAAAATAATCTGGGCCAAAACAAAAAATTCCAGAAACCATATTTTCACACAAAAGACTAGCACAAGAAAAATGGTGCACTGAAGCCACATAACAGCGGCGGAATCACGGCCATAACATGGTTATTGCCGTGGTTCCGCGGCGTTACTGTGGATTCACGATACCAAATTTCTACAGATGTCTTAAAATAGCCTGCCTGATTTTCTGACATACCCAAAATAATTTTTCGACCACAAAAAAATTTCGACAAAAACTCAGAAAATGAAAATGCGGTTTCGGAAATTTTGATCGATCGATATTTTAAACATGTTAGAACAAGCTAGTAAAGGTTAATGGCGTGGCTCTGATACCATGTAACTCTACGGTAGCGCCCCGGCCGTCAATCCGAGGCCAAATGCGGAAACACAAACTTTTTAGGAAACCGGCGCTATCGTAGTCTTTCACCCGGATCGAACCATTAACGCTAAACTAGCTAACTACTAAGAAGTGAGAGTGGCTATACCGATCGATCCGTGTCCTTTAGTCTTTAGCCACCATCTCTTGCTCCTCACGGCATCTCCGATCTTCGGTCTCCTCGTCGAAAAGGGCACCACATCTTCGAATCCTTTTACGGGCTCCCACTTCATCCGAAGCAACTCGGACACGAAGTTTGCTAGCCGACGTGTCCAAGGTGAAGTAAAGAATGTGTGTGATAACTTTGTCTCTCGACACTCTAGGATTCTCAACACATGAGATAGTTAGACTGGAGGTAGAAGATGATGCCATTAGTGGAAATGGTGAGCTAGAGGAAGAAGAAGAAGAAGAGGCTTTCTTTTTCTATTGTGTGAGATAAAAGATGAGAGCACTAGAATGATAATCCAAGAGCCAACCCCAAGCCTATGGCTGCCCTCTCTCTCTCCATCCATCATTTCACACCCTTAATCAAACACTAATGTGACATTTGCACAATAAAAGAGACCATGAGTCACTAAACATGTCCATGTCATATTTAATGCACCTCATCATGAACTAAGCTCATAATTTCCACCAAAATAAACATTAACCCAAATGTTTACAACAATAAAAAGATATGGCAATATCTAAAGTAAACTCGTGACGGATCACAAGGATACCCCTCACCTGTATATACATACCTGCATCCGCATTCCGACTGAATGCGAATGCGATGAGACAAAAGTAATCCAATAAATCTAATACTAGGATCCGGCTTAAACCAAAGCCCACTAGTATGATCCGTCCGATCATGATCCGTGCACGACTGTACGTATATGATCGAACCCTGCCATAATACCATACGACCTCTACAACGTTTCACCCGAAACTTGAGAAACTGTCTGTGGGGGACTCTAAAGACTCGTCAATACACTAGCTATGGATTTAACCACTAGCACGTCAGTGGTACTAGCTGTACGTAACGGACCACCAGGTATTGACCAAAAGGGAGGTCGATGAGCGAACTCATCCCGACACCCTACTGAGCCTGTCAGTGACAATATCCGTACATTCCGGTCCGTTCGTCTATGTGTATCGCATGTCGGGCCTAGGGGGTTGGTAAAAGTCAGATCCCCAAAAGCGGTACAAGTCGTGTCGGAGTGTAGCCAAGAACACCCTGAGATACTACTGGAATACCTACCAGTAAATCTCCTGCCTTGGCCAAGGACTTCGTGTAATGGCTCTCCTAGACACAGCGCGATCTCACCTCCAATACCGAGAGAGACGAAACCTCTGCCGATCCGCTCACTGCCTCCATGTGGCTCGGGACTGTACCCAACTAAAACCTGTTTGCACGACTCCTTTGAGCCGTGGTAGGGTAATAATCAAAGCACAGTGGGTACTCACACGAGACAAATGACGATCTCAGGTCGATGAACTAACCTGTACACATGTCACCAGGGAACTGCTATCTGACGCTAGGTATAAAACCAACTAGCATGTTCTCGGCGAGTCCTGTCCGGTGTACTCATAACCCAATGAGCACCTGTATACGTCTTAGGTGAACCAACTGACACCAATGGCTTATGAGACCAGCCACCGCCCCTCGTCGGGTCTTGACCCGTATACACCAGTCTACTCTGGAGTATCGATGCCCTGTCTCGACACTCTCTCGACTAGGGACCTTTTAAGGATGCGCATACAGACCCCAGCTCCCACGTATATGATCGCCACCATACTACTGGCAGTCAAGCAAGAATCCTAAGGGCTCTATCAACATGCAATAGTGATCTGTAAGGTCACCTAAAGCATGTACATGATAATAAAGATAAACCAGATAGCATACTATCATCTTGAGTAAGACTGTCCTACCGGTATAGGTCCTCCCTTAATCATTGCAATCACGTGCCTGCGATCCAATAATTGACTTTGAGGGCACTATATCCAACACTAGGATTGGTGGTTGCTACACATAGCGACCCTTAATTATGGTTTGTGGCGTTGTCGTGCGCGTTTTGTGCACTAAGTGCGTGGGCGTCTAGTTAGTTCATGTTAGTTACTTCGTACCGTCTTGAATTCACGTCTATTTAAATGTTTAACCTCATATATACTTATTATGTGATTCTAGGATCGGTTGCGGTGACGTCGGATGCGGCGCGGAAAGGAAAGGCCGTGATTGGATCAGATTAGCCGAGTCGTCCCGGTGAGTAGATGTACACATCTATGGGGGATCGTCTGGATGGTGCAAGGCACCCGATAGTTAGGATTATTAGTAGTTCTTGCATCTATATGCGTAGTCTCAAAGCATTCATAGCATGGCATTTCATCTTCTTACATATGATATTATTACCTATGACACTTGCACCATTACAATTGGTTTATGCCACACGTGCACTATTCATATGAACACACACGCCATTGGTAATTGCTATGTCACGAACACTATAGAACTTGCTTAAATCAGTACCTGAGTATTTGCATTATATATGATATGTAACTTGTAGTTGTATATTCGTTTCATCAGGATGGATACGTAGGATTGCTAGTCATATGTATATACCTCATTGCATCATCATTCATGCATAGTTTTCTAGCTCCCGCTTGGGGATTCCTTTATTCATTACTTATGTATATTCTTGTTTTGTACCCGTTTGGGGCCAGTATTTACAAAGGAAACTCTGACAAAATTTTTGGGAAAACTTGATGCTTTTAAAATGTTTGATGCGACCTTATTTTGTTAAAATCACTTTCTTTAAAATAAGTTTTCCTTCACTCTATTTATTTAACAGTTTAGATTTCTGGGATTTGGCTTACTTAGATTATGTTACGCTTCTAGACGTTGTGTAATTTAAGTGCCAGTCACGTTCCGTACATTCGTGTCGTGACAAAGTTGGTATCAGAACGATAGATTTTAGCTTTCCGAGTGTAAGATGACCCTTGGTAGATGGAGTAGGTGACTTAAGCAGAGTGACGTAGCGTGTGTATGTTCCGCGGCATACTTACGATACGGTACTCCGCTTAGGTGACCTTAGGAGATATGTTTGCTTGTATTTCTTCCCTTGACTCCATATATCCTCTTGATTCAATTGAAATGTTCTTATCAATCCCGTTTCTTGTTCCGGCCACTATGCCGCCGAAGACTATGAGGGCCTAGAGGGTTACCGCCAGGGATGAGATTAGAGCGGGCTCGTTTGAGACGAGCACCGATCAGGGCGGTATGCCTACCCCTCAGGTACATTGTGATCCGCCTTCTCCAGGTCGTATTTCTAGGCTAGAGGCGAGTATTCAGGATTTGCGCCAAATGATCGGATCCTTGATAGAGATCAGTCGAGCACGGAGATCGGATATTGCTCCACCTACAGTTGTTCCGGGACCAAAGTGGATTCGTACTGATATGTCAGCTCCTAGGCGTGTTCGCAGAGGCCATAGCGGATTCTTTATGGGCCAGTTATATCGTTTTTACCTATATGATCAAACGCCATCGCCATGATATTTCCGGTGTGGGGGTCAGTATCACCTTATCAGAAATTGTACCGTGAGGCGACAGGGTGAGGCATCAGTCTCACATGTTACTCTATCGCTTTCACTACCTCCTCCGAGTGCATTACCTCCTATGCCTGTTATTGCTCCATGCCAGATCGATGCCTAAAGAGGTCGTGGTCATGGAGGTCGTATTCGGAGAAGACGAGGTGGCAGAGGCGGACGACAGCTCATCGCTGGTGGAGGACAGTCGAATACCAATATGCAAAGCGAAAGAATATAACTACAGTTTTTCGAAATTTGTTCCAACAACATCTTTTAGGCTTATTTTCTTGCATTAATCAAAATTAATGAGGTCCCATCAATTAATCCTATCACACCAGAAAAGAACGAAAATACAATGTACGTGTATGCCATCCGCATTCGCCATTGGGCCCCGTCATCACCCGTTAGGTTACTTAACTAACGACAGAGCGGGGCTAGACTAACGCGGGTGCAAAAGATATACAATATCTACTAGTATATATATATATATATATAAGTATATACAACATTCGTCCCAGGCATGATAATAATCAACATCATAGAATCTCAGCCAACAATACAGAATAATGGATTATCTTGGAGCCCCGGATTTCATTTGAGCTACAAATAAAACCCGACGTTCCCTGTCGTGTGGATAGCATGTGCAATGAAAACCTGGCCCTATATGAGCGCGGCAAGTTACTGATTGTTAGCGATTCTGCGTGTTCAAGTTTAGTTAATTACCTTAATCAAAACGGTTTCGCTTGTAGCTAGCCGGTTGAGTACGGGTCGTCCGTAGGGAGATGGGAATCTTTTTCTATGTGCTTTAACGAGTTAAGTCCGAAAGTCCAGATTTGTTTGTGATTATCTAAGTGTTAAAATGATATGTAAAGAGAGCTTGTTAGGGTTAGGATTAGGTTAGTTTGAGTTAGGAGTCGCTCACTTCTTTCGTTGCCACTCTTAATATCGGTGTTACGGTAATCGGCAACAACGGGGATTAGCACGACTAGGAAGAAACTTGCGAGTATAAGCTAGGCTTTCCAACGCTTAAGTTCTTCCTTTTGGTGCTTGTCCGTCCGTTCTTGGCTCCTAGCCATAACCTCCGGTTAATTCAACCACAACCGGTCTCACTACGGAATCACCGCTATCATGTAGGATAGGGTGCCGTAAGGAGCGGATTGTGGTTCAATTAACGGGAGTCGATTTAAGATGTTGGGCAAGGAAAGAGTGAGAGAGATTTCCTTCTCTCAAACTTCCCTTATCCTACCCTAACAAGTATGGAAACTACTCACACATCATAACGAAAAGAAAAGAAAACAAAGAGGAAGATAGAAAGAAGGAGATTAGAGGATAACAACTAGCTATTTGCGACCTCACCTTGGCAAGGATCAAGCGTAAGCATCATGCTTGTTTAAGGATAAAGGAAAAGAGAAAAGAAAGAAACAACAAGAAATAACAACAACTAAGTTAACAAATAAAAATTACAAGCAATAATAAGAGAACAAGACAAGCATAATAACAAAAGGAACTTCTTTATTCATCATTCTTCACTCACAAAAGCTTACTACAAGTTTTTCAATGGAGAAGAGATGAGAAGAGGAAGGAGAACAAGTATTCTAAAATCTAGAAAAAATACAAGATTATGCACACCCTTTGGCTTCACAAGGTTCTGGGCTATTTATAGGCAGGGAAATGGAAATCTAGGGCAAAATTCTGCCTGTACACAGAAAGACCAAAATACCCCTAAAATGTTTTCAGCCGACAAGGCCGTACGGCCGCGGTTCCGCGGCCTAACCATGCTTAGGCCGCGGTTCCGCGGCCTAATAGAGGAATTGGCTCCTCATATTTTGTGGGGCCCCCTGGTCTGATGTTGTCTGTAGTTTGGCACATGTTTTTTCTGATAATCCTTCCACATTTCTTCCAGAATTTTAGTAGACCAAAAGGTGATTGGATGTGGATCTTTTTGCCATGATTTTCTTAAGCTCCGTGTAGATTTCTTGGATCTTGTGTTGCCATTGAGCCTTGTGCATGAAAACGACATTGATTTGCCATTTTGTCTCTTAAACTGGTGTGTGGCAATAGACGGATAAAGAGCGGAGATCCGTGTTTTATCTGTGGTTGGCAGGAACCCGGGTTTTGTCGTGTTTTTCCGTGAATTTCACCATTTAGAGCCGAGAACCTGTATCCTGCAATTGACTAGCAAACACGGCTCAAGAGTACCTACCGATATGCAATGTGATAAAAATTGGACGGTATGAAAATGCAAAAATCTGATATGAACAAATACCCCCAAACTTATCATTTGCTCGTCCCGAGCAAAGCCAATTTATTCACAAAAAATTTCCTAACCTCACTTTCGCAGGGAACGCGATTGCACTGAGCATGTGCAACAAGCCGTTAAACCTGTAGGTGTCCTTAGTAGGAGGAGTGTTGTCTCCTGAGGGTTTTCAGCGGATTACACCCACAAAATCCGGTCAAGCTAGTTTTGCGAAATTACTATGATTCAAACCCCTAAAGTTTTGTTTCAGAAAATAACAATTCTATGATCCCAAGTCTAGACTATCAAACCCTTATTTTTCACACCTCGCTTCTTCTTTAACTACAGATTTTATATGTCTTTACGTGCAGTGCAAATAGTGTCGTTAAGTTTCCAGAAGGATCGATTAAAGTCATTATGTCACACAATAAGGCCCAGATAAAAATTTTGAAAGGATCACATAAGTTTTATAAAGAGTTAAGCATTTTTCAAGTTTCGTTTTCCAGTAAAGTTTCAACTTTTAGAATTTCTATCTTCCTTAACAGGAAACTAGTCTTATATTTCACTCCACCTTTTTCTTGTTTTCATTTCATACACACCTCTGTGAACGTGCAATAGTCTTTATCATAGAGTAAAACCTTCATATCTCTGCTAAATTTTTTATAAAAGCCTGTCTTTTATCAAGATTATTCTCACACAAAGAACCGTTAGGAATTTTAACTCGGAGAGAACGCTTGCTTGACTTTGTTTTAATCTGGACTTTCTAGGTTTCTTAGCGAGCTTTGGGCCAATGCACCCAAACCAGTTGGCTTTAAGGCATTAGGTATAGAAACACCACAGCGGACTTAATTACTCAAGTTACCTAGGTCCACAAACAAAAGACAGTTTGGCGTGAAAATCATGATGATTTAATACGAACGGAGATATAGCTGGCAGTTCAATTATTTTTTTGGATAAAAGACGTGTTTAGTGGGTTTTGGTGTGTAATCATTCCAATCAAGTTCCAGATTGGTTATTTTTCAGAATTAATTCCAATTAAGACATCAATAACATTCCTTCATATTCACTCACTTCATAAACTATTCTTGACATTACTTATTTCAGAACAAACCTATTTGATCCTCAGAAAATCATTTATCCAATTAAAAGTTTTTAGACAGAAAAGACTTGTCATCTAATTTCCAAAACTCACGACACGTGTAGTGTGATGTAAAGACGTATATCAGCTATAGTTAACTTCAAAGGAGAGTTATTTCTCAGGTTTTCAAAATCTAAAAATAAGATTTAGTTATTTTTATTTTATCAAACAAAACCGTCGAAATGTTGAATCAGAGTCCTCCCACTAGCTAACTTGACAAAAAAGTTTTTATGTTTTTAGAAAATTTACAGATTTTTATGGATTTTATGGATTTTAATATGCAGATGCAAAATATACATATGAATGCGAAGGTAAGAAATGCGTACCGAGCGTACCCCCAAACTTAAACTGGACAGTGTCCTCACTGTCAGTGCATGAAGAGATCATTTGAAGGGTCAAAATTGTCGGTTAAATATACACAAAGTGTTTTATTTTTTGTGTTTTTTTTTGGTTTTAAGAAAAAGAAAAAGAATATCCACAAAAATGTACAAAAAGGTATATACATACCCCCAAACTTATTTGGAACAGTGTCCACTGTTCTTGGCTGGATAACCGAAGTTTGGTGGTAGGCAGAGGAAGATCATGCAGGGTAAACCGGCTCCTGTAAGAACATGAGCTCCTCTGTTGGTTCGGCGCTAAGGTACGGTTTAAGTCGGTGTCCGTTCACTTTGAAAAATGAACCGTCCTTTGGATTTTCCAAATCCACAGCGCCATGCGGATACACATTCCGCACAACATACGGCCCTTTCCAGCGAGATCTGAGCTTTCCTGGATAGAAGTGTAGTCGGGTGTCGTAAAGCAGTACCTGTTGACCAGGTATGAAAGTTTTGCGCAAAAGGTGTTCATCGTGGAACACCTTCGTTCGGTTCTTAACGACAACCGTGTTATCGTAAGCCTCATCCCTAAGCTCGCTCAGTTCATTCAATTGCAGCTTCCGATGGCTGCCCGCATCTTCGAGAGACAGATTCGGCTCCTTTATCGCCCAAAATGCGCGATGCTCTATTTCGACAGGTAGGTGGCAAGCCTTTCCGTACACAAGCCGATAGGGGGACATGCCAAGGTCGGTCTTATAAGCGGTTCGAAATGCCCAAAGGGCATCAGTGAGTTTCAGCGACCAATCTTTTCAGTTCTTGGAAACCGTCTTCTCCAGTATCTGCTTGATTTGCCGATTTGAAACTTTGGCCTGCCCGCAGGTTTGGGGGTGGTAGGGCGTAGAGAGTTTATGATTAATGGAATATTTCCGCATCAAGGCCTCGAAAGTCTTTTTGCAGAAATGACTTCCATTGTCGCTAATGATCGCTCGGGGGTGCCCAAAATGGGAGAAAATGTTTTCTTTAAGAAACCTAACGACAACCTTGTTGTCGTTAGTCCGGCTGGGCACAGCCTCGACCCATTTAGAGACGTAATCAACAGCGAGAAGAATGTACAAGTTCCCGAAAGAGCTGGGAAACGGCCCCATGAAATCTATCCCCCAAACATCGAAAATCTCCACAACCAAGATCGGTTGGAGCGGCATTTCGTTCCTCCGGGATATCCGGCCCAAGTGTTGGCACCAGGAGCAAGTCTTGCAATAGTCATGAGCGTCTTTGAAGAGTTGTGGCCAGTAGAAACCACATTGCAAGATCTTCTCAGCTGTCTTTCTGGGGCCAAAATGCCCGCCACACGCTTGATCGTGGCAAAATGACAGCACACTCTTGAATTCCTCGTCAGGGACACACCGACGAATAATCTGGTCAGGACAGTACTTGAACAAATAGGGTTCGTCCCAGTAAAAGTGTTTTACTTGGGATAAGAAGCGAAGTCTGTCCTGACTTGACCATTCAGTCGGTAGTAATCCCGTGGCCAAATAGTTCACAATATCTGCGAACCAAGGTTCGCAAGATACTGTCAAGAGCTGTTCATCCAGGAAAATGTCATTGATCGGAATTGGAAGCGACGGCGAAGAAGGAAGTCGTGAGAGATGGTCGGCAACTACGTTTTCACATCCTCGTTTTTCCTTAATGACAAGGTCAAACTCTTGAAGCAAGAGGATCCAACGTATTAACCGAGATTTTGCATCTTTCTTCGCAAAAAGATGGCGCAGAGCAGAATGGTCTGTATAGACAATGACTGGAGAGCCGATGAGGTAGGGCCTGAACTTTTCTAAAGCAAATACAACAGCTAAGAATTCCTTCTCGGTTGTTGTATAATTGAGTTGGGCGTCGTTCAGGGTTCGGCTCACATAATAGATTACGTGCGGCATCTTGTTTATGTGTTGTCCAAGGATAGCACCAATGGCAAAGTCGGATGCATCGAACATAATCTCAAATGGGTGCGTCCAGTCAGGCGAAGAAAGAACGGGAGCAGAAGTGAGTGAGCTTTTCAATGACTCGAATGCAGTCACACAGCTCGAGTTGAAGTCGAATGGCGTATCCTTGGCCAGCAAAAGAGTCAAGGGCCTAGCAATCTTGCTAAAGTCCTTGATGAACCGTCTATAGAAACCGGCATGGCCAAGGAAAGCTCGGATATCTCTGACGCATCGGGGA